>OX578285.1:22829645-23230870 GCA_951217055.1 Gerris lacustris
CCGGTTTCTACTTCTTTAGTGAATTTAATTTTATTATTATAACTATTTAGTTCTGTAAGTAACAATTCGCATTGTGATTTTTTAATGATTACAAATAAATCGTCTATATATTTACATATGAACTTTGGTTTAAAAGGACACTTGCTCAATACCGTTTCTAGTAGTTCGTTGACAAAAATACCACTTAAATTGACGGAACTGCTTCCACCCATTGGCAAACCTTGCAGTACTCTATATAATTCATTATTTACAAGAAAATAATTGTTATTGCAGCAAAATTTAATAGCTTCTAGATATGTGTTTTTACATTTAATATTTGTGAATGGTTCTATGTAATTCCACTTTTTTTGAATCAATTTATATAAATCTATTAGGGGAATACTAATAGATAGTTATAATAGTTATAATAATAAAATTAAAAAAATAATAATAATAAAATTAAATTCACTAAAGAAGTAGAAACCGGTAATAGTATTAATTTTCTTGATATAACTGTCATTAGAGATAAAGAAGGAACAATCACTACAAAATGGTATGAGAAGGAGATAAAAAATAAACAATTTCTAAACTTTCATTCAAATCACCCATTTTACCAAAAGAAAAATTCAGCTTACAATTTAATACACAAAGCCATTTTACTTACTGATAAAAACCATTTAACTAAAACAAAAAGTTTTATTTTTGAAAAATTACTTAAAAACATGTATCCAATTAAACTTATTAGACAGTTATGGTACAAAGCTTTAAACTCCATTAATAAGACTCAAAGTAAAGAGAACCTTACTGAAACTCCAAATACAATTTACAAATACAAATCTTTAACTTATATAAAAGGTCTAACAGAAAAAGTGTCTAATACTTTTAAGAAATTTGATTGTGAAGAAATAAAGTTTGGAATGAAGCCTACTAATAAAATAAAAACACAAATATTCAGTAAGTTAAAAGACAAAGTGCCTAAGGAAGAAGAAATGGGGGTTGTATATTTAGTACCATGCACAAATTGTAACAAAAAATACATAGGGGAATCACGTCAAACTTTCCATAATAGAATCAAACAACATGAAGGAGACGTTAGGAGTAAAACCAAAAAAACGGCACTGGCCACTCATGCATTGGAAGAAAATCACATTCCGGATTTCAAAATGGCCAAAATAATTGATAAAGAAAATAATAATGCAAAGAGGAAGTTGTTAGAAGCAGTGCTAATATCTAACTGCCCACAGAACATGAATTACAAAACGGACACGAGAGATTTTAATAAATATTATGCCGGAATATTTAATTCACTAAAACTTGATAAAAAATTATAATTAAATAAAAATTCTAAGTAGACTTTAAGTATATAATAATATATATAAAAAAACTTCCAACCTAAGTTATTGACATATAAATAAAATACCAGATCCTAATTGTTTACATTAAATTATAATTTAAAATTAAAATTACGCCTATTAATTAATTGTATAAAAAAATTTCAATTACTAAAATGTGTTATAAATGTTTGTTATTTTAAAGTTGTTAAATGAGTGAATGTCCTCATTATTTATTAATATTTTTAAACATATGTTTTAATTTTAAAAATGTTTTAATTATTTATTTGAATAAAGTATGTATGTGAGATGAGCATTAATTGTTGCATAAATGTATTGTAAAATATTTTGGTCACTATATATATAAATAATATACTACATATTTAAATTTGAAATTATATAAATGCAGTAGTCAGTATAAAGAATGAATGATAGTAAGCAAAACATGTGGAGACAATAAACTGGGTTTATTCTTTATCAGTATAAATATTCCAATACCTAGTTAATTCAGTCAGAGGCTAGAGCCCATGGACTCACCTTCAACCAGTTACTTTTTTATTTAAAAAGACGAATTTACATATCAGCATGTAAAGGAGACATTTTAAAAATTTTTTTTTTTTTTAAATTGACTTGTCATTTGGAAAAATGGATCACAAAAACTACAATATATAAGGTAATATTGGAATATTTTTACTTTCTTCTTTATAAAAAATATTAATAACCCATTATTATATAACAATAAACTTGTAATTCTATTTATTAAGTATATAATTAATAAAAAATATATAATATAAAAAAACAACTAATAATTAATTTAATTGTTTATATTAATTTCTTAATTGTTATTATTACAATTATATTTTAATTACTTGTTTAAGAGACCATAATGATTTGTAAAATCCAAATTAATTTATATGTTTTTTAAATAACAAGAATGTATGAATCTAATGTAAAAATATTAAATTTCAGGTTTGAGAATATCCCGAAAATAGGGATGAAATATCACCTTTTTTTTAACTAGAAAATTGTATCATTTATTACCCCAGAAGACCATAAGTAAAAAGAAAAAACCTATATAAATTAAAGGGGACAACACAGAGGAAGAAATAATGAATAATTGCTTGGCAGGTCAAATGAAGCCAAATTATCAATTGAAGGAATTAGCTGAGAAAGAAGAATTAGATCTCATAGGTCGGATCAACACCAATCTGGCTAAATTAGTTAAAAAATATGTAAATACAATAGATAAGAAACTAGTGTGGTCTCTGAAAGATGTAACAATGAAGATTTGTAACATAAACAATAGGATTTCTTATCTCTATACACACAAAAACAAAAACATAATTCCAAAACACATAAATGATATTGTTAAGAAATTATCTTATTTATTTGATAAAGATTTTATAAATAACTACAGAACTCCAATGTTTTTAAATAACTTACCTAATAATATTATTAAAACAGAAATAAAACAAGCTCATTGGAAATTGAACCAACTGAATAAAAAATTTGAATTTAAAATAAATAGTCTGATAGAAATGAACCAAGTAGCAAGTGAGGAAATTTCAACCCACTTAACTGCTTTTAGGAATGCCTATAAAATAATATTACACAAAAAGTTAGACATAAAATTAAAAATAAGAGAGCTCAAAGAAAATAATAATAATAATAAAAATAATAATAATAATAATAATAAAAATAATAATAATAATAACAATATTAATAATAAAGAAACTATAACAACAAACACTACTAATTTAGATAAGGTGAAACAATATAACAATTTATACAAGGAAAAATGGTTAATTAATATGACCAATCTAAGTATCCCAATTAGTGTATCTAATTTTCTTAGTTTAGGGCATAACTTCAATTTATATAATAGTCAAAATAATAAAGAAATTTTAAAACTGATTGTTGATATAGAAAATACATTAAGGTCACTTAAAACTAGTGACAACCACATAAATTCATTACGCAGCCATCTCATTAAAGATATAATGAATTTCCAAATTAGTTTTAATAATAAATCTAAAAATGTTTTAGGTTCCTTGGAAAAACAAATATTGCTAGATGCTATGAAAACCAAAAAGTTTATAAAAGAAAATTCAAACTTATTAATCTGTAAGACGGATAAAAGCAATTTGACAGTAATACTAACTAAGGAAATGTATGATGATAAAATGAAAGCGCATTTGCAAGATGGCCAGATATATAGAAAAATTAGATGTAACCAACAAGATAAACTCAATGAAATCAAGAAAGAGTATCAGCAATTGATAAATAAATTATTAAAAAAGAAATACGTTTCTGTAGATGAAAAAATTAATTTAAATATTAACAGTTGTAGATTCGCTAAAATGTATGGACTAATCAAAATGCACAAAGATAATCAACCCATTAGACCCATTGTAGATGCTATAAATTCCCCAACGGAAAAATTAACAAAATTTCTAAACCCCACCTTAAATCACCTCAACAATAACAATCAGTTTGACTGTAAAAATTCTAAAGAATTTAAAGATAAATTAAAAAATATAAGGTTAGAAAAAGATGAAATAATGGTCTCATTCGACATTCAGTCATTATTCACTAGTATTCCCCTAATAGATTTATATAAATTGATTCAAAAAAAGTGGAATTACATAGAACCATTCACAAATATTAAATGTAAAAACACATATCTAGAAGCTATTAAATTTTGCTGCAATAACAATTATTTTCTTGTAAATAATGAATTATATAGAGTACTGCAAGGTTTGCCAATGGGTGGAAGCAGTTCCGTCAATTTAAGTGGTATTTTTGTCAACGAACTACTAGAAACGGTATTGAGCAAGTGTCCTTTTAAACCAAAGTTCATATGTAAATATATAGACGATTTATTTGTAATCATTAAAAAATCACAATGCGAATTGTTACTTACAGAACTAAATAGTTATAATAATAAAATTAAATTCACTAAAGAAGTAGAAACCGGTAATAGTATTAATTTTCTTGATATAACTGTCATTAGAGATAAAGAAGGAACAATCACTACAAAATGGTATGAGAAGGAGATAAAAAATAAACAATTTCTAAACTTTCATTCAAATCACCCATTTTACCAAAAGAAAAATTCAGCTTACAATTTAATACACAAAGCCATTTTACTTACTGATAAAAACCATTTAACTAAAACAAAAAGTTTTATTTTTGAAAAATTACTTAAAAACATGTATCCAATTAAACTTATTAGACAGTTATGGTACAAAGCTTTAAACTCCATTAATAAGACTCAAAGTAAAGAGAACCTTACTGAAACTCCAAATACAATTTACAAATACAAATCTTTAACTTATATAAAAGGTCTAACAGAAAAAGTGTCTAATACTTTTAAGAAATTTGATTGTGAAGAAATAAAGTTTGGAATGAAGCCTACTAATAAAATAAAAACACAAATATTCAGTAAGTTAAAAGACAAAGTGCCTAAGGAAGAAGAAATGGGGGTTGTATATTTAGTACCATGCACAAATTGTAACAAAAAATACATAGGGGAATCACGTCAAACTTTCCATAATAGAATCAAACAACATGAAGGAGACGTTAGGAGTAAAACCAAAAAAACGGCACTGGCCACTCATGCATTGGAAGAAAATCACATTCCGGATTTCAAAATGGCCAAAATAATTGATAAAGAAAATAATAATGCAAAGAGGAAGTTGTTAGAAGCAGTGCTAATATCTAACTGCCCACAGAACATGAATTACAAAACGGACACGAGAGATTTTAATAAATATTATGCCGGAATATTTAATTCACTAAAACTTGATAAAAAATTATAATTAAATAAAAATTCTAAGTAGACTTTAAGTATATAATAATATATATAAAAAAACTTCCAACCTAAGTTATTGACATATAAATAAAATACCAGATCCTAATTGTTTACATTAAATTATAATTTAAAATTAAAATTACGCCTATTAATTAATTGTATAAAAAAATTTCAATTACTAAAATGTGTTATAAATGTTTGTTATTTTAAAGTTGTTAAATGAGTGAATGTCCTCATTATTTATTAATATTTTTAAACATATGTTTTAATTTTAAAAATGTTTTAATTATTTATTTGAATAAAGTATGTATGTGAGATGAGCATTAATTGTTGCATAAATGTATTGTAAAATATTTTGGTCACTATATATATAAATAATATACTACATATTTAAATTTGAAATTATATAAATGCAGTAGTCAGTATAAAGAATGAATGATAGTAAGCAAAACATGTGGAGACAATAAACTGGGTTTATTCTTTATCAGTATAAATATTCCAATACCTAGTTAATTCAGTCAGAGGCTAGAGCCCATGGACTCACCTTCAACCAGTTACTTTTTTATTTAAAAAGACGAATTTACATATCAGCATGTAAAGGAGACATTTTAAAAATTTTTTTTTTTTTTAAATTGACTTGTCATTTGGAAAAATGGATCACAAAAACTACAATATATAAGGTAATATTGGAATATTTTTACTTTCTTCTTTATAAAAAATATTAATAACCCATTATTATATAACAATAAACTTGTAATTCTATTTATTAAGTATATAATTAATAAAAAATATATAATATAAAAAAACAACTAATAATTAATTTAATTGTTTATATTAATTTCTTAATTGTTATTATTACAATTATATTTTAATTACTTGTTTAAGAGACCATAATGATTTGTAAAATCCAAATTAATTTATATGTTTTTTAAATAACAAGAATGTATGAATCTAATGTAAAAATATTAAATTTCAGGTTTGAGAATATCCCGAAAATAGGGATGAAATATCACCTTTTTTTTAACTAGAAAATTGTATCATTTATTACCCCAGAAGACCATAAGTAAAAAGAAAAAACCTATATAAAATGTTTTGTTTAGATTAATTTGTTAAAAGCTAAGATGACCCTATCTGCAATATTTCATGGTCTTAGGTCTAGTAGTTCTAGAGTAAGTGCGATAGTCTATTAGTCAGTAGTATTCTGATATTTTATAATAGCTGAATGCCTGTGCTCCGCTACGGAGCGTGTTATTTTTAATTTGATGGTCTACCATCACAAAAGAATCTAAACGCGAATAATTAGATACCCAGTTTCCTGCATTCCCTTCCCTCATATTGCTATATCCCTTACTTATATATATATATATATATATATATATATATATATATATATATATATATATATATATATATATATATATATATATATAAAATACCTGCTTGTTTCTTACAGTAATTAAGGTAATTGTCTATCTTGTCCTAATTATCTCGGATGTTTTGCTTGATTACTTTCAATTAAATTTAGTTAAGTATGGTTATTACTGCGGAGAATATTACCATGGATATTAGCCGCTTGAAATAATACGCTTAACGCTAAATTTTTCGATGCTTTCAACAAGCTTGTTTGCCTCGTTCCTAAAATATTTAGAAACAAACGATATTTTAGTGCAAATTAATTAGCCTGCTCTGCTATGTTAATCTTACCTTTATTGTATATTTTCTATTTATTTTATGAATAAAATATTTAATATAATTATATATTCTCCTTAAAATAATTAGGGACTATATATTTTTTTTTCTTCATTACAAAATGTTTATTTATATTTTAATTAATGAAAACTTGCTAACACCTTAAGTATACTTGTCCTAATTAATTGTTCATTTTTAATTAAATGATAGTAATATTTTACAGGAAAGAATTACTCTACACATGATCAGCTTTGCTATATTGATATAATATTTGAGCTTATCAAAGCATTATAATCATTCTAAAAAAAGATGTTCCTTTTTTCTCCATATTCAATAATTCCTGGACAAAAATAAATTTCAGATATCAGGGATCATTATGGTCTTATGTCTGTCTTTCTTCTTGGTTTTTTCACTTTGGTATAGATTAGTCATTAGACTCTGTTTTTTTGTTTAATTTTCATATACCATCAAAACTAACCTTAAATTTTCATTTCTTCCCAGTGTTCATAACCTGGGCCTGGGCCCATACCCTGTTAGCAGAGTTAGAATGCAGCAGTAGAGAATTCTACATTGTCTCATTTATTAGACAACATAGGAACTTAACGTAGGACATAACAATTATTTTTTGTTGGCCAAGTTAAAACAATATTTTTAACAAGAATGAATAATAAAAAAATAATATATGACATTAAGTCATTTGTCAGATGCCAGAGGGAATCCAAAATTTACTAAGTGTGATTAATATGGTGGAATGATAAAGACAACACTAATTTCAAATGATTGGTTGTTTTGAGTGAGATTAGGTGGTAATACATAATATTTATGACTAGAGAGGTTAGTAAAAAGTAATACAACAATATTTTTATCGCAGTTTTATATCCAAATACACAAACACGTTTTGACTTATAATATTATCTTCAGCGTTGAGTGTTAACTTAGTAAGAGTAAATTCTGTACTGTAGAGTAATTTTCGCTTACTATAGAATATGATATACATCGAAACACGTTTGTGTATTTTAATATAAAATTGTGGTGATAATATTGTTGTGTTACATTCTACTAATACAATTTCTATTCTACAATATTATATGCAGTTATAATCTTCTTGATAAAACATTAAGTCATTTTGTTAATGATATAATTGTTATCTGGGATAAATAAAACCTGTAGTAATTTTTTCATGTCTTTATTCATCCATCAAATACAAAGGGATGTTTACTCGATGTACGTCTATCCTCTTTTACATTGCCGCTACAAACTGCACCTAATAATAATATTTGCTAATGTTTAGCTAAAAAGGGGTCCATAGTAGCTGGAAAGAAGGGTTCCTGCTCATTTAATGGGAACAGGAGGTTCCGGGTTATATTCCCAATTAAAGTCCCCTTTTTTAGTGTTCACACACCATCACGCTATAAATGGGTAGATAGCTAAGTGAAGTTGTGTCAATCCGGTTGCGAATGACAATTATACGGTTTAATTGTATGTTGCTAAAAGAATATCTCCAATTTTTATTAGCAAAATGTAATCTTCATGAAGATAAAATATCAAAACTAAAAACAAAAAAGGCAATGTAATATCAAAATAAGTCTCTAAATGTGACAATATGGAGTAGATTCTGGTCAACAACAATTACAATTAAAATTAGTGTATTAATTATTTTCGAAGTAATTAACCTTATTTTATAAAATAAGGTTATTATAGCTAGAATAATTAATAATTGTTTAAAAATGTTTAAACAATATATTTATTTATTTTATTCTTAATCGAAAATGCCTAGTAATTTAACCTGTGGAGTATAGAGTTCATCCCTTGTGGACAAAATTCCTAGGTGTAGAGATTATAAAACGGGCGCAATATAGAAAGAGTAAAAAAAAATACTATATATATATATATATTTTTTTTTTTTTTATGAATTACAGTGCTTTAATTTTACTACTACGATTTACTAGATAGTCGGCAAAAACAGATTTAAAAGAGAGCAGGAGAAAGAAACACTAATAATACACGGATTGAATACGTTCCTCTATTACTATGTGGTATTTATTCAACTTGGAGTGCAATCCCACTTGAAATAGAGCAAAGAAAGCTTGTGCATTGAAATTACCTGCGCAAGGTACCAAGATGAAACATCCTAGATACCATTGTGCTAGGTTTAGGACTAGATCCGTTAAATTGCCTGCCACACTTCAAACGATAAATTGATTCTATTGAATTAAAAATGACTACTCTTTGTTTTAAATAAAAAGAAACCCTTTCTAATAAATTACATTTGTCATTGGTCGAAGATTTATCTTGTACTTGTTATCAATTTACGAGAGGAGAAAGGAGAGTAATGAAAAATATTAACACGTTTGTTTTAATTAAAAGAAACTCGTTTTATAAATTACATTCATCTTAAGTCTTTGTTAATGCCATTTTGATGGATTATTTCTGATTTACTAAACGAAATTACTATATTTCGCCCATCCTGGGCATTGTTACACTTGATTTTAGTCAATTTTTTTGTGCTAATCATGGTGATGTGTGTCGAATATATTTTACAGATTGCAAGTTCATGAAACAAGGGCTTAATATCAATACAGTATTATATGGCTACTATTAAATTTATTTTTGCAAGAAAATTTAAGTCATTTTGTTAATGATATAATTGTTATCTGGGATAAATAAAACCTGTAGTAATTTTTTCAAATGTGTCTTTATTCATCCATCAAATACAAAGGGATGTTTACTCGATGTACGTCTATCCTCTTTTACATTGCCGCTACAAACTGCAAATAATAATAATATTTGCTAATGTTTAGCTAAAAAGGGGTCCATAGTAGCTGGAAAGAAGGGTCCCTGCTCATTTAATGGGAACAGGAGGTTCCGGGTTATATTCCCAATTAAAGTCCCCTTTTTTAGTGTTCACACACCATCACGCTATAAATGGGTAGATAGCTAAGTGAAGTTGTGTCAATCCGGTTGCGAATGACAATTATACGGTTTAATTGTATGTTGCTAAAAGAATATCTCCAATTTTTATTAGCAAAATGTAATCTTTATGAAGATAAAATATCAAAACTAAAAACAAAATAGGCAATGTAATATCAAAATAAGTCTCTAAATGTGACATTATGGAGTAGATTCTGGTCTAAACATTATTTGAATTAGATATTCGGGGAATTTCCTTAACCAATAATATTTGTTATGCTTACTCTAAATAAATTGGTAGTGCGTGAAGTCTCAGGTACCTTTCATTTGACATCTCATTCAAATTTAAAAAAAATATATTTTGGCCCTTAACAAGATTTATCCGCCATTTTGGATTCCCAGTTAGTCCGATCAAGTTGTTATTCTTATTATTTCTTTGGCCCAGCAGACCGCAAATGTTTCATATTTTTAGTAACAGCAGAAATACAGTTTTTTTTTTGTTTTTTTTGGGGGGGGGGGGGGCATTAAAAAGTTGGATGTTTTTTGACAAAATGGCGCAGAAAATTATACACTACCCACAAGTGTTATATATTTGTGTAATCTACTCTTCAATACCTTTTATTTGATACCCCACTCAAAATTTAAAAAAAATAAAAAAATTCCCCGTCACAGGTATTAGCCGCCATTTTGGATTCCCAGTTAATCTGACTAAGTTGCTATTCTTATTTTTCCTTTGGGCCCTCAGACCGCACATTTTTCTATATTTTTAGTAACAGCAGAAAAATAGTTTTAGAGCGGGTGGACACGCAAAATTTTGATGTTTTTTGACAAAATGGCGCAGAAAATTAAACTCTACCCACAAGTGATATATATTTTTGTAATCTACACCTCACTCAAAATTTAAAAAAAAAAAAAAAATTCTCGTGACAGCAATTAGCCGCCATCTTGGATTCCCAGATAATCAGATCCAATTGTTATTCTTATATTTTCTATGGCCCAGCAGAATGCACATTTTGCATATTTTTAGAAACAGTGGAAATATAGCTTTAGTGGGGGGGGGGACGCAAATTTTTGATTATTTTTGATAAAATGGCGTGGAAAATTAAACGCTTTCCACAAGTGTTATATATTTTTGAAATCTACTCATCAGTACCTATCATTTGATATCCCACTCAAAATTTTAAAAAATATATTTTTTCTCGTGACTTGAATTATCCGCCATTTTGAATTTTAACAGGTGATAATTTTGAGTTCGCTATATTTTTCCTGTGTGCGCGTCAAAGCGTTCTTTAATACTTGAAAGTTTTATGTTTTTTTCTCTGTTGATTCAAAAGTTATTGGAACCGTACTGAGTGACAGACAGACGGACAGACAGACACAGGAACGAACTATAAGGGTTTCTTTTTTTGGTTTTACCAACGAAACCCTAAAAAGAAATATACGATTTAGCAGTTGGTTAGCCAATAAATTAGCTGCAGGAATGGAAATTCGAATACCAAAATTAAAGGTTTTAAGTTAGGTTTTATCATTGATGATTATGATCATGGTATTGATGAATATGGAAACTGTGCAGTAATTAAAGAATTCTACTCCTGAAATTTGAATTTTAAATAAAAGTGAAAATTATAAAATACATCTTACATATTAAAAAAAACACACATAAGTTTTAACTACAAAAGTACAAGTAAATATTATAAAAATGCATAAAAGTTTCGAAATTATTAATATAAATTATGCTGCTGTTACCTTAAATTATACAAAAGGTAATGAATGATAGGAAAATAGGGATGGGCTAGCTAATCGGGAAAGGGATGGGTTCTTTAAAAAAATCTATTGAGTAGGGATCGTGCCATAAATAAAAATAAAATCTTGTAAAATAAACATTTAATAAAAGTAGGCTATGCCTAAAATAAAATTACAGACAATTCTCAAATAAAAGAAAAGAACCTTAAGGTTTTTAATTCAAAATTATAAAATAATAATATAGAAGTCCATTATACTGAAAATACTAATAATAAACTGAGAATAAAAATAAAGTTACTTTAAAGATGAAAATAAATCTATAAATAAATGAAAAGATATTCTAACTTTAATAAAAAATACGTGTGGTGTCGCGGGACACCCGGTAGCAACCAAGTTCCTTACATTTTTCATTAAATATAAATAATAAAATCACACTGCTAAGTACGTATACGTTGCTAACTACTTATACATGGCGGAGTTAGAAAAGAGACAAAATTAAAAGTAACGAGCTGTTTGTACCTAGCAAGAGTTAAGGCAAAATTATAAGAAAATCATTATTTGTATCATTAAAGCAAGTATCTTACTATAAATATATATTGAATATAAGAAAAATGTTGATCATGGTGTGTTTATAGTTATAAAGAGTACGTTTGTTACAGGATGTTGAACTGAAATAGGACTGTTTTCTACCTACCCGGCCTATTAATTTAAAATATTATAAAGTATAACTCTTCCCTACTCTAAAGCTTCTGCTTGAATCCGGTTGAAATTTTACATGCCTGTTTCAATTGTACTTTAGACAATGTGTAAGAAGTTTTATTAAAACCGTTATATGTTAGAACGGAAGACATCTGTGAAAAAGTTTTTTTCTTTATTTTGGTCCACTATGATAAATTTAGCGATCTTTATCACTTCATAACAGTGTCGATGTTCGTTTTACTAAAAAAATAATATTTAAAAAAGTTGTTTGTCTCATTAAATAGAAGATGTTAGAATTTTTTTTTTTTCTTGGATTAAGTTGGCCATCTGATCCTTTGAAACTCCCTGACCTCCTAGATTTTTTTATCACCTCTCCGATGTACCATCTTCGCCCTACTGTTAGTAACCTTTATGACCTCTCCTCTGACCACACCGCTGTCCTATTACTCCTAGAGCTTCAACCTTCCAACATACCTTCTAGACAGACGTTAATTAACGGACTAGTTGACTGGGACCTGTTTCAACGAATAATAGAAGACAGACTTGACTTACTAGTGCCACTTAAAACTTCTGACGAGATAGACATAGCAGTACAAACTTTGACCGAGGCAATACAGACAAGTGTTTGGGACTCTACAAGACCTGTTAAGCAACAACGGAATTTTACTGACTTACAACTACCTCTAACAATTCGGACGTTAATAAGAGACAAGCGACGAGCTAGAGGACGATGGCAACGGACTAGGACTCGAACTGACAAACAGGCTTTTAACAGACTTACTAGACAACTGACTGCAGCACTGAAGACATACAACTCACAACGATTCACAGACTATACTAACAAACTAACCACAGAAGACAAATCGCTTTGGTATGCTACCCGCAGAATCCTAAAACACAAGATAATATCATCTCCCCTTCAAAAACCTGACCGGTCCTGGGCAAAGAGCGACGACGAAAAATCAGAGTTCTTTGCTCATTTCCTTTCCGAACAAATCACTCCTCATCCCCATATTCACGAACCCAATCACTCTCATAAAGTAATAAAAGACTTATCCATTTCTTTACAATTATCCCCTCCCCCAAAATGTTTCCATCCCTCCGATGTTTGCTACATAATAAAAAAGCTTCCTTCCAACAAAGCCCCTGGATATGATCTAATTACGTCCTATATCCTCAAACACCTTCCAAGAAAAGCAGTCCTTTACCTCACATACATATATAACGCCGTCCTCAGAACCACACATTTCCCAATCCTATGGAAGTTCGCTAAAATAATCATGATACCCAAACCCCATATACCAACTCATTTACCTTCTTCCTACCGTCGTATTAGTCTTCTCCCTATAATAGGAAAAATTCTCGAAAAGCTTCTCCTTCGCCGCATAAACCCTTTAATAGAATCCCTTAAAATTATTCCAAATCACCAGCTTGGCTTCCGCTCCCTTCATTCTACAGTCCAACAGTGTCACAGAGTTATGGATGTAATTTCCTCTGCTCTTGAGCAGAAAAAGTATTGTTCGGCTGTCTTCTTAGATGAAGCCCAGGCTTTTGATAGATATGGCATGTCGGCTTACTTTGGAAGCTCAAGAGTATTCTTCCTTTCACTTATTACCTCATCCTAAAATCCTTCCTGGAAAACCGTTCCTTCAAAGTCTCCTACAACTCCTCGACTTCTTCCATCTTTCCTATAAAAGCAGGGGTGCCCCAAGGTAGCATTTTAGGTCCTATCCTCTATTCCATTTATATTTCCGACGTTCCCCAGCACCCTACAACTGTTCTTGCTTCCTTTGCCGACGATAAGTGTATCTTATCCTCACATAAGTCGCCACATACAGCCTCCGACCATGTTCAACAGCACCTTACACTCCTGGAATCTTGGTTCAAAAAATGGTGGATCAAAGTAAATGAAACGAAAAGCTCTCATGTGACCTTCGCTCTAAGGCACGGTATGTGTGAACCAGTAACCCTTAATCAAATCCCTATTCCTCATTCCAGTTCTGTCCGCTACCTGGGGCTACACTTAGATCGTCGTTTAACATGGACAAATCACATCAAACATAAACGCTAAACATGTAATACACGCTATAAACTTTTACACAGACTCTTACACAACACATCTAAACTCAACATGCAAAACAAAATACTCATCTCCAACACCATAATAAAACCTACATGGACATATGTCATAGAACTCTGGGGTTGCACCAAACCTTCCAATTCCTATCGTATCCAATCACTCCAACCCAAGATCCTGCGAAAAATAGCTGACGCTCCCTTCTATGTTTTAACCCTTTAAGGATTGGTGGTTTGCCAGGCAAACCGCCCCCTTTTGCTCCGAATGGCGCAGTACTGTTTTTTTCTAATTTCTAAAATAAGAGTTGCAAATCTCATCTGTGGTATCAAGAATGGCCCCAGAAAATTATTTTTGAAAAAATTCTAGCCCCCTTCCATGAAAAAAAAAATCAATGTTTTTAGGTGGTTTCTATAGGAGATGCCACCAATCAATTAGGGATTTGTACTTCTGATGACCTTGAAAAAAATTATACTGCCTGTAAGGTTTGGTGGTTTACATTCTTTACCACCTTAAAGTAGGTGGTTAACGGAATGAACCACCAAACCTCTAAGACAACGTAATTTATTACATTTTCACAACTCAAGCTAAAAATCTGCAAATAACTCGAGAGCGCTTATAATTTATTATAAAAACTCAATATTACATCAAAACTGGTAGTATAATGAGTATTTTGACAAAAATCAGCTCTAAGAAATTGCTTCTATGAGCCACAATAAAAGAAAAACTGGAGACATGTCATCCAAAACACCCGTGTAGAGATGGTCAGATGGTAAACCTCGGAAACCACCAATCCACAGTAACATTTTTATTTTTTTTTTGCCTGATCCTTAAAGGGTTAAATATCGTCCTTCATAACGACCTCAAAGTACCCTTTGTCCGTGAACTAGCCATTTCCCGATACAAATCCTTCCACGACTCCCTTTCTGACCATTCCAATCCACTAGTCCACAGTCTGTCTTCCCGATCCATTCCTGACAATCCTCCTAGACGCCTGAAAAGGCAGTGGCCACGTGACCTCTCAGACAACTAAATATATTTATTTTAATATCATGAATTAAATTTATTAATTGTGCTTTATATTACACATAAAATATTTTTCGTTCAATTTAGTAAGTGGATAGTTGCTTGCATCATGTCGTCTCAAGTCAAATATTCGTAGAGATCTGCATTGCTTATAACAATGAAGTATTGTAGTTGCACTAATTAAATAAAAAGTTAAAAAAAAAAAAAAAAAAAAAAATGGATTAAGTACGCAGTATTATAATAATATACCTAATATATTGAAATAAGCGTCAGCACAGATCAATTTTACTTTTAACAAGACCGTGATTATATTTTCAATATTTACAAAACCAAGTGACATTTTGACATATAACAAAAATAAACAAAACAAGTCAAGGAACAGGGTTCCTTAATAACATTTTTTCCCGTCTTTTGGAAGCTTAAGTTTACGCGAGTGTTACGCGTGAGCGCTTGGGCGGATAACGATTTCCAACGAACTCGGCCTGGGCATTGGTAAAATGAACATGTGTACCAAATTTCAACTATCTTGGTGATCTTTTACTCAAGTTATCGTCATCGGTAGATTTCGTGACAGCTTTTGCGTGACGGTGATTTTGGTCGTTTTTTCGGATTCACTCCCGGGCTCCAGAACGTGTCATAAGGAACTTCGTTCCAAAAAGAAAAGGTTGTTCTAACTTTAATAAAAAAAATAAATGTCCATAGTCAACTTAAAAATGAAATTATAAAAAAGAGTGGGGGGGGGGTGATATTTCTAAAGTGCAGCTCCGTTTCTGACGCTGGTGCAGGCTTTACTCGCCTGAAAATCCTTCCGGAAAGCCCTCGGATAGACCAAATCTTATAACTAAATTATTCTAAGTTACTTTATTCTAAATTATTTTAAGTCCTTAATCCTAAGGCGTATCTGAGGATGGTCGGAGTCCAGCCTTCAATCCACTGAAGCTCCACTTAAAGGCACTGGCACAGCAGTCACAGCACACGAATAACTGAATGACTTCACTTACTGAATATAACTGAATGACTGTGTCTATAAAAACTGTCAGTTGTAATCACCACCCAAAGTCTTAACGCATAAATCCGCTGTGCGAGTGTCAGTTGGTGGTGATGCACAGGGTCTTCATAGACAGACTCTCCGGCCAGATAACAGGGCCCGACTGACTCCGCAGTTACACGTGTCACTCCGCACAGTTCGTCAACTCCAACCTCCAGTTAACAAACAAACCCCCACATCTGCCTCTTAGAAATAAACATGTTTATCTTTATAAACAAAAGAAAGAAAAAAAAGAAAAATAAATACAGAGCTTTAACTAAATTATACATAAACAAATGGCACGTTAGGAAAGGAAAGAGTTAGGGAATACAAAACAACATAAGAAAATAAAAAACCTACACAAATATAACTACACTCTCTCTCTCTACATAATAAAATTATCTTATATAAATACGCTTCTAATTTTGCCGTTTCACTGTTTATAATAAATGTCTTAATTCTTGTCTGAATTGAATAAAGTAAGATCCTATTTTTCAATTGAATATATTTTTTTTTTTAGGAAATTAATTTAAATGCAGTTATAAAAATGTATTTATTTTTTATTTATTACCACAAGCACATACATTTTTTAAAAGAGAATCATTATTATTACATGCAATAATATACATTGCGTTGCTATTTTTTATTTGTAAATGTAGTAAAGCTATAACTTTTTTATTTTCCAGTCCTTTCCAAAGCGCATTATGTGGTGGCACCCATACATAACTAGTTAAATACAAAAAATACTAACGATATAACTTCCCTAGTGTAACGTATATTCAGATTATAATGGAAAAATTAACCCTAATTCTGAATATAATTCTTGGGGAAAAATATTCTTTTTTTTAGAAACCTGAAGTCGATTCGTCAATTTTAATAGTTCAACAAATTTAACAGTTGTATTGTCGTTTTATTTAATGACGCATTGAAAAGTATGTTTAAATGATGTGGGCCTAGCCCCATATAAATAGTTAAACTAACATAAATTCAAGATAGTTCTCAAAAAACAATAAAGTTTAAAGAAAATCAAGACCTTGTGGAGACAACAATCTGAAATTGGCTTTAGAACATATCACAGGGATCATTGCGATGGGAACTGCTAATTACTGTGGCTAATGATTCCTGTGATAGATTTGAAACAATGATTAATTCCCCTCGCATACAAGTCTCGGTGAGAATGTATATTGTATTTATCAGAATCAGTGCATGGATTTTCAACGCTATATTACAACTTGACTTTTCTAATAACGCAAAGAATTTAAAGGATAGCCTCTGGGTCTCTTCGTTCTTCTCCTTGTAAATTTAATAAAATAACTAAACTTACTCTATCGGCTTGAAGGTAGAAAATTCTTTTTTCCGTTGAAGGAAAATAATAAAATGACAAGGGATTAAGGTAAGACGAACTTTCTACGTGGTTTTCTAGAGGAGAAGTTAAGTAAAATGCACACGTATTCCTATTTTAATTTACGAGAAAAAAAGTTTTTGGAAAGGGCTCTTTGATAATCCGTATTGAAAGAAAACGATGAAGCCTTGTTCATCGAGGTAGAGGACAAGCCTGAGCAAAGTTTCTTTTACTTCTCCAAGTCAACTCCAGGCATTTTCAACTCTCTATTCCTTAAACTTTATCCTTTATTGTCATTTCTGTTGGAAAATTGGACGGGACAATTTTGATCGTTACTTTTAAACGCAGTTATTGATTTAAATAAAACTAAGCAAGGAGTATTTAAAATTCATTAATTTATTTATAAATATTTTTTTGCGAGAAAGGCACTTGAATTACGATACCAGAATGTAAAAGGAAAAACTCATATTCTATTTTTTTAACTTAAGAACATGAAAATATATCGAGGAATAAATTTGGTTAGCGAGAAATAGCACTGTGAAATTGGCTTTATTTAAAAAAGAAAAAGTTTTTTTTCTAGGATTTTTAGTAACTATGTGCAAGAGGCGAATCGTATAAATCCGAAGCTTCGGTCTTTCAGATTAAAAAAGTTTGAGTGGAAGATAAAGGTCGGGGAGAGGTTGTGAGGAGAGTTGTGGCGAGGGAGATTGGTAGAGCTGGTGTTCCAAGGAGCTGTTGGCACCGGTAGAGCGTGGACGGTTTCGACCTAGCATCCGACCTCTTCTCTGCCAAAGGGGGCCGTCTCGACCTACCATCCGACCTCTTCTCTGCCACAGGGGGCCGTCTCGACCTACCATCTGGCCTCTTCTCTGCCAAGGGGGCCGTCTCGGCCTAGTAAGCCCGAGTATTAAAAACCTCCAACTTTTTCCTTCCTCCTCCGATTCCCAGTGAAAACTCCTCGATATCCCCTTCCCCAGTTGAAATTCTAGAGCAGGTCGGACCTCTGTAAAGAAAATGTCCCTCCCCCTCACGGTTTTCTTTGAAGTCTACAAGGACAATCGGATCGATAAAATAAATTCCTACCCGCCCGGAATACCTGAGCATTCTGAATTTTCAGTTTCGAAAGTTCGGTCAAAGAAAACTTCGACATTCCTTAGATCTTATCATTTTCTTTCTTTATTTTAGATGGTATTACTTAAAAAAAAAATCAAAGGCGATATTGAAACTCGAATTGAAAGATCAAGCGGGGAAAAGTAATTAATATTTTTTGAACCATTTGATATCACAAAATATCGAAATCGTACAACTGTGCTTAATCGACAGTTTATATCACTGATTTAATAATGGATAAAATAAACTTTGTAATCTTATTTATAACTATATCAAGTGTCAAGGAAATAACGGCTTGAGTTTTTATGAGGAAAGTTCAAAGCAGACTATTCCTTAGTTCATATTAAAATGAAAAGGAATTATAATTAATGAATCGACTTAATTAAACGAGGCTTTGAAAGTCCTTAAGTCGTTTCCTCTTAAGTGACATATACTAGTCGGGGGAAATAATTAGCCATTTGAGTTTGACGTGGGTACTAAAACGTTTTATACAGCCAATGACAAATTATACCTTTGTGCAGCATGCTGTATGCCTTCTCTATCTCACCATAAGAAAAAGAAAATAAAAACAGACGTGCCATTTCATTTCTATAAGAAATCTCTTATCGTAGTAATAGTCAAAATGTGTGCTAATATTACTAATAAGTTAATTGTGTTACTTTTGAGTTTATATAAATATCACAATTATCAGCTGACAAATTATTAGAACAAATGTGAGTTCTTGGACTCTTTGCATTCTTGGCTCCTTATTATCAATTTGTATTAAATATTGTACTTCCAACTGTATTCTAACTGTTCTATTTTGATTTTATTTGTTACAGGTGAGTTCAACATGATTTATCAGATGATGTAAGTTAATTTCTTTTTTCCTATTGACTTCTCATTTTATAAAAGATTAGTTAGAAGACTTTGTTTTGTGAAATCTCCAGACTTCAAAATACCGACGACATAAAAGTTAATAGTGGAGCATTAGAAATACATTTTTTTCGGACTTCATTTTGTAATTCTTTGTTATAATAAATATTTCAACGTCAGAAAATCAAGAACACTGATGAAATGAAGTACCTGATAAGTAAGTAGAACTAAGAGGACGTATTTTTACTTTACCTTCCTCGAGACTATATTCGAAACCTATTGTTCCAAACAAGTAAATGATAGACTGCAGGCAGGTGACCAGTTATATTTTGCTAACTTAGAACTATTTAGGAATAACTTTTTAATGATAGAAGCAAATTCGATGAAATTTAAGTACAGCTAGTATAGTCGAAGCCATTGGAAAGTACCGGTGTGGAAATCCCACCCATGACTTCCATGAAATGTTGGGGTGTCAATACGTGAGCAAGAGAGAACTCGAAGTATAAACTAAATCGTACAAACAGCTAATATCGATTATAGTTTTAAAACAAAAATCCAAAATTAAACAAAAATAATAATGATATTAAACACAATAAAAAATGTATAGTTAACATAAAAGTAAAATGTTACCTTAATAAATGTCGTTAGTATGTAACAAGATTAGAGGATATGTGATCCGTTCCGATGTTAAAGCTAAACTGGAGAGAAAGAAAGGAGGTTTGTTTACATCTAGAGTTCAGAAAAAAAAACCAAATTTATTAATCTTTATCCTTTATACCAAAAAACGTTATTATTCAATGTTTGTTTACATTTCCTTTATACTTGTTTTTAACTATACAATATGGGAGCTAGCGTAGCCGTGTGGGTTAAACCACGTCTGCTCGGCCATCACTGAATCTCGAGTGGAACGAGACGGGGTTCGATTCCTCGCCGCGACACTCTGAATTATATGGCTCACTATTGATCACATCATACTCGCTTTGGCGGTACTATGTACAGAGTTATGATGTGTGAAGTGGCTGGAACTCTCTACCGCGGGGCGTAAAAAGGGCCTAAGTGAAGGCCTAATTGCAAGGTTCGAACAAGTGGTTCGTCCTACCTGTCCTAGTAGAAAGTACTAGACTACTACTACTACTAACTATACAATATAATAATATAATAATTTAAAATAAGCTGATAAAAATGATTGTTTACAAAGTAAATAACGGTATTTTTTTACTTATAAATTTCGATTCTTCTTTATAAGTACTACAAATAATTACAAAGATAAACACTCGTTTAAAAGGGCATTAATGTGAGGTGTAAGCACCCCAATCAGAAAATAAATCGGTCAATTATTGCACATGATATAAGAGCTCAAAGTCGAAAATTTAACAAAAAAATGAAAAACATGTCATTTTTTAAGGTAGAAGGGATGGTCCTACGACAAAAAGTCATAGGTTCAAAGTTGAAGATCTTTTAAAATCAGTTACCGCTGGTAACTTTTTCGATACGACTTACAGTTTAGACGCAATTTGGTTCCGAAAAAAACCTAAAAAACACTAAAATGCCAATATCTCCCAAACCGCTTGTCAGATTGGACAGGTTTGCGCCATCAGATTTTCCGACAAAAGTTCTAAAAAATGCCGCAAACCACATCTCAATACGATGTCTTAAAGCGATGTTATAAAGGTTTAAAGTTCCGAACGAACGTACGTACATACATACATACGTGAGCACAAACATACATGTATATGAAACGGATTTTAATGATGTCCCCGGGTTCGTAAGATCCCTCCTTCACAGAGATCTTGGAATCACGTTTTGGAGGGTATCATCATACTTCTATTTTCATGGAAGTAAAAAGCTTAAAGTTTTTGAACGCAAGATTTGGAATTAATATGAGTATAAGCTATTTATAGCTATGTTAAAATTGTAGATTTCAAAACAGCATGAAAAGCAATTATATTTGAATCATTACCATTGCTTTATTAACTCGTAAAATATAATTCTAATAAACGTTGAATGCTTAATTCTTTGTTTATTTTGCTCATTATTATTACTTTTTAACTGTCCCATATTCAAAATTAACATCCAACTAATCAAAAAAGCTTTAAGAATAAATTTAATGTTTTGTTTGAAATATAATGAAATGTTTGTTCTTGTTGAAAGGCTAGTAATGTTTGATGTTTATCAGTTCGAGTTTGATATGAGAAGGTTGATTGTTGTTAAAACACAGCTTGTTTATCTAAGTTTTTACGATAATATGCTAGGTGGTCTGGTAAACTGTGACGTTAAGTCGATATCGCTCTTAGTTGGCTACGTGTTTTCCCTAAGGAGCTTGTTAGTAAGTTCAAAGTTGTTGGCCAGACAACTATCGAATTTAATGTGTTTCTACCTCGCGCGACTTAAGCACCTAATCAACACTCTTATCAGGTATTTTCAACATGTTATCATTAAAGTGACTTGGGAATCGTCATGATTACGTGTTAACCAATCATCATTACTCGTTTGATTCTTATCCACTATAACTTTATGTAAGTGATTAAATAGAATTAAAATCCCAATTAGAAAGCTATTACGTAATCTAATCTTAAAGATTCACGATTGTATAATAATTCAAATAAAAGAACAAACCTTTGCATGGTTTCAATCGGTATTTATTAAACATTTGTTATAGAGGTTTGGACTATTTGATAATAAACTTTTTAATAAACAATCTACTTATTTTTTATTCATTATTATTTATATATCAAAACCTAGCATCACTGACTGGCTGATCATAACTCTATTTCTAAAACTACTGGACTTATGATCATGAAATATTGTAGTTAGGTACCTAATAGCGTAACTAATTTGAGCACATCATAAAAATAACAGGGAAGTACTTATTAGGGAATGTAAAACGTTGAGATTAACCTTTCTATTTAATTATTAATTATTTATGTTGATGAATGGCTTAAGGTGTAATAAATAACTATTATTTTCTTTTTTCTATCGTGAGACGTTTCGACCCTTTATATTATAGGGTTAGTTATTGGTAATTGTAGTAATTAGTAATTGTCACAAATTTAAATGTATATTACTATGCTTTGTTTATGTTTAATTAAGTGTTAAAATGGGAACTAAATAACAATGTTAATTGAATCTTAATGTGATTTTAGTGATAAAGAACTGTGACAGAAGATGACCCTATAATATAAAGGGTCGAAACGTCTCACGATAGAAAAAAGAAAATTATAGTTATTAATTACACCTTAAGCCATCCATCAACATAAAAAATTAATAAGTACTTTTTAGGATTTCGTAGATTATTAAGCATATATATATATATATATATATATATATGTATATAATTCAAACAATTTAAACTACGGAAGACAGAAACAGAGAAAAATTTGCACTGGCTCCGGGATTTGAACCACGGACCTTCATATTTCCAGTATAAAAAGTAGTTATATATATATATGTTATTATATTATGAAATCATTTTTTTTTTTATTTAATCTGGTGGGGGGGGGGATTTTTTGGGGGTATATTATAACTTATAAAACCAATATGGAATGCAAAATTTAACACACACACACATATATATATATATATATAATGTTTGTGTGTGTGTGTGTGTGTGTGTGCAACCTAGTCATCAGCAGCTTTCATTTGATACCCCACTCGAAAATTGAAAAATTATTGAGTTTACCACATTTTTGCGAATTGAGCATACACATATTATATTTTATCTTTTCTATATTATTCCTATGTGTGGGTCAAAATGTTAAGCCAGTATTTTTTTTTTTTTTTTTTTTTTTTTTGTGTTGGCATTAGCTTTTCAACTATACAGCTATACAAGTATTAATGCTTTTTATTTGCTCTTTTCCCTATTAATTTAAATTTTTATTTGTTCACTATTTAGAAAATTGTATATTTCAAGAAACACAAGGATATTATTGCTTTGAAGAATGTTTTTATAAAGAACTGGTTGTTTTATTATATCTGAGATGCCGTGGAGCAGTCTCTCCCTACTATCTCTGTACTTTGTACATTTCATAATTAAATGCTCTAGATCTCCGACTTCATTACATCTGTCACACATATCTGAGGAGCTTCTTCCGAACATCTTTAGGTACTTGGGGCAGATTCCGTGGTTGCATCTTAGTCTATTTATTACGCTCACCAAGTTCTTTTCTTTTACCTCTGCGAACCGTGGTTTGGACCTCAGGGTGGGCTCTATTCTTCTACAATTCCGTGTTCTGTTGTCACCTTTGAATTCATCTATCCATTTTTTTTAACTCCAAGTTTAGCTTGATTTATTGAGTCCATTATTGTTAATTTGTACTTTAGGTTTTCACTTTCGTAATCCCCCTCCCTCGCTAAAGTATCAGCCATGTCATTCGGTGTTATTCCTATATGACCTTTCAGCCAAACCACGGTAACATCTTTACGTAAAGCCAGTATTTCAAGTACGTATTCTTCAGTATTCTTTACGTTAAGCCAGTATTTCAAATTTCACATTTTTAGCTTAAACTGAGATATGAACCAAAGAACGACGGACGAACAGACACATCACTCTTGGCATAAGGGTTTCGAGAAGGATCTACGAAACCCTAAAAAGCAACAAATTTTAACTTTAAATGCGATAAGACGCCAGAGAGAGGGGGGGATATAAAAGTGAAAACCTCTGCTTGTTATCGGAAATGTTAACTTTTTAAACTTTTCCTCCAGTACTTGGAATGAATTCATAGGGAAATTTGCAAATTATTTTATCCAATGGGGAATAGAAATATAGGGGGAGGGATGAGGGTTTTAACACTATGTGGCATCTGGATACTCTTGCCTAATAAAATAACTTTTGTGTTTCTTGGCGGCAGTTTATAAACCTATCAATTTAAAATAACGCACTCCGTAGTGAAGCTTAGGAATCCAGCCAGTATCTTCAGTACATAAAAGTCAAATACCACTCACTCATATATCAGTCTTCTTTAAAACGGCAATTGCTAGAGAGCTGAAATTTAGCATGGAAGTTCCTCTTACCCTCTAGGTGCTCACTGTGAAATCATTTTTAAAGAAGAAATAAATACAAATTCCATTGGTGGAGAATTCTGGCAAAGCATTATGGACCATTTAATCCTATTATTTGGCGGAGCTGATGAAGGATGGAGACTGCAGAATGGAGAAGTGGTAGAAGAGGGATGCATAACGCTAGTATCGCAACTTCTCTCACTCCCTTCCTCTAATATAAGGGCCGCGTTTATACTGGGAGGCGTAAGCCTAGTGAATATTATATCTCCAAAACTCTCATCATTAAATATCCACTAAGTACTATTGACTGACTGATCATCACGCTATCTCTAGAACCACTGGACCTATGAGCGTACAATATTTTAGGTAGGTTCCTCGTAAGGTGGAATGTCAATGCGACGACTGACTCGTTTTTTTAAAAGTCGTTTTTATTACTTTCAATGCGGCGACTCAAGTTGTTTGGCTATAGCTGTGTGGCTCGAATAATTTGGACTCTGAATAACTTGTATAACTTCAAATGTGATCTCTAGTAGCTTCGCTAATGTCATGGAGCAAACATCCTTGTTATTATTGTCTCTTCTTGAAGAAGAGTAAGAAATAGAGCTACTAATTGTACTGCTACACCATAGTTAAAAAGAAGTAATCCTGATCCGACGTACTCATCAAGAGACATGGAGATATTTCGGAACATCCTTGTACAGACATTTACTGGACGTATGACCATGAAATATTGTAGATAAGTTCCTCTGAGCACCAAGGTGTTGAAGAAAACCTTTGTTTGATCTCGAATATGCTAGAATGTTTTCTATTCCCGGCCTGCGCCCCTGTTTAATGTACTATAAAATAGGGTATCAAAAGAAAGTTTTAGCCTGTTGAATATTAAGAAATGATTGTGATAAAAGAGAATGATACTTCATCGATTCGTTTTTTATTCATATTTCCTTTCTTCATAGATAGTTTAAAAATGACGTCAAAGTCGTTAAATTTCATTACATTTCTCTACTTATTTAATATTAAGAATATCAGAAAGCTTTGTTTGCAAATGAATAGTTAATTCCATCTAGTAATTGTTATTTTGAAACGTCTATGCTCATTATCTCTGCTAGCCCTTCTAATTCTTTGATGATGGAGAAATAAGATAATGGAACAATGTTCTATTATCCGAGAAAAGGTTTTTAGGCAAGTTAGGCAAGTGGTGTTGTAGAAAGCGGGTGCCTGTTCAAAGCTTTAATAGCTTGGGCCTTCTTGGCCCAAGTCCAGTATCAGAATCAACGGCATATTGCTTTACCTCGTAAACCATAAACGGCACTTTGATAGCTTTCATCTTGTTCTAATAGCGTTTTAGAAATAGAAACAGATTTTTATCGCCTCGGAATCAAGCTGATGTAACTCCACTTTAATGATCGTTATGTGGTACAATATAGTTTTGTTCGGTGTAACATTCTTCTGCAAATAGAATGTTTCCGGTAGTTTGGTTGTAGTCACGGTGAGGTTCAATAAAAAAAAAAGTGACATATCAAATATTCAAGATCCTGCAGAAAATATCAAGCTATCTCTTATTTCTTTTTGAACAAGATTCTAGTGTTTTTATAAGCTGTTAAAAAGAAAGGTGGTATGGTTTCATTTTGTTTTTTGACGAGGGATTTTTCTTTCCTTTCGATAATCGCTTATCGTCTCTTCTTTCTTCTTTCTTTTCTTAACATTTCTCTAAGGGATAAATCGCTTTATGTTTTTTTTAGCTAAAACATTTTGGAATCTTCAGACCTTGAATCTGTAAACACTACAATGTTAGTAAGAGTGGGAAAAATCTTTTAAAGCTCATACACAGCACTAAACTATGTCAAGTATGTCAGCAAAAATTAACTATGCCTCAGTTTACTTTAAAATTGTAATTAATACTAATTCCTTTAAAATTGAATTAATTTTATTCATAACTATCGGGTAAAAATTAATGTAAAGGAATTTAAATTTAAAAATGGTAAAACTTAATTATCTAGCTGAAGTAGTATGCAATGTGTGATATTAATTATTATTTTTAGCCTTTTACAGACCTATAGCGAATAAAAGGAATTATAATTGGATTTTAAACTACCACGAAATGAATTCATTTCAAATTAACATAATTAAAAACCATTCTTATTTTAGTATAATTCTATTTGACGAAGAGTGAATATTTCTCTCGGTGGTACAATTAGTCACTCCATGTGGAAACCATAAATGCCAGGTTATAATCGGAATTTTAACTCAACACCGAGTGGACTAGATTAACAAATATAATCTATATTCCCTCTTTTAATAGGCCGGAGTGTTGGGTTAGTTAAAACCGCAATTGAAATTCACCCTTGAATTTCATTAAATATTGGTTTCGATGGGTTAAATTCCACCACATGTGTGAAACACGGTAAAACGCTTCTCATACTGGAAAATTTAACACCAGCGATTTCAGTAAATTCCGTGATTTATTTAAAATAAAAATTGAAAAATACTTTTGTAAGACGACGAAACTTATCAATAGTGTTTTTAAAAGTCCCATGTGACTTACTGTGTTCTATAAATCTTTAAAAGGCTCACATAGTTTCGAGAGTAGACTATTCCTGGAGTTTCGAATTCTTCGCTGTTATAAATGGTCGGGTTTAATACGCAGTACAGAAAGGTGTAGGATACTTTGTAGGACGTGTGGGAGTGGAAGCTTGCAATGTGCAGAGACCGGAGTTAGGGTTCCACGTTTCCAAGGGACTGAAGCTGCCCTCGTATTCTGCCTACAAAATAGCTTGACCCAGTCAACCAAATAAACTAGCAATATTTCTATATGTATTAGTTTCCCCCGGAGAGGACCCCCTTTCTTTTCCTTGCTTCTAAACAACCGATAAATCGTTCACCAACTACATCGCTGGCCCGTCCCCCAGAATCGAATTTTGAAAATCCTGTTTTACATCTGCAAAATTACCATCCCTGGCCGATTAAAATTTCAAAAGCTTTTTTTTATCGGAACTTTAATGTATCAAATGCGTTTTATGAATTATATGCTTACACTGTAAATAATCATTATAAACACAAAAGCATATGGAATTAACGATTTTACCCATTCTTTAAAAATGAAACGCTCGGGTACATAGGTAACTTAAAAAAACTTACTTCATTGTCTGACATAGTATGTGGATTCTTAAAAGGGTATGAGGAAGAAGAATAACGCTACTTAGTATCTACTCTGGCAACGTTTTGGCTTAATCAGCCATTTTCGAGCCTAAAACTATCAATTTATTAAAAGCATGACTTTGATAATTTACATCTAAATGCAGAAATTGTTACGCATTAAGGGTATTATCTCTTACGTCAAATTTAGCCCTCAAGCTAAAGAGTTATGAACTATAAATCCTGAATATACTCTATTAGCATCAGGTAGTTCTCACCACGTCAATGACTAAAAACGCAAAAAACATAATACTATGAGAGTCCAAATAAGAGATTATCAAAGCGTTAACAAGTGTAAAATTTCTCAAAGAGAAGAGGTAAATAGTAAAAATATAAAAATAACTGTGTGATTTTACCATAAGTTAAAAAACAGAGTGATAGTTATCACTTCAAGTTGAGTTGGTAGGCATAACAATATCACAGAGCTTGAATAACAATCTTAATTAATAAACAGACAACTAACTAACAATATCACATTGTGTAAAACTTAACACTGTAACATAAAAGGATAAAGTAGCAAGATCGAGTGCCAATAACCCATTATCAGTGGTACTAGGTAATGGTAGTATGTTGATAATGGACTCTGGTAACCTAGTTATCTTATCAGTGACAACATAAGTGACAAGACAACATAAAAAGAGATTTTACTATTTTGATCCGATTTCAGCTGTTGGTTTGTTTATTGGTCATGTGTATTGGTTAAGATTAAAATGCACGCTCAGCTCAATATTGCAAGCAGACAACTGCATTGCACACCTAGTAGGTTTAAGATCAGCTCTCTAGATGGTAGTCATTTATGTGAAGTAAATAAATTTGGAACTATTTTTTTTTTCACTAACATTATATATTATAATATAACAATAACAATTATATTATCAACATTACATACGATTCAACAGAAAATTTAAAAACGTAGTATATAAAAAGTTATTTTTATCTTGAAATTATATGGTTGTAGTCCCGTTCAGTGGCAAAAAATACTTTATCAGAGTGCTTTGAGAATATCAGACCCTTAGGATAGTTCAAAGTAAGCTTTTTAGCATTTTGAAAAAACACTGTTTATACACTTTACAGTTAAACACTATACAGTGTGACCTACGGACCCTCGCTGTGTGCTGACCATCACACACTTGACTACGGACCCTCGCTGTGTGCTGACCAGCACACACTTGACTACGGACCCTCGCTGTGTGCTGACCAGCACACACTTGACTACGGACCCTCGCTGTGTGCTGACCAGCACACACTTGACAACGGACCCTCGCTGTGTGCTTACCAGCTCACACTTGACCTGTTTATTCTCTGTTTGAAGCGATCAGAATAGTCCCACTATTTAGCGTACAATTTTTTCCACAAGGGCTGAAATTTGCGGCAGAAGTAGACAAGAGAAATTACATTACAATCTCATCATTTGGCACCTTATACACTCTTTATGGAGATATTTTCATTGCTCATGCTTCAGGAAACGTAATTATAATTAAAGACGGGGACAGACAGATAAAAATAGACTTCAGTGCTGGTATTTGAACCACGGGCCTCCATATTTCCGGTAAAGTTTTCTAACTTACCAAGCTACTGGAGGATACTTTATCTCTGTTCGAAGCGATAAATTAGTTCAATTATACTTTTTTTCATAGTTTTAAATATGTATTAAATAGTTTTAATTTATATTTTAATCTCTCAGTGAAATGAATGGTAGTTATAAATTAAAAAAAAATAGTTCACCCTTTCTTTTATTAAAAAAAAACTCTCTAAAATTATTGAAAAAACAAATTTAAATAATATACTAAATACTTTATTTTTATACAAAAACCAAGCCTCACGTTGGGCACCAATGTAACATTCCCATTTCGGGAAACAAGGGGATACCCTAGCCGGATTGATAATAGCCCCCCGTTCTAGCTCAGTGGAGACGGGCGTGGGCCAAAAAAAATAAAATGGTTTGCTCGAAAAAAAAATTGAATAGAGGGCGCCACGTTATTTTTTTCTAAAATTAAAATTTATAATACTATAAGATTGGGTGAACCTAAGGGACCTGAGAGAACTTATATAAAGAGAAGAACTACAATCATAAAAAATAACGAAAAAAATGAGTGGTGTTAAAAAAACTAGACTTAAGCAAAAGTTCTCTTAGTTCCCTTTGTTTTGCGCACAAAATAATAAATTTAAAGAAAACATGTCAAGAGTTATATAATAGTAGAAATGACGAAATGTTTTATTTCGATTTAACAAAAATAAACTTGGCTACAAAAATAATAAAAAAGGTACCTCCAATTGGGATAATCCAATACACAAAAAAAAAAAAAAAAAAAAAATTATGGTCGTTGGAAGTGATGGCTGATTTAACCAGTCTGCGGTGCGTTGACGTTTAGAACCAACATCCGTCTCAGGAGACTAATCCGCCGTAGCGTATAGTAGTAATGGTAGATTGGAGAAATCAGTGGTTTGTTTTCAGTGGTAAAGTTGAAAACTGGTAGTCGTGGAATCGTGGATATGACACTTTTTCGTGTTTGGTGATGGACGCTCAGCTCCGAGAGCAAGGTCACAAGCCACAAGACAAACGGCTACCGGACCCTAACACACTCAGCTGGTCACACACTACCCCCCTCGTTACTCACTCACGACTCCCGTCCTCTCCCGTTGCACGCTTGCCCTACCCCTCTTCCCTACAGATAAGACACAAAATGCCTTAGGAAACTAGGTTTTGTACTTTGCCCGGATTAAAAGCAAAACAGATATAGAATAAAACCGCTAAACAAAATAATATCTTAAGAAATAAACACTCTTAGACTGACGTCCCGGTCTAAGAGAAAACAAGATAGGTGTTTTTATAGAATGCGTCCACTCTTTAAAAACAGGTAAATATTAGATAGATATAATAGGTATAGATAGATAAAAAAATAGAGTGAGATAGAGAAAGAGAGAGCGAGAGAAAGACAAAAAAATTAAGCAAAACACTGTAGACGTATTTCGCATAGAAATTACGGCTACATTACCTAATATATTTTTAAATAAGAAATAGAGTATTAAGAAAGTCAAAGGAAGAACGTACAAAACACTTAAACCTAACAATTAACTTAGAGAAGAATAGTAAAATATATAAAATAAAACAGACATTAATACACAGCACAATTATGTTCCCAAAAGTAACAATAATTGGTTAAAATCTATGTTTTTATTAAAACGGTTAGATTTTTGTTAGTTGTTTGTTTTGACATTTTATAGATTGCCAAAGCATTGACTTATTTTTCGGACTTGTTAGATGGTTCAGGATAAAGCACGCAAGGATTTATAGCTTGGAAACTAAATTTTAGTTTCTACACGCAAGTAAAAATTTATATTTTTATTTATTTTTCAATCTTTCTAAACATTTTATTTAGCTAGATTATAATCAAGAAATAAGGCAAATGTAAAAGTAATTATATTGTTATTAATAATTGCGTTCTTGCTGTAGAAGAAAGTTAAAAATGTATCTCAATAAATTAACTAACAAGGTTTTGTCATACAGAATATGCAACTTTTACCACTCTTGTTTAGGTTGTCTATCAAGCTCAAAACAAGTTTCCGCGCAGTGGAAGCTTGCTGGGCCCATAACCTATTATGATATGCTATTAGTTAATTTTAATAGTAACGCAAGTCTTCATTTATTAAACTCAACTGACTTATATTTTTAACATTGACAACCTTAAATCAAAATACAAAAACATAAATAAAAACATTCAGCCGGTATCCGGTCGGAATCCCAACAACTTTTACCACTCTTGTTTTGGTTGTCTATCAAGCTCAAAACAATATCCAACTTATCGGATAGCTCTCCAAACATTGGACCATTGTTAGCCATCAAATAATTACTTCTCCACCTTACTATTACATTACATTATTTCCAAAATTAGATTGCCTACTGCAGGTTACACAACTTCAGTTAAATCTGTGCGATCAAACTTCACAGTATTAACAGTTTAATCGTTCACCACTAATGCTAACACACAGTGAAGATAAGTCTGTCATTTTCTTTCTGGACCATGGCCTCGACGGACAATGGATTTAGCTGTCGACGAATTGTTACCTTATACTATGCAATAATACAGTGTCAATAACAGAGCATTTGCTTTGTGTAAATATTGGTTACAGCAAGAACAATATTACATACATGCATGCGCTTCTAAAAAGCCAAAAGAACTTTATTATTCGTACTTTGTTGCTCTTATAACTGTACACTTACAACCTTAACCATCTAAAGCCATTTAAATATGTAAATATCGCCGAGCAAGACAGTTACAGACTGAAACTGTACTTAAGTTTGTAGATGGATTAAAAAAAATGTCTCTAAATGGTAATTTTTTGGATGTAAAATGGCCTTGCGTAATAGAGTAGTGTGTGGATTACGTGCTCACGAATCATGGGCGGAGCTGTTTCTTACAACAAATCTGACGTATGATTCAGCTTTAAACATAGCTAAAACCGCTCTTTCAAATACCGAGCAGACAAGTAAAATTAAGTTCTTCACAAGACTTTCGTGAGAAAGCACCGAATTTTTTCTTCTGATGTTTATATGTTACGTGCCGATTTTAAAAATATATCCGCCAAGAAACATTGATAAAAATTCAAAGAATAAAACATCTTCTAGAGGTGAAAGTAGTAACTCGCAGGGAGCTGAGGTAAAGCAAAAAGTTAATTCAAGCGTAACGAATGAAGCTAGGTGTTTCTGTTGCAGTAAAAAATCACATTATGCGCGTTCGGTGCAAACAATGCACGTCTTGCAAGGTAAAAAGTCATATTGCACCTGCATCAGAAAGAAGCTTGAACGGTAACGCAGAGGAAAAAGTGATGGGAGGGTTTATCATAATAATAGAACTGAACAGGCATCACAATCGGAGGAAGACAGTGGGGTTTAGGGTATTAATTTAGGGTGTGGATGCAAGACACAAGTGTAAACAAACCTGAGTTTCACATGTCAATTTAATTTATTGTTGTTTACTTTTCTTGATATATGTCAGTCGTGATTATTTTCATTGTTCTCTGATAAAAATACAATTAGTTTTTTACTCGACAAAAAAGCCTGAGTTATTCATTCTTGAACACAGCCAAAAGGGTATCCCTAACCCCTGGATTAGCTTACCATACATGGGGAAGCTGTCAGAACTAGTGGGGAAAATTTTGCAAAACGAACTTAGAGTCAGTTACAAACCGTACACACAACTAGGCTCAATTATTGGCACAGTCAAACAACCAATCGAAACTGAAGATTACTTTGAGTGTATAAACTGATATGCGTGACTTGTAAAGGTGTATATGTGGGACAATCCGGTAGGAAAATAAGTACACGCTTTGCAGAGTACTTTAAATCTTGGCAGAAAATATCGAATGACAGACATCAAAAACATGTAAACGTACCTAGTTTTGCCAACCATGTTTTAGAAAGCGATCATATATTTGATGCTGATTGTTATGAACTTCTACACTCGAGTCAAGAAAAATAGGAAATTGGACCTCTTGGAAAACCAAGACACAAATATAGCATATTTTAACGAAAAATCGAATCTAAACAATTTTGCCTTTGTAAAACAAATATATATTTTTTAAAATAATAATGTCTGGTAGTTGTAAGATATAATTTTAGTTATAGTAATATAAGCAATTATAGTTTAGCTATAAGCAGTTGAAAAACAAAAATGTTAATCCTGACCCATACCTTTACTGGGTTCCGCCTTGGATCTTCACTTCATATCCCTTACCTCGTTCCTTCCGTAATCCTTCTACCCACACAGACCTAGTCTTCCCCCACCTTACCCCACCGTAATGTTAGTTTGTTATAAAAGTTTGTAAAATAGTTAGCTTAGTACTGAATTCACTCTTATAAGTTAACACGGCCACAGAAGATGATATTTTTATTTCCAAACGCGTTTGTGAATTATAATATAAAATTGTAGTGACAATCTTGTTGTGTTACTTACTGACAACCTCTCTAGTCATAATTATGTAACCAAGAACATGGTCATTACAGTTTCTTGAGGAAAGCTGTAACAAAATTACCTTTACTTTCCTCGGAAGAGTGGGCAAAGTATACAGGTAGAGAAATCCCTTTAACACTTGAAGAAAATGTGACGCTAGAACAATAATTAAAGCCTTATCACATACCGTTTGCTTTAAAACAAAAAGTTACTGATGAAATTAATCGCCTAGTGAGTAATGGTAGCCTGGTACCAGTTAATATAAGTAAGTGGGCGACTCCAATTATAACAGTATTAAAATCAAATAGTAGTCACGTCAGATTATGTGGCAATTTTAAATTAACGGTAAATCCATTCTTAGTAATTAAAAGACATCCTATTCCATTAAAAGAACATGTTTTTTAGTCACTACAAGTAGATACATTATGGTCTCAACTAGATTTAAAACATGCTTTCATGCAGTTTGAAGTAGACGAGGAATCAAGAGGTGCTTTGAAAATCATAACTGAATTTTTTTAAAAAAATTCTTATACTAAATTACCAGAGGAGGTAGCTTCTACCCCTGCTGAATTTCAAGATATTTTTAATACATATTTTACGATTTTGGTAGTATTCATACTACGGAAAGATTAAGTTTTAATTTAAATCAAATTATAATTATTATTAACTACGGGAAACAGACAGAGAAAAATACACTCCAGCACTGGGATTTGAACCACAGGCCTCTATATTTCCGGTATAGCGCTCTACCAACTAAGCTACGCAGGAGAATGATTTCCTCTGACGTTAATGATACCTTGTCCCGAATTTAAGCTTTCAATTTTCCACAAATCTGAGAAGTCAACATTAATGACATATAGAGGCCTGTGGTTCAAATCCCAGCGCTGGAGTGTATTTTTCTCTGTCTGTTCCCGTAGTTAATAATAATTATAATTTGATTTAAGATATTTTTAATAGTATATTAAAAGGAATTGCTCATAATATGATAGTTTATATAGATACTATTTATTGTACTGGTAATGATGATAAGGAATATCGTGGAATTTTAGAAACTATCTATAGTTTAGACAAAGCTGGATTAAGACTAAATGAGAAAAAATGTGAGATTTTTAAAAAGTGTATTGAGATTTTAGGATTTTGTCTTGATAAAGAGGACCTGAGACCAGCTAAATCAAAGGTAAATGCTACGAGGGAAGCACCGCAGCCTAAAAGTATTAAAGAATTTAGATCCTAATTAGGATTGATTGATTTTTATGAGTCATTTTTACCTGTCAGATCTGTGAAATTAAAACCTTTGTACGACTTATCTACAGCCAATAGATGATCATAGACTGAAGAGTGTACAAGATCTTCAAAATGGGTAAATAAACAGTTAATGCTGCTAACTGTTTCAACTATATATGATCATAATGAATAGCTGATTTTAACTTGTGATTCAAGTTATTTTGTGTTATCGTCTATTTTATCTCATAAATTTCCGGACGGGTCTGAAAGAGCAATAGCATAATGCTTCAAAAATTATACCGAAATAGTACATTACGCGTCGAGGGCGGAAAGTAGCATTTTGCATACGAGTGTGGAGTTTGCACCCGAGCGACAGCAAGGGTAGTAAAACCACACGAGCAATGCAAAATGCCGTTTTCCCACAAGTTGCGTACCGTACTTTATCTACGATTGTTAGATTTAAATAATAAATACAGAAAAAATAAACTTGCTGTATTCTTCGATGGCATTAATTCTTGAGTTGTATATTTTGCAGAATTAAGTGTTTCTGGAGGAGTATTATTCTCCACATTTTCGTCAAAGTCACTTGATTCACTAATTTTTTTCACTAAAAACTCGATATAAACAAATACTTTAATAAAAGAACAGCAAATTAGTTTTGTTAAATGTAAACAAACTCGCTAATCGTGCGTAAAGCTAAAGAATTCCTCTTCTTTACCGCGATAGCGTTGTAAAGAAGAGGAATTCTTCCGAACCATGAGACGCTCATGCGCAATGAATACAAGTACGTAAATAATCACTTTCTACGCATCTAAACAGAGATATAATGTTTATATTTCGTACCAATCGTAGATAAAAATAGTTACATATTTCTTGATAAGGAGGCAGCGGCAATTGTATTTAGTTTTAAGATGTTTTATCAGTGTATCTTAGGAAACAAAATACTTTTAAGAACTGATCACGAACCATTAAAATACATATTTGATCAAGGTAAAAATGAATATATTCTATTGGTATAACAATGGTCGTATTTTTTTATCAGGTTTTTAATACGATATTATAGAAATACTCAAAAGTAATCAGAACGGTAACTGTGATGCCTTATCAAGATTACCTATCAAAGATATTACTCCTGTATTCAAGTCTGAATATTCCTTATTCAATATTAATGAAGAAGGATTGTCTTTTATAAATTGTAAAAATATTTGTATAGAATCTTTTCAAGATAAAATCTTGAGACTAGTCTTAAAGTATGTGACACAAGGTTGGCCTAAATATACTAATGGCTTTTCTAAAGAATTTATTAATGTTTATTCAAAACGTAATGAATTTTCAAAAGACAATAATTGTAAAATGTGTTACATTTTTTTTCATAAGGAACCATTTAGAATATGTCATATCCCGTGGCCTGTTGCGAGTTAACCATGGTCACGTAAACACGCAAATATTCTCGGTCCATTTTATGGTAACATGTATTTACTTGTGATAGACCGTCATAGTAAATGGCAAGAAATTATTAATATGAAATCCACTACTGCTTCATTTAAAACCATTTCAGCTTTTAAGAAATTGTTTTCAAGATTCGGTCTAATATATCACTTGGTGACAGATGATGGTCCTCAGTGTTCTATTGATTTGTTCAGTCAATTTATGAAAGAAAATGGCATCAAACATTATTTTATTCCTTTGCATCATCCTGCCACTAATGGTGGAGTAGAAAATTTTGTTTAGAAAACTTTTAAAGATATAATCAAAAAGATAGTTACCTCTTGGAAATCACTAGAACACTAATATATTTCATCTGATTATAGATCTACAGTTCACTGTACAACTAATAGATCCCTATTAACCTTATGAATAATAAAGAAATGAAAACTGAAGTAAGTAAAGTATAGTTGACAGACTAAGCGTTCAGATAGATTTGCCTTCACTTTCATATAAATCTAAAAACAAAATCTTTTTATCAAATCACAATGATTCCTATTCATATGCGTTAATTATATGAAAGTGAAAATAGTAATCCTAAATTATTATCTAATATTTCATTTTTAATTTTTAATGTTTTCTGTATATTTGATAAGGAATTAAAAAAAAAAAAAAAAAAAAAAAAAAAAATGATGTTGAAATGAGAAAGTTGACATTTCTTCAATCTATGTTACCAAGTAATTATTATTATAAATTCCAATATAGACTTTTTATTTTAACTCTCCCGCAATTATAACTTTACAAAAGAAACCATGACTAATAAATGTTTAGGACATTATACATTTAAGTAATTCTACACGATTATTATAGTGTATTAAATAGTATGATATCATATTTTTGATAGTATAGTTAGCTTGCTAAATTAAAGGGAATTTAGATTATATTTTTAATTAAAAACAGAATGAGGTCAATTGATTCAGTTTTTATCGATTGTGTCTCATTACTCATTACCGTTTTATTTATCTTAATATAGTAGCCATATGTACTTAGTTAGTCATATCAACATTCATACGGTATATGTCGGGCGTTGAATTCCGTGTAAATAGACATTAATACTAATATTTCCATATTATATGGTGTGTACTTTAGTTAGTCATATCAACATTCATACGGTCTATATCTGGCGTTGAATTCCGTGTAAATATAGACATTAATACTGATATTTCCATATTATATGGTGTGTACTTTAGTTAGTCATATCAACATTCATACGGTCTATGTCTGGCGTTGAATTCCGTGTAAATATAGACATTAATACTGATATTTCCATATTATATGGTGTGTACTTTAGTTAGTCATATCAACATTCGTGCGTTCTGTGTCAGGCATTTATTCCCGTGTAAGTACATATCGTCCCCCTTATGCCAGAACCATGAATGTGCAAATTCCACATTGTTGGGAAATGGCGTTTTATGATCCATATTCAGCATTCTATTCCATAATTCAGCTATTCTATTTTGATATTTTTTTCTTTCTTTATGACCAGCAACATGGTATTGGGCTTATTAGTCAGACAATTTTTTTAGCCAGGAAGAGGGGGGGGGACCCCCCCCCCCCCTTTTCCTGAAAATGCACATATATTGTTTCAGTATTTCACATTCATCAAACTACCATAGCCAATATCATCTGAGACAATGCAGGCATGAATTCGGGGTTCTGGCACAACATAGATTATAAATCAACAAGTCCAAATTGCTAATAAACCCAGAATATGAAAATATGCACATTCATGGTTCTGGCATAAGGGGGACGTATATATCCTAAAATTTCAATTCACCGTACTGTTTTTTTTTTATTATATTTACATATTCTTATTATTTCTTCTTTTACAGTTCAATTCTTAAATACGATTTCAAATATCCGCATAAAACATTGTATTACCCTTTAAACTAGTGTATAGTTATTATTTGTTATAAGTGTATTGATAAGATAATCGGAGTACTGATGTAAAATAAGGTCAGTGATAGTGATTATTAATTATTTTGATCTGTGTTGTAGTTAAGTCATAAACTCATGTCTATGATTATTATTATTTTTTTTTTTTTCAACATATTTTATTATACAAAAAATCGATTTATTTTTATTATTTACGGGAATTAGTTAAAAATAAAAAAATATGTGTAAGACTCTCACGCATTAGAAGCGAAACTTAAGTTCTAGAAACAGAATAAACAAACATATTAAATATGTGTATGAAATAGCACTATAACCCATTTAAGTAATGCATATTATTTAAATCGTTTATTAAATACGCAACATACATATTTATAAACAAGAATTTACAATGCCGCCACAGTCAGATAACTTCTCAAAGAAACATAATTTCAATTAATAAAATACTTTCATAAAATGATAGCAAATAATGAAGAAAAACATTAAAACAACATTATATATATATATATATATATATATATATATATATATATATATATATATATATATAAATTATTAAAATCTGTATAATAATACCCTTATATACAAATTCTGTGAAGAATAAATCAACTACTCCCGTGGTATAGTGGTTAGCACGTGAGATTTTCAATCCAGGGGTCGGGGGTTCGAGACTCGTCCGGAGGGAATATGTTTTACAGGTAAACCAACTGCCGGCCTAAATCGGCAGTCGATTAAAATATCTATCACAGGCGAGTCTTAAAACAAAAACTTGCAATTTCGTTAATTTCACATCAAAAATGTTTCACTTAGACGAGTCTCGAAACGCGAACTTCGTTTCCCGATGTGAATTTCATCCAAGCAAATTTATTCTACCGTGGCTAAAGAAGTTTCACTTCAAAAACATTAATAATTTCGCCGTGTTCTCCCCTACAAGTTTGCACGAGCGTAGGAGGGGGATTGTAATAGTCTAATATTATGAAAATACCGTAAGAGAGTTATTAATTTCTGAAACAAAATATTTGTGTGTGTTTGTTGGTCCAACGATAAATTAATGGGGTATAAATTGATTAATTATTAAGAAATTCAGCTCAAAAATACAACTTTGTCATTTGTGACAACCCCATTCAACTACCCTCCTATATAGCCTTCTTTAATTACGCCCACAGCTCCTCTTCAACTATTATTATAAAGTATTACTTCATTACACAAAAACCTCTGCTTGCATCAAGTTTAAATTTTGCATGCATCTTTCTAAAGCACTGTAAATAATGTGCATAAAGTTTTCTTAGCCATTGAGCACGAAGTACCACTTTTTAGCAATGTTCAATGTCATATTTAATTTAGAAAATTGAAATTAGTGATAGAAGATTGTAGAAGGCATGATAATAAAATGTTAGTTCGCTGTAGCATGTCTAGAGCACTGCTTAAGTTTCAAATTAAAATATTCTGTCTATAGCAATTAAACCGAAATTAATCATATTTGTTAAACGTAAGTAAAACAAAAAAACACTTTATTATAAAAAAAATGTATTTACTCTACTAAGTGTTATGTTTATCATAAGTATTGAAAATACATTTTTAGATATTACTGGAACAAAATCCCATGTATATGTTATTTAAACTTAATTTTGTCATTTTTAAAAACAAAAATGACATATTATGTTTCCATCCCAGTGCATCTTGATCAAGTTTAAAAAATAAAATAAATGCTTCTGGAAAGTACGAGTATACCTACCCTAGAAATTTCAGTTCAACTTGATTCATGTAAATGTACGTGGTTTACAGAAAAATAATTATTTATTTCATTTACAAAGAAATAAATTAATTTATTTCTTTCCTGTTTAAACAACTATTGAAACCAGTCAAACGGATAAAATTTCATATAAATCGAATGAAAATTCGCTAAGTTAATGACGAAATACATTCATCAAAAGTTGTTCAATATAATAAAATATGTATTATAATTTATTACATATTACCTACTTGTGGCTCGAAGGCACCAAGCCTTAACTACATTCCTAACTCTGTTGTAGTACCTGCAACTAAAGCCTAAAGCCCATAGGTTACAAGTGGCCATATGGTATTTTAATATAAAATAGTAAGTAAGAAGCTCTAACGTTTAATAATTTATATTTAATTTCATTCGACTTGTTTTTAATGGTTATTTTATTCATAATTCTGAAATCTACGAAGTTGCAAATTATTAGTTGAGTATTATTTCTTTTAAGGAGAATGTAAAGCATTGCGGACATGTTGTAATTCCAAATATTGTTTTTATCCACCCTAAGCAGTTAAATCCCTGGTAGCAGCCGCCGGTTAACCAGCAAACCGAGTATGGGGGAGCTCTTCAGTAAAAATAAAACAGTTTAGTTGCTGTTATCAGGGGTTAATCTATGCTTTCTGTCACAAGATTGCTGTTTCGCTAAACTCTCTCAAAATCGAGGGACTCAATCCTGACCTCACACTCTTTGCCATTTCTCTCTTGTAAAAGCTAACTTCTCAGAAAAGATTTTTTTTTTCCGAGAAAACGGTTAAATTCGTATTTATATGGATTTTTTTTTAGATTTCTTTAAATTTAAATAGTCGGAACTGTTTTTGAGAAATGCACAGATAAACAGACAGACATTTTTAAAGACAAGTATTTTGGATTCAGAGGACATTAAAACGTGTAAATTAAAATTAAATTACTGCGTTTTCAATACTTTCTCTCTATGTATATTACGTTAAATAAAAATTGTAGAGTTACCATCATTTTGGCATAATACAACCTTTTAAATGTAGAAATATAAATTAATATGTTACAAAATTAATAAATTAGTTTGTTATATTAAATTAAATTTTATTTTTATCAAATAGAAAAATATTTCTAAATAAAATGCAATTGAACAGATTTTTTTTATTATTAAATTCAATCAATTAATTAAATGAATACTTTAGGATACAAAATACTATTTCAGCTATTAACTCGTAGCAGCATGCTAAATTTTGAAGAAATCAATTAAACCTCCTATGCATGATTACTGTAGAAACAATGTCTTTCTCTTCAATGAACCTTGGAGATAAAGTGGGGTCAAGTTTGGCCAAAAACTTGAAAAGTCTTAATTCATGTTAGATCTTAACAAAACTCACTTAAATTGTGCAAGTCTTATTTCGCTTGTTTTTCTTTCTTTTTTTTTTTTTTAGTTAACTTTGACTCCGCTTTATCTCTAAAGGCTTAAGTATTGTTGTCAAGAGATCATATGACATTTTATTTTGAAGAAAATTGTTATCTAGTTTATGTTTGTATAGGGTGGTCCTAAAGCTAAAGGCTCGGTCAAACAGGAAATGGACTGTCCGCGGCGGACAAGCCATTTGTCCGCCACTCTGTGGACTGTAATATTGGATGATTCAGTTCAAGCTGAGGGTGGCTGTCCGCCACGGACAGATTAGTAGTTACATTTTTCCAAGACCCGGTCAAACAGAAAGCGAACTGTCAACCAAATACCTTGTCCTTGTACCAAATAACTTGTACCAAATACCAAATACCTTGTACCAAATACCAAATACCCTGTACCAATTACCAAATACCTTGTACCAAATACCAAATACCTTGTACCAGATACCAAATACCATGTCTGCCGTGGACAATGTGGTCTCTAATACAGTATTATCCTGCTTTGACCAAGATAATACAAAATTAGAGTTGATAGTTAGAGGCTTATAGTAATAGAGCCGTGAATTGGGGAGTATGGGGCCTTTCTACTATTCCTTAACTCACCCGCACCGTCCCTAACTTACCGGCCATTCTCCATTTCAACTACATATTATAAAATGTATCACTTCACTACACAAAAACTTCTGCTTTTATCAAGTTGAAATTTTTCTTCCCTGTTTCAATTGTACTTTAGACGATATGAATGAAGTTTTATTAAAATCGTTACGTTAGAATTTAAGATATCGGTAAAAAGTTGTCTTTTCTATTTTAAACGTTTTGTTCCGCTTCAATTGTTTTAGCGATCTTTATCTCTTCATAGCCGTGTCGCTGTTAGTTTTACAAAATCATTTTATTTGAAAACATGTTTGCGTCATCGAACAGGAGATGTTAAGGTGCGTCCACACTATGCCGCGCAATGCCAGTTGGCAAGGCCAAGCGGCAAAGCCGTCAGGCCGACTTACGACTTCTTGCCATCTGGCTTTCTTTGATCTGGACCGACAATCGTCGGGTTCGGCTTGGCATGTCAAGTGGCACGTTTTGTGCCAAGCTTGGCAAATAGCAAATGCCAAGGGAGACGTCCACATTACACTTGGCAATGCCATTTGGCCTTGCCATTCCTTGCCGCTTGCCATAGTGTGGACGCGCCTTTAGAATTATTTTTCCCCTCTAAAATTCCAATTTTTAATTTGAAGCTTAGGTTTACGCGAGCGTTGACCGAACGTATCGGATAACGCTGTCCAACGAACTTAGCCTGGGCATTAGTGAATGGAACATGTATACCAAATTTCAACTTAAGCAATCAACTTGTATTTAAGTCATCTTCGGACACGTAAACGTTACTGACAGACAGATTGATGCATATTTTGTTGAATATAAGAAGCTCGCTTGCGCTCTCTTCAATTATTTTTTTAAATGCGAATATATTTAAATGCTACAGAGCTTCCACAGCAAAGTTTCCTTATGCCCCCTTCCTTATTTTTGTACCCTCTTCCCTTACTGATCAAAAACAATATACAAAAATCCTACTGAAACACTGGAGAAGACTTTTCAAATGTTAACTTTCTATAAAAGCAGAGTTAGGTCAAATACATCTAAAACCGTCATCTTGATACATAAGAGCTGTTTGGAAAACTCTTTCACTTAAGTTGATTATGTCATAAAACGAAGGTTACTTTCAAATTTCACGGATCTAGTTTAGTTCCGGAGATAACGAATTTCGCATACACGTTGCCACCCTCTTGATTCTTTTAAAAAGTTCTTAGCTAGCACCAAGAGGCTATAGAAACCTTTTATTTCATGATTATAGGTCTACTATGGATTATAGGACTAGGTGGGTCAGTTGTATTTGGATTATAATATAATATTTTTATTATAGGTATATCAGAATACTAACATATACCATTGTGTCTTATAAATAGCCTTGTTTGTCCTAGCATTCACCCTTAGTTCTCCCATGCAACAATCATTTAATAAAAAGCTTTGTAACAACAGGTTAAACCACTAATTCAATAAAGAATAATAGACCACGTGTTCAGATGTTTATGATAGAGATGAACATAAAAGGATGTCTGTAATCAATTAATCGATTGTGTCCGTTTATTGGATGGTCGTATTTTTTTTTTTTTTTTTTTTTTTTTGTCTTAGAGCCATTACTAATCGCTCAATGTTCTATGAAATATAAAATGCCGTGGACTGTTCAAGCTTCAGCTTTATTATTTATTGGACTCCATGACACGATAAAACAATAATTACGTGTTTAAATGCCCATTGTCATAGTTATTATCTTTACGATCTTTACTTTTATTTTTCCCATTTGAATTTTATTTCTACTTATCTTCGCATACATGAAATTTTATTTCATTAATTTTTGGTAATGCTTGTGTAAGGCGGCTTTCACACTGCGTGCGAGACCGAGCGAGACCGATTCCGCTTGAGAAGCAAATACATACATGTATTATCATGGGTCTATTCACATTAATCACTGAGCGAGACCGAGCCGACTCGGGCGTTTTTTTCGAGCGTTTTTGTTAGATAAGCGTTTTCGGCGACCGAAAACGCTTAGCTAACAAAAACGCTCGAAAAAAACGCCCTAGTCGGCTCGGTCTCGATCAGCCTCGCTCGGCCCGGTCTCGATCGGAGTTTAAAGTGAATAGACCCATGCTAATACATGTATATCCTTCTAAAACAGAATTGGCCTTATTCGGTCTCGCTCGGTCTCGCACGCAGTGTGAAAGCACCCTAACGCTTTTTGGTGTCGTTTTTTGGTAAGGGTTTCGAGTTGATGTGCCAACGTAAACACATGAAAATGTCAAAAAATTCAAGCGTGTAGATTCTTGCGTTTGTAAATTAGGAATTAAATCGAACATAAGAAGTGCACGAAGAAAGAAAGTACTTTTCTTCTTTTCCAGTTTATTAAGAAGTAATCTTTTAGCTTCTTCACCCATAATTTTATAATGAATGCAAAAAATTATAGTTTTACAAAAATAAAAAATAATAATGTAAAAAATAAATGTTATATATGTAAGTTTATTAGGAATAAACTACTAAGGGTTATGGCGTTTTTCCGATGCAAATCGGAGCAGTAGAACAGAAGTTGTAGTTGGGGGGGGGGGGGCACTGGGGCTCGTGAGCGACTACTGGAGTGGTAGCGTGAAGCGAATATCGGTGTTAGAATAGTGGTATCATGAGAATGAGATTCCTCTTGGCTGCAACGAACCTTCTTTTGGCGGTTTGTACATTACCAATTTACTTATGAACTTAAATTTATTTAACGAATTATTAAAAAGAAACTGAGTTTACTGCCACTGTTAACAATTAAACCATTCATAATTACTTCAAATCAGTTGAGTCGTTTTTACATCACAGATTTATTATTTGTTCTCTTTTACGAACCAAGTGATTTTTACAAATTCTCTGTTAAGACGAAACATCTTCTCACTTAAGTTTGTCCAAATTTGTGTCCTATCAATATTAATGTATAATAATAAACCGGCTCTTTCAGAATTTAATTAAATTAACCAATTTTTCCAAAACAATATTTACTTTTAAAGAAAGGCTGAAAACTTAGGTATTATAAAATGTATTATGTTTGTAGTCCAAAAGTAAAGAAACTAGCTATTTATTCAGAACTTTTGAACGATCGATCGCCCAATATTTTCCAACTTTGTATAAGAGATAACACTAATTTATTTCGATGCGTATGCTCTATCTCGTTTCAGTAATGGATTCGGAACGACGCGACCCCCTGTATCCCAAAACTGAGATTCAATCTCAACCAATAGTACTACCGGCACTCTTATTTTACATTTTTTTTTTTTTTTAAAGCAAAAAGTAATAAATGTGTGAAACCTTTTACGTTTTGTGGAATATTTAACGTTATAGTTTTATATAAAAAATTGTAATTTTTTTTCTGACTAATAAAAAACTAGTTACATTGAAAACCTTTTACTACTTAGCACAACTCATTTTAACTTCTGTGAGATTTGACTTTAGTTTTATATTCATTTAAATATTTTATAAGACTACGTTCATATCTAAAACATCAAAGTGTCTTTAATATATTGAGGTGTGTCTCATGTATCATTCTTTTGGGAATGCAACCTAAATTAATTAATATTCATTAGGTTTTTTTAACTATTCAAACACGGCATATAAATACATTTTCAGGAATAACTTTGCATTAGAAAGTCAAAGAAATATAGCAATAATGGTTTTTATTTTTGTTGATTAACTTAGCTTAGTAGATCTTTTAGTGCAAAAACAGACGATTGCTATAATAGCAATACTATTTATTAATAACTAGCTTTCACCCCTGGCTCCGCGCGGGGCTCATGCTAGGTGTTGGTGCCTATGTTTCCTATAATCCTGTAGGCCTAGCAATTAAATTAAATTCCTAAATAATTTTGTTTCCAAAGCCTTTTCGGAATAAAATCAGGACTATATTACACATCATTAATTCCATTACTAAGAATATAATACTCTCCAAATCGTAGTTTGGAGTCTATCAATATATTTAAAAAATAGCCAATAGAAACTAAGTAATATAGTAATAACACCAATTAGACTGGTCAGTCATTGAACAATCATCAACCATGATTGTGCACTAATGTAATTATCAGCCACTTCTCTCAATACGGCAGTTGGACCCATGGGCGTCGTCAGCAGTACATTATTAGGGGGGGGGGGGGGACACATTCAGGGAGGGGGGTCCGGGAAATTTTGAAAATAAGACCTCTCAAAACAGCGTTTTTATGAATTTCTTAGGTGAAATTTGATTTTAATACTTTGTATAAAGTATACTTACGGTGTAGTTCGTTTGGATAAAAGTATGATCACAAGTATTTTTATACAAACTTAGAAATAGTCATTGTAACATAATAAAAGTTGTGCACCTAACCATTGTAGATTAAATAGATCAGTCAATAGACATTATGCAATATTACTTAAAGTCTATAATAAACTCTGTCATAAACTATATATCATTAATTTCATTAATAATTATGAAAAGCAATAAAAACGTGTTTCCTTAGGGTGACCATAATATGAAGTTTAGTCCAAAACGGGACATTAGTGGTCGAGGTATTGCAGCTCCCAATTTTAAGAAAAAAGTTGTATTCTTTAGATAAAGTTTTCTCTTTTGACATCAATGGGTAAATCTGCACTATTTGGCCCCTCTATTTCGTACTGTCCGATTCACTTCGTTTTTTGAAACTGTTCCTTTTTACAGGAATTGTCTTTTTTACAGAATGTCTGTTCATTGAAAATACGATTCCGGTTGTAGTATCTCGATAAATTCAGTATTTTCTTTTTAATACGAGTAAAAGTACACAAAGTGTTACGTTTTATAGGGTAATGATGGAAGGTTAGGTCAAAAAGTACTAACCTTAACCAAATATTAACCACAACCATCCATCATTTTCCCTTAAATAAAAAAAATATTGAATTTATACAAATACGATATAGTGTTTACAAAATGACGGCCATTTTACCCCCGAAATTACCAAACCAATACCCCTAAAAAATGCCCCCCCCCCCCCCCCCCCCCGCTTCCCCATAAGGAAAGGCCCAAAAATGAGGAAAAAATATTTATATATATTTCTCTGTGAGCCAAAGATATTTCAGGGAGTTACTATAAAAAAATCAAATTTTAGGTGGTCGTAACTATGGTGTATAATTTTAAAGATATTGAAATGCAGATCACAAATATGTATACATCACGTTTGCAAAATGGTGGCCAATTTATCCCCAAAAGAACCAAATAAGTGCATTCCTAAGATGCTAAAGGATAATATGCACACCATGTTCCCCTAAGGTGCAACTTTTTAACGATCTTAGTAAAAAATGTAGGAAATATGAACTTTTATGACCGAAGAAACCCTTTTAGTAGCTTGCTGGCAAATACATGACTGGATTTTTTGCAATATAACAAAGTACCTAGACTGTCAATTGGTGTGGCACATAGCTTCCTCGCATCCTGTCACGTACGTTATTGATTTTATGCTTTTACAAGCCATTGTTGTCAAATTTATTTAATTTTCCCCCGTTTTTTAAAACTTTCAACATTGATTTATTTTTTTTAAAATTAATTGAAGTATCAATTTAGCAAAATTTAAAGAGTGCAGACGGTTGAAATTAATCTGAGGCCATCTGCAGACTATTTTTGACAAATTATCCAAATTTCATAAGAAATCAGATAAGTACTTTTGAAGCTTTTATGGGACCAACAATGAGCTAGTTATGACCTACCACAACAATTTCATTAAAATCAGACAAGTAGTTTTTAAGATATTATGCTGGTTCATTTAAAAAATGGGCAGGGGGAGGAAACTCTAGGTCTTCACACAAAATATTCAGAATAACTGATAACAGGTTTTGGCTACTTAATAGCCATCTTCAGATTCTAAAATAGTTGTTCACTGTTCACAGTAACATGGAATCGAAGTGATACACAATGGATAGTATATAAAAATAGTATATAGGGGAATTAATGATAAAATAAATGAAGAAAATTAAAAACGGGTTAGATATTTTAAACTTTTTTAGGTTAAATTCTTAAATAAATCTCAAATATTGGGGGGGACGCGTCCCCCTCGTCCCCCCCCGGCGACGACGCCCGTGGTTGGACCAGTAAATAACTAATAACTCTAGTTCTAGCACAAATTAATAAAATAGTAAATACTCGATTTAAAGAGCATTAGTGTGAGGTTTAGGCACCTCAATCAGAAATTAAATCGGTTAACAATTGCGGACGCCATAAGCGCTCAAAGTCAAATTTCTTTTAAAAAATTAAAATTTAGCTCTATTTAAGGTAAAACCGATGGAGGTACGACAAAAAGTTATAGGACCAAAGTTGTACATCTTTTAAAATCAGTTAACGCTGGCGCAATCAGCTTGTCGATACGACTTACCGTTAAGCCACAATATAAGCCTTCAAAAAAACTTTAAAGTGCGTCCGCATTTGAATTCTTTTAGGTGGGGGGGGGAGTTTATTTTTTAACATTTCAGATTTTCCAATCGGATAGGGCCAATTTACGACAAAACGCAAAAAACCGCAAGTCTCTAGGTTGTCTAAAAGTACCCAAACATTTTGAATTGCGAGTCTGTGGGGTTAGGTTACGGTGGGTCCACCTAATTTTTTTATGTTGTATTTTATTCATATTTTTTTATATAAAATTGTAATAACTTTGGTTCTACTCAATATTTTTAGATGAAACTAAGCCTACAACATACGCCATATGTTTGCGCTCACCTCTGAAAAAAAATAATCGATTTCAATTAGCTAGTTTGGCGCCTATAAAATTTGACTGGGGCGACATACACGAACAAGTTAAGGCCGGATTCGGTTATTGGAATGTGTAAAATGAAAAAGTATCCAAATTTTCAATTCTGACCAATGTACAGACAAAACTTAAATTTTATATATATATAGATTAACTAAGTGCAAAAACAGACGCTTGCTATAATAATAATACGATTTATTATTAATACTAAAAACATTTTCGTGATTTGTTTACTAATATTATATATATATATATAATTTTTAAGTTTTTGGTAGTTTTCATACTACGGAAAGTTAAATTTTAATTTAAATCAAATTATAATTATTATTAACTACGGGAAACAGACAGTGAAAAATACACTCCTGTGCCGGGATATATATATATATATATATATATATATATATATATATATATATATATATATATATATATATATATATATATTTATATACAGGGTGGAACGGTTTGAGAAAAAATTAATGAAACTTGGGGGATCTCTACTATGCAAAGGGAAGTTTGTTTTCATGCAATCTCCCACTAGGGACAACCACCCACTTTGCCCCCAGGCCACCCTACTTCACAATTTCAAATTGGAATGTATATTTTTGATAGCATATTTGGATTCTACGGTGAAAAATAATAAACTTTTACTTGAAACTTTTTTTTCTATTCCCAATATTTTGCCCCCTATAGGTGGGCAAAGATAGCAAAATTACCCCAACGATAATACGTTGTAAAATCTAAACGGTTAGAGATAAATTAATGAAACTTAGGGGATCCGTACCATGTAAAGAGAAGTTTGTTTTCATGCAACCGCGCTGTAGGGGCAACATCCCATTTTGCCCCCAGACCACCTAACTTCAAAATTTTGTCCTAGAATGTATATTTTTGATAGCAGATTTAGATTCAATGCAAAAAATTAAAAATATTTTACTTCAAACTTTTTTTTCTACCAGATTTGTTTCTACAGATTACAGTGCCTGGGGGCAAAATGGAGGTTGCCCCAAGTACGCGAGTGGATCATTAAACACTTCCCTTTACATGGTACAGATCCCCCAAGTTCCATGACTTTATTTCAAACCGTTTAGATTTTATAACGATCTAAGTGTTATTTTTTTACTATTTCGGAAGGGTTATTTTGCAATCTTTGCCCCCCTGTAGGGGGCAAAATATTGGAGATAGAAAAAATAGTTTCAAGTAAAAGTTTATTATTTTTCACCGTAGAATCCAAATATGCTATCAAAAGTATACGCTCCAATCTGAAATTTTGAAGTTGGGTGGCCTGGGGGCAAAGTGGGTGGTTGCCCCTAGTGGGTGATTGCATGAAAACAAACTTTCCTTTGCATGGTAGAGATCCCCCAAGTTTCATTAATTTATCTCAAACCATTCAAAAGTTAAGAGGGGGGGGGGGAGACTTTTGGACCACCCTGTATGTATATATAATATATCAGCAATGAAATACCGTGTTTTTGCACACTGCAATAAGGTACACAATTTGTGTAGTGAGAGACACCAAGGGATGTGCCACGTAAACGTGACACATAGGAACTGTTCCAACATTAGACTATACGTCACAAAGATGTTGGCTCGGCATTACGCCATGTCCTGCATCGTTTAGTCGCGTCCGACTCATCAGGGGCCCGACGATGCCAAAATTCCTATATCTTATCTTCTTGATTTGGTATAGGTCCAGAGTTGGGTGGGGCATGGTGGTTGGAACAGTTCCTATGTGTCACGTTTACGTGGCACATCCCTTGGTGTCTCTTACTACACAAATTGTGTGTGTATATATATATATATATATATATATATATATATATATATATATATATATATATATATATATATATATATATATATATATATAATATTAATCAAATAGTAAGCCCAACCTTTTTTCGAGTGTATTACATTTTTGATACTTACACATTTGTGAACAAGGGTTTGAACTGATGCATAGAAAAGTAGATGCATTACAAATTCTTTCTATACCTAAATCATTATGGCTGCAAAATTCATAAATAAAATGAATGATAAAAATATTTTTTTCCCTGTGATAGTACTGAATCTGAGCAAACAATCAATGTAAATAAGGGGGATAAAAATGACTTCTCCTTGACGGCTTTATGTTTACTATTTCTCCCTCTTTATCCAACTTTTTTTCATGGGGGGAGGGGCAATTGTTGATCAATAATTTTTTTTCTACCTATGAAAAGGTGGATTTATATCCTTGTTAAGTGAAATAATAGTATATTATGTTACTAGGCTGTGAAGTGAGTTTTTTCTTTACCGCGGCAATTACATTTACTGTCGAGCGAAGCGAGACAGTAAATATTGCCAAGGAAAAGAAAAAACACTCCACAGTCGCGTAGCATATGCTATTTTTTCCGAGGTAGCAGACAATGAAAAAACATTAAATATTAATCACTAATCAATATATAATAATAACAAATATTAGTACATACTTAAGACTTAAAAAAAGAGACTTTAAAAAGAGGTTACACTATAAGAAAAGATAAATAAAACGCATTGACATCTAGCGGATTTTAATCGTACTAGAAGCATTTCTACAAAGACTGCAGCGCTACTAACGGAAGTTTTGACAACTACCCGCCGGAAAATAAAAATCTTTTAGTTCCTAGGAGGTAAAAGATTTTTTCTTTACAGCTAGGAGTAATGAAAAGATTTTTTAAGTCCACGTAATGAAATAATGGATTTTAGCTATGTTTTTTAGGCTCTGAAGTTACTATTTCACAGCCTACCACGGAAAAACAATATTTTTCTAGTAGATGGTTAGGTCCAGCGGAATATATTTCGTGAAACATTTACTTCAACATGTATGCACTAATTGTGTACGTAGATGCACTATTAGTGCACCTTAAATATACTAGGATTGCACCGTAGATGCACTAGTAGTGCACCGCAGATGCACTATTTTAAACTACTGCCGTTAATTTTTTTATTTTCTATAACTGTCTCTCGTCCCTTGCGTTGCAGTTTTTAATAGTATTCAATTTTATCTCTTAAAATTGAAAAACACAATTCGTTGTTTCAATGATTTTACTCTTTTCAGGAATTCAATTATATTATTTTGTATTTAATTAGTATCGTGGCCATTTTTACTTTTGTCCTTTATTTTATTTTTTTATTGTACATGATAACTTAAAAATCAATTATTGGGACTAAGTGAAATGCTGTATCCTTGTTATGATCACGATGACAATATATAATTACATTTCTGTCTAACCCATGAAAAAGTGTTGTGCTTACTATCTCAAATTATATATTGTCTACTTTTCTCTGTATGTCTCCCGTAGTTATTGATAATTATAATTTGATTTAAAGTATAATTTAATCTTTCCGTAGTATGAATACTACCAAAAACTTAAAAATTTGAATTTCTAATAGATCTTACTAGGTACAGGTACTAATTGAGTACTTTATAATTATAAGCGTTAATTCTCGATCTAGTTCTATTGCCGTGAATATTTGGCTTGCTAGATTTGTAGAAAAGATTGAAAGCTTGGATTCGGGGAATTTGTATCGGTAACGACAGAGAAAAATTATTCTCCAGTATAGCTCAGTTGGTAAGAGCACCTGTAACAGATTAATAGGAGGACCCGTGGTTCAAGTCCCGGTGCGGGGGTCTATTTTTCTCTGTATGTCGCCCGTAGTTATTGATAATTATATTTTTGATTTAAAGTAAAATTTAATCTTTCCGTAGTATGAATACTACCAAAAATTTAAAAATTTGATTATATATTGTTTAAATAAATCAACCCCTAGTGGGGGATATAAGATAATATTATTTGCGGAAAAATCCCTTCCTCAAATCGGGATCTGGATTCACCACTGAGTAGAATTCTGTTAAATTTACACATAGACTTGACCTCCACGTCGCGTCATAAGCTTTTGATGTTTTCTCTATACACTAAATTTGATTTTTTAAAATAATTTTTCTTTAAATAAATGTTTATATCAAGGAAAAGTTATAATAGATTGCTAGTCATTAAATCGTTCAGTTAAACTGTCGCTTAATATACCATTTAAAAAAATTCTTTAAAATCTAAAATGTAAATTCGCAATGCTATTCTTTTAATTTATTGTTTTATTTTATACATTTTTTTTTTTTTCATTTTTTAACAATAACATTTTAATTAAAAGACTAAAAAGGAAGCCGTTTAATTGCCTTGACGTAGCGTCAAGCCTTGCTGTTTACGTAGATAAAAGAATATAAAATTATTTTAAGTGTTAGAAAAAGTTCGTTCGTGGTTTTACAGATCAATGAATTAATTCTTTATAATTCTTGATAAATTAATAATGGGTAAAAAAGGGGGGACTTTCTAGTCTGTAACTACAGTTTTTATATTATTAATCCAATACTGGAATAAATGAAATTCCACTTTAATTAATTGACTATATGTTTCAATAATTGCTATTTTTTTTTTTTTTTTTTTTTTTTGCCGGTATCGTTTGCCTTTTCATTTTAATGACAGGAATTGCTGAAACGATCGGTTTTAATTTGATAACCCTCCCTCCAATGGGTGATTGCCGTGTCTGCTGCTGATTGGATAGTCGGAGAATCTGGACAGGCCTTGACATCGCTATTTAGCTACAGCTACAGCTACAGCTACAGCTACCCCAATCCTCTCGCCTCCTCTCTTTTTTTATATAGATTTCTCATAGTTGTAGCTTTTTTTGTAATTTTTATAAAATATCCAGATTTTCTGGTCGTTTTCAATTTTTTCCGTTTTAATTGTCAGTGTTGGAGATGTAGCAATTATTTTTAAGTAATCTGTTGTAACCTTTACACCATCTAACGGTGATGTTTAACACTAATTGGTTTGTTCTGTTCTCTAAAATTGGTCGCTTTCTCTTTTCTATTAATCACCGTCCAAAAGGGGTTGGGAACCCCCCTCCTACTTGGGCTTACCACGTGATATTGCCACGTCATTCGTCCTATTAAAGCCTGCACTGGAGGTAAAATAAAATAAAATAAAGATATCGTTGATAAAAATATATTGTCAAATGATATCATTACATATTAAGGAAGCTCGCATTTCTAGCCTCAGCTAATAGCTGGAAGTAGTAGAAAGAAAAAATAAAATATTTGTAAATATTACTGTCAAAGAGGGAAGATTCAATTAAATTAAACCTATTTTCTTTATAGGTTTATGTATTCTAAAATGATTAAATTTTAAATAAAAACTTTACCAAGGTTCTACTTATGGGATTGAAAAAAAAATTACAATTGTGAATAATAAGCCCGAGGTGTAGGGCAAAATACATTGCTTTGAATGAATACATATTTTTTTTTTATATTATTGTTTAATATAAAATGAGTTCAAACTACTAAAAAGGAAAATTAAAAATATTTTTACGTCGTATCTAGCTCTGTATGTCCGAATATAACTTTCAAACATGTTTTTAAACGGCTGAAATTCAGTGCGTATGACTTTTATCATTGGGGTAAGTTTGTTAGATTGAATAAGACTGTGGCACAAGAACCCTTGCAGTTTCCACGCCTCAATTCACTGGATCCAAGGCTTTTCCGCACCCCCAGGCTTCTTAGTTAATACTCAATATTATATCATCTACTATGCACAGTTTTCTAGCATGTCCCCTTGGGATGTCTTTGTTAGAAGGCCTCTTTCACTTCCCGTTCCTCAACTACTATTTGTAGCCGGATTGTAAGCCAAAGGGATAAAGTAAACCTGGTTCACCAAACTATAACCAAAAACAAAATATGCCAATGTATGTAAATGGATAGGATTTTACTAGGAAATGTTGGATGGCACTTAACCTTCAGGCGGTCACACGTTTACCAATTATATTATCGATCGTGCAGGGGTGGTACTCCGCACTTTAATAATACATTATTCTTTTCAGGAATTATAAACGTTTTTATGGATTATAATGAGGAATTTGTTTAAAAAAAAACCCTTTATATGTTACACCTTAAAACATAAGACTTGAATGAATAAATCTGTAAATACGGTTTTTACTCCGCTCTGCCTTCCAGTCACGGTGACTGACACGTTTCAACTCAATACTGACGGTACCCAGTGGAAAGAATGTACGATGCGAGTAATATCTAGCTTATCAATAGTTAACTAACCCCTTATAGATCACCCTTATCATCATATTCTATATAATTAATAAAGAGCGGTTGAAACAAGCTAGGGCGACGCGCGACGGCTTGAAGCTGAATGCTCAGTCGCTTATCTGCTTTGATAATTCCCCTTTATTCCTTCTCTTAAACTTTTATTTAAACTTGTTCGAGCTAAACGATGTGCTAATATCAATCAATATGTCCTTCAAAGTTTACTGACATACATCCAAAACTTAAAGTGAAACCGAGACATTTATTTTCTTCTCTCTGACGTGGAAAAAGTTAGCACATTCTATTTTTTTTATTTTTTTTATTTGAGAAGGGTAGATAAGAAGGTAAGAAACTACAAGTGACACAAACCTTCCCGACCTAAATGTTTTCTTATACTTTGAGAGTTACCTTTCAAGACGAGACAAATAAGGAATTAAATAAAGATAACAAATTTTGTGTCTCTAGTTTAAAAAAGAAAGGATCTAAGACCGGATATACCCTTTGGGATGCTGGCAGATTTCCCTGCGGGCCAGTAGGTAAGCCATATGAAATAATAAAAGAAAAAAGTGTGAATATTTCTAGCTTTTAGACTAGGTTGGGCTCGACAGTTCCTTGCCTAGAGAACTTACTTCATACACTTGTATATTTCATGTGACAAGGAAGAATTTTAATATGCTTATCAGTATCTCACATGAATTTTTGAGAATTTTAGGTAGAAGAGAAATTTCAAGATTTTCTTGGTCTAATAATAATAATTTTTCAAGATCTAATCTTCGTTTTGCTGATGACACCTTCATAATTGCGTCATGTATACAACAACAACAATTTATGCTAGAAAAAACAAGTAGGACCAGAAATGATCAACCCATCTACATAAAACTTGATGTCAAATGTAAAGGGCGACATTTTAGTATTATGACTAGTAATGTAATTTTTCAGTCAAGTGTATTAATTTAATAAATGAGTATCACAAGTTATAACATTGGCGACGAGAATAAACTAATACGTTCTAAGGAAAGTGTGATATCACAGTGTTACGGAAAGCAGACATTTCTTTAGAAGATGGTTTTGTCTAGTAGCTAGAAATAATGTAGGACACTGCAGACACTTTATTAATTATTATTTTGGGAATACTTTTGCATTTCAATCATTTCGAAAACCGAGTCCAACCTTAAAGTTTTTCATGTATGTCTGTCTGTCTGTCACTATCAGTTCGACTTTATAAGCGCAAAACTGGCTGAAGGAAATCGATTAATTTCTATACATAGAGGTGTGTGCCAACATGTTCCATGGTATAGAATTGGTTTCACAAAAAAATATTGATATGAGAGAGTTAGTGAGATAAAAAAATATTGAGTTATTAACAATTTAAAAAGAAAAAAAAAAAGATCAAAATGATTATAACAATGTTGGTTATTAATTTTTTTATATAAAAAAAATAGTTTATATTTAAAATAGTTTATATTATATAGTTTATATACTTTATATCAAAAGCTCATTAAATAGTGTTACCTTACCATACTTGATAAAAAATATTTGGCCTTAATTGCCGCCTCGGAAACTAACAAATATTAAAATTTGTAGAATGACGTGCATCTATATAAAATTGTTTATTTATTTATGACTTTTTTTACGAGCCCCTAAACAGCAAGAATGCCACAAGTAGAGCGCTCAGAAATCATAGAATACATATAATATAATATGAAAAAACTAAAATAAATATGAAATTGTTGCCGCAAACATTTGTGTATGAGATTTTGATGGATTTTCAACTTTTAAGAATATCTTTTATTTTAATTATATTGCACTAATTTACTATTCTATTATTTATTGTACAATGTGTTATTATTATTTATGTCTGATAATAATATTATTAAATATTATCTGATTAAAACAGGAAATAACCTTATTAACCCAGATAAGACTGATTTATTTATTTTTTATTTTTTTGGTTTTTGTAGTATTTATCAACAGTTTGGAGTGCTTTTAGAACATTTTTGCCCAAATTTTAAATTGGTCATTATCAGTGACGTCATAATTGACCATCCTCCTGGAAGGACGTCAGTCTTGACCAAATGGCCTTCCAGAAGGACGTCAGTTCTACGAAACCTTTCATAATTTATTTTTTAGGTTTAATATATAAAGACAACATAAACCTAATTATACATAATTATACCTAATTGTATACCTAATTATTTAAAAAAATATATATTTATGAAAAAAAAAAAAAAAAAAATTGTTCATACTTTGTATTTATTTATTTATTTTTTCATTCAGTTTTGGAATGACAGCCCTTGGTCTCAAAAATTCTTCTGTTAGATTCTAACAGAAAATTAACTGTTCGGTCGCTGAATCCTAAACGATCTAATTTTCCAAAATCGTAATTGGACAGTTGCCAAGCGTTGTGTTCGGCCACATCTAGCCAATGAGCAAGTGGAAAATAAATGGTGAGTAAGTGGAAAATACCACTTTTTCCTCTTATTGAAACTGTACAGAGAAATATTTTGATCTGCTCTATCTATGCCACCCATATATTTATTATAATTTTTAATGAGATGAGGTTGTCCAACAGATATTGTTTTCTGTTTCTGTTGAGAGTAACGAGAAACTTGAAGTGGATTTACTGTATCATAGTTAGTGGCTAGAGTAACTGTGCAATTATCCAAGTGACTACAATAATTTTATTTTATTATCACTGCAGTACTCAAAGTTTTCTCTCGAAGTACATTCAAGTCCAATAAAGTTCAGAGGGAACTCCTTACCAAGTCTATTTGATGTAATTGTCCCAGTAACACCTAAATTCCTGGTTCCTAAGTCACATAACAGCTCTAAAGATGTAAAAAGTTATCTATGAAAATTCTATAAAGGCAATTCAACTAACTGATCTGCATAAGTCAAGACCAGTGGCGTAGCTAGGGCATTGGGGCCCCCCGCAAGAATTTTTTGGGGGGCCCTCGCCAAACAAAATTGATGAGCAAGAAAAAAAAAAAACCTCTTGCGTTTAGAACTGGGGGCCCCCTCGTCGTTGATTTGGGGGCCCCCTCAATGCGGGCCCTTGTGGGCCCATAGTTATACGCCACTGGTCATGACAACTCCATAAAACAATAAAAGTAGTTCAAAATTACTCCTATCGTATAAAAATATGTAAAACTGCCAAATAAGTGAATCAATGGCATAGAATAGAAAGGAATGAACAAAATTAGGTATAGTCTTGGTCAGGACTGACGTCCTTCCAGGAGGATTCTTGGTAATTACTGCTACTAAAAGTACAGAATATTATTATAATTGCAAATATGGACTAAAATACTTTCTAAAGACTCAAATCAATAAAATACATTCAATATTAGTAAAAAAAAAAAATTATTTACCAACCCATCAACACGGTAAAAATCACCATCACTCATTTTTAAAATAGGACATTTTTAAAAAATTATATAAAATACATCCTTAGTAGCTAAATCGAAACTAACCATATATTCTAATAGAATAATACCTAAATAATAATTTAATGATAAAAAATAATATATAAACAATGGTTTAGAGGTCTAAAAGGTTCAAAGTAGAGAAAAAAACACTTGTCCTTCTGGAAGTACATCAGTCTTATCTGGGTTAATACTATTAACTTTGCTATAGGTCTTGTAGACAATGTCTACATGTATTTTCGAAAACGCTAAATAAATTAGTAAAATTTAAGAAAATGTTAATGAACTCTTTTAATAATTTTTTTTTTTATTGAAGATTATTAACGTTAATTTAGTTGTTTTTTTTCGTTTTTTGACTAAAATATTGGTCAGACTGTTCTATGACGTCACAACTTGGGCGTAAACCTTTTTTTAGACATGCGCGTTGTCCCTAAGTTGTAAGGAAGTTGTAAGGAGTGGGAGGGATTCGTACCTTCACTTTGGCTGCCGACTCAGGAGAAGTCCATCGGAAGATTTAAACATTTTATATCCAGATCATGTATGTAGTTTTTAGTTTGTGTTAAACTCATTTGTTGTTGAGTCAAGACTCGTTGGAGTCACAAAAATAAATATTCTATTTTTATATTCTACTCAAAATTTTTACTTCGTTAGAGTTATCTACAGCCGATGCAAATCGTAAGTCTTAAACTTAATGTTTTATAATTTTGTTTCATTTGATGAGTTTTACAAGTCTAGTATTGAGACTTAAGTTATATTAGTGTCTGATTTGTGGTATTTTTGGATTTATTCCAGGGCCTTTACTTAACTCCACGCTACTTTACTTAACTTCACGCTACTTTTCTTACTTTACTTTACTTCACAACTTTATTTTAAACGACGCTACTTTGCTTTGCTGTAATTCTTCACTTTGGATCGTTAACTTGGTAGTAATGATCTATTGCTATTCTCATCCGTAACTTCAATAAGAATAAACTCATCTTACATCGTTAAAAAAATATAAATTTGCTCAGGATTTGGTTTCCCTCCAAAATCACCCAAGCCACGCTTTCATGCCATGTTGTTAGCATTACAACAGAAATTCACCTGTTATGATCAGAGCTTCACTCTAATATTATAATTTGATTATTTATGTATTAAATTCAAATAACGGGTTCATATAAATAAAAATATATAAATAACCATAAGAAAGTGTAATTAAAATATAATTGAAAGAAACTTAATTAATTATTTATAAAAGAAAATAAAAGCCTAATCTCTATCGAATTATGATGAATAAATATGTAAAGATATAATTTGGATATAAAGAAAAATATATATATAAAGGAATTATTTTTAAAAAATATAAAAATTTTATGTTGTGTTGGAAGTTGCATTTTTTTTATTATTTAATTTTATTTAGCTACCCGAAAATCTCTTTATTACCGTAAAACGCCGTAATATATATATATAAATGAATGAATTCTCGACCATAAATATAAACAGAAACAAACAAAACTCAGTTTTCAGTCACAAAAATTGTCACTATGCTACAATCCCGATGTTTCGGTTATTACTTAAAACCTTCTTCAGGGGCCTAAAAATCAAACGAAAAAAAAACCATGAAACAACCACTCATGACTATCAAAACGGAAAAATAAGAAGCTACTACGCAATAAATATTGATCCAAGACCTAAACTCACCGTAAAACATCTAAACAACGACTGAAAAATTCTCACGCGTCATCACCTATATATATGGATAAAAACCACAGGGAAGTACTTGCGTCCAAGTACTTTTTAGGGTTTTGTAGATGATTAAGCATGCCCGTTATGTAATGATTTTTTTTCATCGATCTCAAGGGTCCCGGGTTCGATCCCCCGGGGGGTCACAATGTTTTTCATCGGTAATAACGACTAGATAAATTATTTTTTTCAGAACATTTCCATCGCTCCACCATAAAGCCGGGTTGCCACGGGGAGTGAAGACTCTAGAGTGGATCACTGTAGAGTGAACTCGACCCGTCTGAACGTGTCACAGTGAACTCTCCTCTGACGTCACCGGGAGTAAGGATAGTTCACTACCGCTTACTCTCCATATCAAACATGTTTAAATTTCAGGCGTGAATACTCCAGTCGCCAGCCGTTCCATAGAGGAAACACTTTGTTTTGTTTTTTTTTATCTCTCCACCCGCGGCTAAAACCTTTACCTTTTGCTTGTTATATTATTACTTATTATATATTATATTATATTATATACTATTTTATATATTATACTATATTATATACTATACTATATTTACATGTACTATACCATACTATATTATTATACTATATTATATAAAATACTATATTATATTTCTTGTTAGTTTGCGTGATATTATACTATATTCTTCACGTTGTTTTAAAAGGTAGTAGGTAACTATGTCTGAGCCATCGGCGTCGGCTCGTATTCTTAAATTGCAAGATGGTGAAACTATGAAGTTTCTAAAGTTGTATTCCAGTGAGTCAGTTTTATATGATTCGAGCTGTTCAAATTATAAAAATAGAGATTTTGGAGAAGCTCGCTTTTCTACGAGAAGCTCGTTCATGGGTAGCTTCCTGAGATATAATGTGAAGCGTGATCAGATCACTATCCTGTGTGAACTCTCCACGGTCCTTCGCTACTTCACTCTTCTTCCCCCCTCCAGGTGTGGGTCACAACAGTCTTCACTCTAGTGTGGCACTGTAGAGTGTTCACTCCCCGTGGGAACCCGGCTTAAGGTATAACCATGAGTTATTTCGAAATTTTAGGACCAGCCGTTATAAAGTGGTTGGGGAGGGAGGGATTTTTTTTGGTATCTTCAAATTTATTTTACCCAATAAGGAATGCAACATTTAAAAAAGTATAGGTATATATATTTGCTTCTTTCTCTTCAGCAGCTTTCATTTGATACCCAACACGAAAATAAAAAAAAATATAATTGTTTGAGTTTGCAACATCTTTGCGAATTACGCATGCGCATATTTAATTTTGAACTTCTGTTTATTTTTCCTGTGATTGGGTCAAAAATTTGCACCAGTGTTTCAAATTTCAGCTCTTTAGCTTAAACGGTTCAGGCCCTATGAACCAAAGAGCGACGGACAGACGGACACATCACCCACGGCATAAGGGTTTTGAGAAGAAGCTACAAAACCCTAAAACCACAGCCTCCCAGATATATATATATATTTATTCTTTTTTATATTATATATATATATATATATATATATATATATATATATATATATATATATATATATATATATATATATATATATAATAACAGTCTTCATAATATACATAATAAAATTTCTCCTTCCCCCCAGTATTCCTAAAATTACCCTCCCCCCCCCCCTTCCTTTTATTTATTTTTTTTTTAAATTTAAATTTGAATACCGGGGGGGGGGAGGAGAATTTTTATTATGTTTATTACAAAGACTGTTATTATATATATACAGGGTGGTCCAAAAGTCTCCCCCCCCCTCTTAACTTTTGAACGGTTTGAGATAAATTAATGAAACTTGGGGGATCTCTACCATGCAAAGGGAAGTTTGTTTTCATGCAATCACCCACTAGGGGCAACCACCCACTTTGCCCCCAGGCCACCCAACTTCAAAATTTCAAATTGGAGTGTATATTTTTGATAGCATATTTAGATTCTACAGTGAAAAATGATAAACTTTTACTTGAAACTTTTTTTTCTATTCCCAATATGTTGCCCCCTATAGGTGGGCAAAGATAGCAAAAGTACCCTATCGATAATACGTTGTAAAATCTAAACGGTTAGAGATAAATTAATGAAACTAAGGGGATCCGTACCATGTAAAGGGAAGTTTGTTTTCATGAACCGCGCTGTAGGGGCAACATCCCATTTTGCCCCTAGACCATCTAACTTCAAAATTTTGTTCTAGAATGTATCTTTTTGATAGCATATTTAGATTCTACAGAAGAAAATAAAAATATTTTACTTCAAACTTTTTTTTCTACCTCTAATATTTTGCCCCCTATAGGGGGGCATAGGTATAAAAATCGTAGATTTCAGCGCCTGGAGGCAAAATGGAGGTTGCGCCTAGTACGCGAGTGGATGATTAAACACTTCCCTTTACATGGTACAGATCCCCCAAGTTCCATGACTTTATTTCAAACCGTTTAGATTTTATAACGATCTAAGTGTTATTTTTTTTACTATTTCGGAAGGGTTATTTTGCTAACTTTGCCCCCCTGTAGGGGGCAAAATATTGGAGATAGAAATAATAGTTCCAAGTAAAAGTTTATTATTTTTCACCGTAGAATCCAAATATGCTATCAAAAATATACGCTCCAATTTGAAATTTTGAAGTTGCGTGGCCTGGGGGCAATGTGGTTGGTTGCCCCTAGTGGGTGATTGCATGAAAACAAACTTCCCTTTGCATGGTAGAGATCCCCCAAGTTTCATTTATTTATCTCAAACCGTTCAAAAGTTAAGAGGGGGGGAGACTTTTGGACCACTCTGTATATATATATATATATATATATATATATATATATATATATATATATATATATATATATATATATATATATATATATAAATTATCTAGGAGGCTGTGGTTTTTTCCGTATATATAGGTATTGAGAATTTTCCAGGCGTTGTTTTGATGTTTTACAGTGAGATTAGGTCTTGGATCAGTACTTATTGTGTAGTAGCTCCTTATTTTTTCTGTTTTGATAGTCATGAGTAATTGTTTCGTTTGATTTTTAGGCCCCTGAAGAAGGTTTTCCACGAACAGAACTATGGTAACAGTTATAAAATTAATAATATTTTATAACTTATAATAATATTTATTTTTAAAGCTCAATAAATATGATATTTAAACATCGAATTTAATGTTCATTTCAATTCATACTTCTTTAAAGAGTAATGAAAATTAATAAATAATATATATATTTCAGGGAAAATTATCTTATTATGAAAGCTACTACTTTCGTGAAGAAATAAAATGTAGGGGGTAAGGTTGGCTTAAGTTAAAATTCTCTAGTTGAGTTATGTATTTTGGTATAGGTCCCTGATAAAAACGTAAGATAAAGATACTTTATTTGTCCCCATAGTGTTTGAGTATTTCAAGCAATAATGTAAAGCTGGATACGGACAAGAAGCTCAATAAGAGTGTAAAGCGTCCAAATTAAATCCCCGAGCATTGTAGCAAATAGTAAGTCGGTGCGACACAATAGAACTGGGCTACGTCTCCTTTAGATGTTTCTATTTGCCAATACTTCTTTACACTGACTATTAATAGAGGTAAAAGAATATAACGCCTGTAAAATGCTAGAGAATGTTATACAATAATGGTTTAACTAGCGAATCTAAAGGTCCCTTCCCCCAAATAAAGTTAGTATTATTTAAAAGTTTAAATCCTTTATTTATGAAATTGCATTTATACTCAATGTTAAAGCCTTTAAACCAAAATGAGAGCCTTTATTGTTACGAATATGAGACTGTCAGTCGCCTTTTCCCTTTGAAACACGTAGCCAACAATGTTACTCGTATTTTCATTGCAAATTTCCAAACTTCTAAATAAATTTATAATTTACCCCATAAAGCGTTTGTACTTCTAATTAAGATGCATCACGTCAATTTGTTTCAGCATTTTTAAGACGTTGAAACTTTACTTCATTTTATGCATTAAACAATTTATTCTTGCACATTCCTTTCGAGTTCTTAAGAAAAGTTATTTTATCTACTTGCGGCAGCAAAATGAGGCATTATTGAACTGATTTCGAACGTTGAAATGTAATTTTACTGCCTATGCAGTAAAATCAGGAAACATTTTAATGCCTAGGCAGCTTAAAACTGTTAATATGTTGGCAATAATAGTTTATACTATTATCTTTATCTACAGTTTTATTTTATGACACGAAACACAACTTACAAAAGATATATTTCAATAACTCAAACAAAGAGATGAATCAATCTCTTAATGTATAATCTACTCTATAACATCCTCCTTTCTTTGTTTCTGCTTAATATGAATCTGATTCCGCCTTAATCATCCACCATCTTCCGGTTTCAACCTCATAAGACCTCTCACCTTCTTTGCCAACGATTTTCCCTTCATTTCATCTTCTATCTCCTGGATTATTCTTATAGTATACTTTATCTCCTTCTTCGAATACTTTCTATTTATGTTTGGAGGCTTTTCTATTGTAGTACCTGCTAAAATACTCTCTATTCTTTTGAATTTTTTCTTTGACCTTCTTTTCTTGTACTGGAGTCAAATCCAAATTGACATTTGGAATGTCACATCGCAGCCATCTACTCATTAATCGTTGGGCTGGACTATGGTTTATTTTATTAGGGGTGTTTCTCCAGTGGAGCATAACTTTATAGAAAACATCTCCTATTTCTACTGACTTCATTACAAGATTTTTTAAAATTTTTCCAGCAGACTCCGACTTGCCGTTTCCTTGTTGGTGGTGTGGACTCGATGTAACATGTTTGAAGTTCCATTCTTCAGCAAATCTCTTGAACTCAGCATTTAAGAAGTTCGTACCATTGACGGTTACCATAACTACAGGAACACCGTAACGGCTAAAATTCCGTTTAAATATTAAAATCGTTTCTATTGCAGATAACGTTTTAACTTTATCCACTTCGAAAAAATCGGAATAATGATCTACTGTCAGTAAAAACTTTCGTTTCTTGCCTTTTATTGAGATCTCACAAATGTCCATACCTATTTGCTCGAACGGATGCTGAGGGATTTTGTGAGTAATCATAATGTCTGTTCTTTCTTTTGGAGCGTATTTCATACATGCCTCACTCTGAGATATCTTCTCTTTACATCTCTCGTAATCCCAGGCCAATAAATACATTCTTTGGCTAATTTTATAGTGTTTTCAATTCCAGAATGCGAGAGGTGAAGCTTTTCTCGAATTTTTCCTCTTAATTTCATAGGTATTACAATGCGTTTTCCTCGAATAATCATGCTATCACATTCCACAATTTCATCTTTAATTTTCCAATACATTTGTATCTCATTCGGAACACTCTCCTTTCTCTGCGGCCAACCCTTCAGGACAGTTTCTCTCAGTTTTTTATTTGTTCGTCACCTCTAGAAGCATCTCTTATTTCTTCTACTGTAGAGTCTTTCGCACGATTCCCTTCCACATCATTAATATTTTCTAAATCTTCTTCAACTGCATAAATATCATACATTCGTTCTTCATCATTCACTGTTATCGGTGCTCTTGACAGTGTGTCCGCAGTGACTAATTCCTTCCCTCGTCTGTATTTCAGTTTGATATTATACCTCTGAAGTGCTAATCTCATACTCTGCAATCATTTTGGAACTAATAGCAATGATTTTTTAAAAATTGTGATTAAAGGACTATGATCGGTCTCTACCACAATGTCTGCTTTGCCACATAGATATTGGTCAAATCAAACAATATTGCCAGCATCTCCTTCTCAATCTGTGCACAATTCCTTTGTGTACTTGTCAATCATTTTGAGGCAAAAGCCACTGGTTGGTCCTATTGAAGTAAGGTACATCCTAAAGCAAATGATTCTTTGGGTCGTAATATCACAATACTGGAGCTTCCACTATCAATGATTTTAGGGATTGAAAACACTGCTCTTTTTAATTAGTCCATTTGAATTTTGAGTCCAATAATTGATTTTATTTACATTGATTTGAATTTATTTAATTTTGACTTAAAGTTACATGAAAATGAAAAAGGCCGGAATCTCTGAGTTTTCTCACAAGACTGACTTTATTTATTTTCTTTTTAACAAGGTAACTTGCTCTTTCACAAATAACGCAACATAATAAAAAATAATATTTAAATAAATAAATAAAACAAAATTGCCTGCGCTCGCTCCGTGACACTCCCCGAAACAGTGGATCTGCCGGTCCTCGTCTGTTCGCGGGGCAGATCCACTGTAAACGTGGACTCATGCTTCATCTTGTGCAATTAAATAATAATGATTTATAATTTAAAATAATTTGTTTATATTTGTTAATCCTGTTGAAAAAGTTATCAATGATTAAAAAAAAGAAAAGCGGAGTAACTGGCTAACTGCAGCTTCATGTAAACATGCATATTATTATTGAAGTCATTCTTGATTAGACCCGCTCTTTTTTTTAATTTATTCTAATTACTTCTTTTCTTTATTTATTAAAATATTTGCAAGATATCTTTAATGGTTTTAGTAATTTGTTAGTAAAACATTAGTTTATATTGTTTTATGCAATAATCATTCAGAAGTTTTGTTTGTTATCAATATGTGTTTTGTATTTTATTTTTGAGATAGATTCAGTTTGCTATTCACTTATTTTTATTATACCAAAGATTCTTATTTGTCTATTTTTTAATAAATACTTTAATTTTAATTATTATCTTATTTATATAACATACTTAATAAACAAAGATGGTACTTTAGCAGTTTCATTTTTCTGCCGCCCGTAGATAAAATATTGTATGTATGAAGGCAGCAATCAAAACATTTCTTACTCGTGTATTCATTGCCTGCCTCCGGCTCGGAGTCTAACTTAATAACTATTAAGTTCTACTGCATATAGCTTCCATTATCCAAAATAATATCTCAACCCAAGAATAATAATACCGCAGTCTTAAAAATCTATCTTAAAGTAAATTTAAGGTTTTAGTCTATTTAAATTGTTTAAAAAAAATTGTATTTTAGTTCTATATAATGATTGCAATTTAAATATTAATTTAATAAATAAATGTATAATTTAAAACCTGATAAAAAATATTAAATTTAAATAAATGGTTGGTTAATAAAAGAAAAATTATATTTCGTCGATTTTCAATATCAGAGAAAATCTACATTTTATTCTTATAATGAACATTTAGTTAGATCTTGAATTAATGCTTGGCTGCAGTAAGCGATTGATTGTTCTTATTTTAAATACTCTCTTTTTTAATATATACCTATTATAATTTTTGTGTATAGGTATGAATCTGGCAGCAGACATGGATGTGTTCTTTGGATGATGGATGTGTTCTTGATTTTTATTTACGATTGATACGAAATATTTAGTTCTTGCATATAGTTCAGAATATTTAGTTCTTGCAAATATTTAGTTCTTGCATATAGTTATGGGCATATATGATTTGTCTTATAGATGTTTTAAGTTATGAATGATGACCTCATGTTGCAAAATGAAAATGTTAACAAATGTGGATTATAATTTTTTTCGTAGCACATTGAAAGTTAAGAAACGATTAGAGAATGTTCAATAGATGGCCATGAAATTCATTTAGTGCGAGGACATTATGTTAAAGTTTTTGAACTTACTTTCTAATAATTTACTCGGTTTATTCTAAACTTTATTTTTGTTTTCAATTATTCAGAACTTTAAAATTAATCTAAAATTAAGGTCTGAACGTGATATTAAATGATCAAAGAGCTAAATGTTCACTAGTTATTCTAAGAGTCTCGTCTCAATTCGCCATCGGCAGAATTTTCCCTCTATACCTAGTATTTACACTCGGTAAAAAACTCAACGATAAAAGAGTTTACAATATACACAATAATATAAAAACCCGCGTTTGAGTTTAACAAATGAATCGAAAAGGAAAAAGTGGAGACCTGCTAAAAGTAACTGGAGGTGTGAAAATCCTCATGCAATTCTCGGGCCTCATCACTTTTTCTCGCGTTCCGACCTTCCATTAGACTTTGTAACATCGAGACGAGAATAACTACAACACCTTTAGTAGTTAAAGGTAGTGAGATTAGTAAAGGCAAAAGGTTTGGGAAGACACCGGAATAAAACAACATGTTAATCTAGACTAGTCTCGGGAGTGGATTTTTACATAGTTGATTAGAAGAGCTTTTCTGGGGAGAGCCCCGTGAAAACAGAGACTACTTGCTCCAGTCTTGACTCATCTTAACCTGTTCCGTTCTTCTAAAAACTAAACAATTCTCTCTCAACGACATTCATAAAGAAGCCCTTCTCTCGCTTCTCTCTTCTAAACCACCCCTATCGAAATTCCCTTTTTTTCCTAACGAGGAAAATATTTCGGATGTAAGCAGTTTAATTGAGTGGATGAACCAAATTGAAATGTATACACTTGAGTTAGACCGACAATCTTGGCTTCAGAGGTACCAATTTAAAGATTTCCTTGGCAAAACGCTTAACGCCGAATGACCAGGATGATTGATGATAATGAAGCATGCAATTGCTTAGCTTTTCTGATACAATGCCAAAACTAACTAACTATAATCGCTGAAAACTCTTATTTTCCTCGTCTCCGAGCCTTCTATAATATTAATATTTAGTTACTTATCTTTTTTTATAAGTTTTAACAAAAATGAAAAGGTCGATAATCTTAAAATGTTGCCACAAAACGAGAATTATATAATTACATAAGATACCGATTGCTTTCTCTAAAGGAAGAGAAGAGCGAATGCTAATAATAAGGACGCATACCTACATAATTATTAATTACAGAAATAAAGTTTGATATTGTTCAATACAATTAATTTGGTCCTTAGACCTAATTACATTCCATATTGCTATATACCTACTTTGTAAGTTATACAACATTATTTAAAGACGTTAGGGTTTCTGTGTTAACGATATTTTTATAAATGTATTTGAGGTTACACTAAACACTCTATACACTCTCACTGAACAGCCGCAACCACCGATTTGAGTTTGGATGCGGTAAGTAATCTTTATGTACTTGGAACTTTACCCGTGACCGAAGTAACAGACCGAAGTGTCCCGGCCAAGGGTAGGATTAGAAATGTACGTGTGAATGCCGCTTTCAACCTCTATGTCTCATATGAATCGGAACAGGGGTCAGAGAGGGGATTCCCGACCAGTGCTACCGGTCGTACCCTCGGACTACTCCTCATTGCCCCCTTTAGTAAGGTTCGATAATGCAAAGCTCTTACTGGCGGCGTGGAGGAGACCCCGAACTCGCCTTCCTCGGCAATATCCCTTACCCTTTACCGTAACGACTCTTGGGAGGGGTGAACTCATACGCATCCCCTCTAACGACAAAGAAAATAATACGCGGTTTAGCGACCAAAGGATCAACAAGTGAAACGAGTATTAGATACAAGGAGGCGGTTTGAACTGTCGGCAATTTTAATTACGTCCCTCGCTTGCTCTAAAGAAGGCTTGGTAAATGTCAGTATTTAGTGTCGATATTCACTCTCTTCGTCACTCACACAGTATGACAAAGGGCTCCATCTTTAAGGACAGAGTTAAAACGACGTACCGTTTAGTGGTTACTGTATAACGACTTACCGTTTAGTGGTTACTGTATAACGACTTCCTCGACTAGAGAGGCTACCTATAAATACGAGATGTCGATCCTCTTAACGTCTTGCTTCCGCTAAGTAAGTTATTATCCCCACTAAAATTAATTGTTTCCTGTTACGCATTATACTGTAACATTCCTGCAATTTAAATGTCAATGGAAGTAAAAATCCATAACGTTAAAACCTAAAGTTAAATCAGTTTCAGAATTGATGGGTGCTAATTAATAAGTATTTTTTTAATCATGCATTTACAAAATAACGATAAGAAAACGAATAAGCAACGGAACTAATGTAGCATGTACAACAGTACTTGATGCCATTATCTTATAATGAGGATTTCCGTGAACCCCACAGCTTTTATTCATCTTGCTTACAAGAGAGGCTAATGTGTCTACCACATTGATTGTAATGTTTCCTGTAGTCAAATAAAAATATGCCTCCCTATAATTACTCTTCCCTTTATTTTTTAATAATAATAAAACTTCATACTTTAGGTATGTTAAAATTCTGTTAGGTTAAATAATAGTTTTCTGATCAAAGATAACTGATAATGCGTTTAGTACAAGAATTGTATAAGTTCCGTGTATAATTCTAGCAGGATCTGCGTGCTTTGCGTACCTTAGGCGGCTTTCACACTGCGCGCGAGACCGAGTGAGGCCAAGCTGAGTGAGTGCGTATTCACACCGCGTGTGAGACCGAGCGAGGCCGAGCTGAGCGTTTTCGTATTCACACAGCGCGCGAGACCGACGCCGATCGGCCAATTATCTACCAGTCGGTGTACAACCGTTTACAATGCGTTTTCGGCGGCAGAAAACGCTTAGCTAACAAACATGTTGATTCAACCCGCCTGGCTCGGCTCGGTCTCGCTCGGCCCGGTCTTGCTCGGTGTTTAATGTGAATAGCCCCATGCTGATACATGTGTTTGTTTCTCAAGCGGAATCGGTCTCGCGCGCAGTGTGAAAGCCGCCTTATCCGTCAAGAGGTTGCCGCTGTGTGAAAAAAAAAAAAAAAAAAAAAAAGTAACATAATTTTATATTTTAGTAAAAGTATTTTAAAAAAATATATTTAATATATATGTATATTAAAAAAAAAATCTAAAATAAACATACGAATTGCTGTTAAATTAAAAAAAGGCAATCCTGAGAGTTTTGTTCCTGTGTCAGTCTGTTTGTCACTCTGTAAGGTTCTAATAGGTTTGTTCCAACCACCCCTCAAACGAGTTTCAAACTGTATGAAGCATGTGCATTAGCAAATAACGTTCAAATGTGGTCCGATGCACATGCGTTGGACAGTTCCAAACCAGTATGAAGTGTGGTTGGAACAAACCTATCAACTTTTGAATCAAAAGATAAAAATTTATATTTCATTTAGAAATAATATTTCATTCAAATTATATATTCATCATTTTTATATTTCATTTATTGAAACTCGAATCGCAATATTAATTGTTTGTTTATCCTTACATCGAGCAAATGAACTTACAATATATAACTGCAGTTTGGGGGATAACTTAAGAATCGCGTGCATCGAGGTCTATAAAATAGACCTCAGACTAAACACTACACAAATAAAGATGCAATCGTGTTATTTTGAGTCTATTAAACAGCTTTAAATCTATTTTATATCTTTAAATGTGTTATTTTAACTCCTGGACTTATGTAATTTGGATTTAAATCTGAAGTAGGATGGATAAGGTTGTGAATTAACATCTTTTAGGAGGTATTTTAATCTTAGTTGTGTTTTGTATAATAATAGAGATTGCTAATTAGGTATATAAAACACGAAGGAAATTCGTCGTAAAAGACAGTCTTTTTGATCTTTATAAGGGGATCGGTCCTTTGTTGAATCCCTGATAGCAACCGTTCTAATTCAGGTCGGAGAATCTTGCATAAAGAAAACGAATTGCTGGAAAAGGGCGAAATTGTGTTTCCCGGAAGCGGAAGGGAGCGGTAGTTAAAAAGCGTAATTTCCCTCTTTCAAGTAGGGGCGTGTAAAGGTTACTTTACTGCAGTTTTGACCCTTGAGACGTGGGTTTCAGTGTTATGGCTCTTACAGTGGGGTGAAAAACTTTGTGTCGACAGTGTAAAATTCAAGAATAAACTCCACAAGATAACTACCTAACGTTCTTTAAAAATTCAAATACACCCTCTTGAAGTACAGTGCTTGGCTGATGGGGAAAGACAAACCTCTTAAAAGTAGCAGTATGAAGAATCTCAGGCTCAAGATGAATTACAGTTTAGAACTCCTCTCCTTCATACTAGTGTAATGAAGAGCAGTTGTTGAACATTTTAAATTTTTATTTATAGTTTATTTTAAGGAAACTTCACATGCAATTTAGCTATTGATTTTTTACTGTGAAATAGGTTAAGAAAGGCTAGACAGACAAGAGAAAGGAAACAAGAAGCGCATTAGAGACTTTTCCTTTGTTTTAATCATACCGGCACTCCATGACAGCAATTGCTTGAAAACTATAACAAACAGACATCTTTGATCCTTGAGAATATTATTTAAACTTCACTGAGCTTTCATGTTAAAATTTCTAACGCAGCTATTATAGTTTAACACTGAGATTCTATCGACAGTTGTTTTAATAAAATATAAAAAAAAATACAGCTAGTCCCTATTCTATTTAGAGTTTTCGACAAAATTTGAAATGCCATTATTGAAAATACCTTGTCTAAGATAAAATGCCGATATTGTAGATTATAGATAGTTATTTCCTTACACTCCCGAGAAAAACTAAATAACTACAAGTTGATTAAATTGATATGATTTTGTATATTATTATTATAACTAGATAACTTAAGAATCGCGTGCATCGAGGTCTATAAAATAGACCTCAGACTAAACACTACACAAATAACGATGCAATCGTGTTATTTTGAGTCTATTAAACAGCTTTAAATCTATTTTATATCTTTAAATGTGTTATTTTAACTCCTGGACTTATGTAATTTGGATTTAAATCTGAAGTAGGATGGATAAGGTTGTGAATTAACATCTTTTAGGAGGTATTTTAATCTTAGTTGTGTTTTGTATAATAATAGAGATTGCTAATTAGGTATATAAAACACGAAGGAAATTCGTCGTAAAAGACAGTCTTTTTGATCTTTATAAGGGGATCGGTCCTTTGTTGAATCCCTGATAGCAACCGTTCTAATTCAGGTCGGAGAATCTTGCATAAAGAAAACGAATTGCTGGAAAAGGGCGAAATTGTGTTTCCCGGAAGCGGAAGGGAGCGGTAGTTAAAAAGCGTAATTTCCCTCTTTCAAGTAGGGGCGTGTAAAGGTTACTTTACTGCAGTTTTGACCCTTGAGACGTGGGTTTCAGTGTTATGGCTCTTACAGTGGGGTGAAAAACTTTGTGTCGACAGTGTAAAATTCAAGAATAAACTCCACAAGATAACTACCTAACGTTCTTTAAAAATTCAAATACACCCTCTTGAAGTACAGTGCTTGGCTGATGGGGAAAGACAAACCTCTTAAAAGTAGCAGTATGAAGAATCTCAGGCTCAAGATGAATTACAGTTTAGAACTCCTCTCCTTCATACTAGTGTAATGAAGAGCAGTTGTTGAACATTTTAAATTTTTATTTATAGTTTATTTTAAGGAAACTTCACAAGCAATTTAGCTATTGATTTTTTGCTGTGAAATAGGTTAAGAAAGGCTAGACAGACAAGAGAAAGGAAACAAGAAGCGCATTAGAGACTTTTCCTTTGTTTTAATCATACCGGCACTCCATGACAGCAATTGCTTGAAAACTATAACAAACAGACATCTTTGATCCTTGAGAATATTATTTAAACTTCACTGAGCTTTCATGTTAAAATTTCTAACGCAGCTATTATAGTTTAACACTGAGATTCTATCGACAGTTGTTTTAATAAAATATAAAAAACAATACAGCTAGTCCCTATTCTATTTAGAGTTTTCGACAAAATTTGAAATGCCATTATTGAAAATACCTTGTCTAAGATAAAATGCCGATATTGTAGATTATATATAGTTATTTCCTTACACTCCCGAGAAAAACTAAATAACTACAAGTTGATTAAATTGATATGATTTTGTATATTATTATTATAACTAGATAAGTGTTTCTATTCTTAGCAGTATACTGGTGCTCGCCCGAACTTATTGACGAAAATAACAAAAAATGCTCTAACAAATTAATAGTTTTCGTACCACCAACCAATATTTATAATAATATTGGTTCGATAGATAGCGCTATATTTTCCAAGGGGAAATAAAACTGAAAAAATCCAAAAAGTTAATCTTTTCACCCCTCCTCCTTAATTATTAAATATGATAGTGGTGACTAATTTTAAAAGATTAACAATTTTTGCCCAATGGAGCTAATTTTTTTTTTTTTTTTTTAAATTGACTTCGTGCTCCTATAGCGTTCTCAATTGTTGACCAATTTAGATTCTGATTGGGGCACTTAAACCTCACACTAATGCTATTTAAGTCAAGTATTTATTATTCTATTAATTTGTCCTAGAACTAGAGATATTAAATATTTACTGGTGCAGCTGCCGTACAGTAGTGGAAGAGACTGGTAATTAAATTAATGCACCAATAGTTGATCGTCTTGTGACTACCCAGTCTTATTGGTTTTGACTGCATCTATTTTCTCATTAATTTTATCTCTTTTTTAGCATATCTTAGTTATATCGAGCATTGCTATTTATTTCTATATTACTTAGTTTAGATTATATATTATCCAGGATCGACTTGACGATACGTGAAGTGACTTAAAAATTTCATTTTTCGACAAAAAGTCATTCTTGAAGTTCTTCTTCCTCCTGCATGTCTTCAAATGAAGATTTATCGCATTAAAAATTTTGTTCCATGTAACCTGTTCCTAAAAATTACGATTTCTTAAAATCGCACAAGAGGGAACTGGTCTAAATTTTAATTTTATGAAAAAATGTCATTCGTTATAAAAAATTATATTTCTCAAAATAAGAAAGAATATAAATAAAAATAGGAAAAAGTAGGTTGTTCTACGCCTTAGGGGCTACAAAAAACGCTATATAAACCATGGGTCGAATCTTAACCGTTCTCCCATAAGTTGAAATTTTATGACTTTTTTAAGATCGCATGCCTTTGTTTATAAAGCCTGTTATAAATACTGCTCCAAAAGTATAAAAGCTAGAACAAAATATTTTGTTTCGTTGTAAAGCTAACAAAATGTCCTACAAGTAAAGTATAATTTTAATTTTTTTGCCCTTAAATTACATGACAAAATATTTATACAAATTTTATTTTTAAGAAAAAATATAAGAAATCAATTTCTCTGTGGTTCCATAACTTTGAATAGAACCGAGCTTAAACTGTTCGGACTTCAGAAAAAACTTCCTTTTTCCAAAATTTTCGATTAATATTAACATCATTACCCATTCATAAGGTGGTATTGTTTGTAAACTTCGCTGAAAGTAAAAATGAAACATGTTTATTGTTGTTTTGGTTGACATATAGGTGAGTATACTAAACCAGTCTTGCTTTTTTTAATATGTTTTTAATTATTAACTCACCTGTAAGTCAAGAATTGCAACAATAAACACGTTTATTTTTTACTTTCAGCGAAGTTTAATAAAAATTCCGTCCAATGACTGGGTAATAATATTAATATCGATCGAAACGTTAGTAAATAAGCAAGTTTTTCCTGAAGTCCGAAAATTTTAAGCTTGGTTCTTTACCAAGTTATAGAACCGCAAAGCAATTGATTTTTTAATTTTATTCTTAAATATAAAATTTGTATACATTGTTTGTCATGTAATTTGAGGGCATGAAAATTAAAATTACACTTTTCTTATTGGAAAATTTGTCAGCTTTATAACGATACCAAACATTTTGTTCTAGCTTTTACACTTTTGGAGCAATAAGTGTTTTTATAAGAAAAGGTATGCGATTTTAAAAAAATCATAAAATTTGACCTTTCGGGAAAACAGTTAAGATTTGACCCATGGTTTATATAGCGTTTTTTGTGGCCCATAAGACGTAGAACAACCTACTTCATTTTTTCACATATAACGCCAGTCACCCTGAGAAACACTTTATTGACAAATAGTACAAAGTAGAGTTGTCCTTCATTAAAACAATATATATATATATATATATATATATATATATATATATATATATATATATATATATATATATATATATATATATATATATATATATATATATATATATATAGACTCCAAACCACGGTCCAAACCATTAAAATTTCACTCTGATGGTTATGTCTACATTATTAAACAACCAAACAGGAATAGCTTATAAACGCTTTTTTAGTTGAATATACTTTATTTATGAGAATGGCGGGGGGGGGGAGTGCATTCTATGGTTTTAAGTGATTACTTTTTATTTCATCATTCATTCCTTTAGCTACGCTAAAGTTAAAATATGATATTTTCTTTTGTATTTGATAGTATCACTGTGCTTTTAGGAAAAAATTATAATCATTATATGTATATATATATATATAGTTGAAGTTTTTCTTTTGTGGACAAAATGAAAATTCGTTTTCATTTTGACCATTTGTTTCTCTAAATTTACAGTATTTCCAAAACCTGAAGAAGCCCAGGTTCCCTGGACGAAAGCTTGTTTGAATAAAATATAATAAAGGACTTTCATTCAGAAAAAACAACCAACAACTTTTATATATATATATATATATATATATATATATATATATATATATATATATATATATATATATATATATATAATAAATAAAAATGTTACACCTCTTGGGTTTGAACCAGAAAATGGTACACCTCTGGGGTTTCAACCAGAAAATGTTACACCTCTGGGGTTTGAACCTTAAAATATTACACCTCTGGGGTTTCAACCAGAAAATGTTACACCTCTGGGGTTTGAACCTTAAAATATTACACCTCTGGGGTTTCAACCAGAAAATGTTAGTGTGAGGAGAATAGTTAACCACTTAACTACGACTATGTCCATTATCTTATATTCAATTATTATTATTTCAACTTTTCTAAATGTGGAGAAATTAAAAATTAAAAATATCTTATTATTTGTTCTACTAATAAATACCCAAGGGTGTCTAAGCTAAAACAAATCGTAAGATTATAAATTTGATACGAATATTAATTGATGATTAGAATTTAAAAAGTCTGAACTTATCGTGCCTTGTTTTTGTAACATAAGAACTAAATACTGAAAATGTTTGAGTGTCGAAGGTTTAAAAAAGGTGGCAGATTATGTAGCAGGACACATGACGTAGAATGATTGCAGTAGACAGAGTATGTTATAAAGATTGTTGTGAAATATTAATTGTTGCTTTTGTATAATAGCATTTTCGCAATGCTCATTTGACGCAATCCAAGGTTACACCTAAAACCTGCTAGGCATGTAAATCAATTCAACCAGTAGTTATATAGCGAATAAAAGATAAGTTGAAGCATTATATCGAATTCATATTCTAAGTGTGGAATAAAACTTTTCTTACTTTACTGTCTCGTTCAATCTAACCCGAAGAACAACGATGCCTGCCGAACTTGAGTCATAAATTGAAAGGGTGGTTAATGGAACGGAAAAGTAACATGTAAAAGGATGTAAAGCTCTTCACGTGAATTATTGGTATTTTTTCCATAGTCGTTTTCGGCCTCTATAAGGACAGAGATAAAAAGGCCTACAGTCAACGTACAAAGCTTGTAACGTGTATATTTCTCAAGTATACTTTAATATTTTTTATTCTTATAATGTTCATTTAATTCATTTTTTATAATTCTCTATCTTATAATATTCACTCGTCTGCAGTGTTGTATATTACTATAATAAAAGTTATTTTAACATTTAACAAATTACCAATTTTTACAGTATACCTACTTTTAGTTAAGTAGTAATTTTAGCCATTTTGCGAATGAAATATGATCTAAAGGAGGAAAAGGAAGTTATTCTTCAACTAATCCCCTTATACATTTAGTTTAATGTGTATCGGAAGATTGTGTTATGTAAAATTAAACTAAAAATTAAAAAAAAAAAAAATAAAATAAATAAAAATAACGTAGCTGGTCACAAAAAGAGCTATTTGGCAACAAAAACACACAAGGATTTATAAAATCCAAGTAATAAAAGTATTTTAACATTTGTAGACTTGTATTGCTAATGACAATAATAATTAAATTAAAGAGAAGTTTCATTTGGATTTGGACAAGTGTACATAAAGATAAATTAAATCTGTAGGAACGCTCTTTTAATTATTATCTATGTCCACTATGGATGCTAAGAAAGTAGCATCTATGTATATGTGTCTATACACCTCTTAAAACAAGCCCTTAGATGTTAGCGACCTATACCTCACTTTTAAATACATAACAAAATAATAATAATAATCAATGGCGTAACAGCTTATCGGGCCTACCGAAGGGCTTTACGACTACATTGCATAATAGATGACGCAAGGTTGTCGTATCGCTCCATGTCATATCAGCAGCATAAATCATTTTAATGGGCTAAAGACATCATACCAATAATATTAATTTTAAGTTAATTAACTAATATCATATTTGCGAATTGACAAATATAGATGCCATAAAAGGACAGTAAAACTAATAATTTAAATTCACCATTTATTTTAAATGTGTCAAAAATAAGTTCTCCACTAAATTTATTATTTAAAAACTGACAAACATGGAAACAAAAGTGCAAAACAGTATCCAGATGCAATTAAACTCTTGAATCGTTTCATTTATTCCAGTTTGAAATTTATAAATGGGCTAAAGAAAAAAATAAAATATATAAACAGGTCAAGCGTGTGCTAGTCAGGACACAGCGAGGGTCCGTAGGCCACACTGTATAGTTTAAGTAGCACCCTATTGATGGTGTTTTTTAAAATGATAAAAAGGATACTTTGAACTATCCTATGGGTCTGATATTCTCAAAACTCATAAACAAACTTCTGATAAAGTATTTTTTTTTGCCACTGAACCGGACTACAACCATATAAATACATCGAAAAGACCATAGTTATAAAAAAACGTATTTTGTCAATAAAAAATAAAATAATATTTTTTTCGAAATTTCCAAAAAGTGGTATCTTTACTTTTGGTCGAAGAATGTTAGGGAATTTTTTCAGATTTTTTGCACTTCACATAAGCGAGATAGAAGGGGGGGGGGGGACACGTTTCACACCCACTTCAAACCTGCCTACGCTCGCCCTATCAAAGTTATAACCAAATAATTATATATTTTTGTAATCAGCTCGACCTACCCTTTCATATGATTCCCCTCACGGTGTCGAAAAAAAAAAAAAAAAATTAACCCTTAAGTGTTTTTACCCTAACTTTTTTGAAAAATATGTTTTTTAAGTCGCTATATTTTTAAAATATGTGGGCAGGTACAAGACACATACATGCTTAATTTCATGATCGGACGAAAGGTGTAGCCGTGAGAGCAGGCGAGAGGACGGACGGACAGACACACGCAGGAAAATATAAGGGTCCTTGGTTTTGCCTACGGACCCTAAAAACACTACCTAAAGTTCCCTCTGTACCATCACAGCTTTAAACAACATGTGTTTTTAGTTGTACATTGTCGCACTCCAGTCCTCTTTTAGTTGCAAATATTTACTCAAAACTTTACTTTTAACACTATAATTGATTTTTTTTCTTTTTTCTATTATGTTTAGTCAAATGTATGTCAAGGTTACTGTTGAAATCCGGTGTGATATGCGCTGATATAATTATATCAATAACACTAATAAAACGAAAAAATAATATTCATAGAAATTTGACAGGGATTATCATTAATACTAAATCATCATTCTATCATCATAATAAATACATATTTTACGATTTTGGTAGTATTCATACTACGGAACGATTAAAGGATTATATTTTAATTTAAATCAAATTATAATTATTAGGCTAAATATAAGATGTTTAATATACAGGGTGACCCGTAAAAAACCCCACTGTTTTTTTTTTTTTCGTCAAAGGTACCCTACGATGCTAAAATACGCTTAAATTTTTCAATTAAATGATCTACCCCCAGATCCAATCTCAATTTTAGAATATACGACCGCACACGGCATATCGAACCACCGGTCGTAGAACGTTGAAATTAATAATTTTGTTTCACCAGATATTCACCTACGCAACGGTTAAGTTAGAAGATACATAAAAAACTCAAGGAAGCTTCTGCGAGTCCTTTGTGAAGTCAGAATGGTTGAGCGGTATGAAGAAAATTTAATTACTTCCAAGACAGTCCGACAAAAAAATAAATAAATAAATTGTTTAATGTATGGAACGGCATCGTGGGTCTACTGTATTTTTATAATAAAAAAGAAAATATATGAAACAGATCTTCAGCGTCAACTGCATTTATGAAAGTTGTAAATGTATGAACAGACCTTTAGCGTCGACAGCATGTATTATTAAAGTCATTAAATGTATCGCAAAAGACCTTTAGTGTCAACAGCATTTATAAAAGTTGTTAAATGTATGGAAAAGACTATTTGTGTCATCTGCATTTGTAAAATATTTAAAAATGTATGGAACAGACCTTTAGTGCCGACTCCATTTATAAAAATTGTAATTTATGGAACGTCTTTGCTTTGTCAACTGAATTTATTAAAAAAAATGACTATGTTTGGAACCTTATGTGTTGACTGCATTTATTAAAATTTTAAAATGTATGGAATGACCTAGTTATGTCGACTGTATTTATGAGTATGTTTAATTGCATGGATCGCTTTTGTATTGACTGCGATCATTTGAGATGTTATCAGGAGTTATTAGTAACGTTCAATGTGTTACTGAATGGATAAGTCTGATTAGATTTGTCAGAATATTGTGGTGCTCTTTGATACTGTGGCCCAGTGAAAAAGGAAAGGGTTAGTTGCGGTCAATGAGCAATTACAATGCAGAGTTTTTAAACTTATTTTCTGAGCACAAATGAAACCTGCTAAAACTAAGCTTATGCAAGATTAATTAGTGCCACTCATACACCTCGTTTGTCCTACACGTTTTGCATCTGCCTGCTTTCTTTAGTAACTCCTGTTGTGTGTTTGGATTTTATAAGTTGACGTAATGTTTATGTTGAATGAGGGTTAAAACCAGCTTTGAGAGCGAAGCTAACATCGGGAAGGCTGTTAGATTGGTCATTGGTAATTACGGATATATGTGTTCATTAATTGTACCTGAGTCGTAATTATTCACTTATGTCTGTTCTCTCCCAATGAAATTGCTGGTGTAAAGAGGGTCTGGTGTGAGGCGCATGTGCTAAGGGCATGCGCCTCTCAATTTTGTAAAATAATTTCAATTTCTCGTTTTACCAAGCACATTCCCAAAAAATGTATGTAATGTAAAACTCTCAGACATTCAACTTGTCCTCCAGTCATCCTCCACCAAGGAGTGATCCCACAATTCTCTACCGTAAGATATCTAGGCCTACATCTTGATCGACCATTGACTTGGGCTCAACACACTAAAACTAAACGTACGGACACTAACAGACGATATAAACTCCTTTTGCGACTCTTTGACCAAATATCCCACCTATCCCTTTATAATAAAACCCTTATTTATAATTCAATCCTTAATCCCATTTGGACCTATGAAATTGAGCTCTGGGGTTACACCAAGCGCTTAAATTCCTGTAGACTCCAATCCCTTCAATCAAATATCCTTCGTAAAATCACCAATTCCTAACCATACGTTTCGAACCTTACTCTTCATCACGATCTTAAAATTCCCTTTGTACCTCTCGCTTCTATACGTTATAATCAATTCCATAAAGCCTTAAATCACCATTCTAATCCTTTGGTCAAATCCATTGCATCCCTTCATATCCCTGATCAACCAACCCGTCGGCTGAAAGAGGCATTGGCCTCGTGACCTGCTACTATAGTTTACAACCTCAACCGATGTACTAAATTAATGTTACGCACGACAAGAGGACTACCACTGGGTAGCCTCTCCTCTCATGATAATCCATGTCACTCAATCAAATTGTTATCTTTATTACTAATAGCAAAATGAAATTGCAAGTAATATATATATGTAAAATAAAATAAAAAATTAAAAAACTATAAAACAGCTTATAGAAACAGACAGCGTTCTCGGGATGCAAATAAAAGTATCAAAAAATAAACTGGAGATCAATCAAAGTAATTATACGGAAGAAATAATACACCAATATGGATAAGGCTAACACAACAAAAACACCAATGGATAAAAATCAAGATTTAGACGAATTTCATGACTCAAGTGGATGAAAAAACATATCAAGCTATGTTGAGTGCAGTCATGTTCCTAACGACAAGAACGAGGTCAGATATATCATATCCAGTGAGTGCATCATCTAAGTATCAAAAGATCCCAGAATGATTCATATGTCAGCACTAAAAAGATTTTACAAGTATCTCAAAGGTACTAAGCATTAAAGTTAGCAAGAGGGGCGAAGACGAGTCTGCTCAACTTAAATGCTATGTTGATGCGAGTTGGCGAGACGGCAAAACGGTTGGTCAGCGATCGACAACAGGCTATTTATACATACTTAATGAATAATTTAATTACTTGATCCGTAAGAGTCCAGCGGACGGTATCCCTTTCAACATGTGACGCGGAGCTATGCGCAGTAGCTGAAGCAATGAAGCATGGTATAATATATTTACAGTTACTACTTGAAGATGTCTACAGAAATAAAACGGAATTTATAAACACACATATAGCGTGTGGCAACCAAGCTGCGGGCTCATTATCTAAGAATGGGACAACATCATCTCGAAGTGCACATCTTATACCAACAGTTGACTTTCTTCACGAACAAGTCAAAGATGGCATCTACATTGTTGACCACATAAGAGGAGAGGGCCAGTTGGTGGAATTCTTAACCAAACCTCTAACTGATGATAGATTGAAGAAGATTTTGACGAAGCTAAAATGCTATGGAACCTTGTGCAATTTAAAGGGGGATCTATTGCAATACTTTATTTGCCAAGGTTCAAGTACACAAATTTCCATTGAAACGTTATTGTTAAAAGTTAAAGTATAATATATTAACGCGGAGTAGTCGTGTGTGAGAATCCGATTTTATAAACTGGTAACATTCTTCATGTCTTTCCCGTTAAATAACCTATGTAATATCATTATCACTTATTACAATTTAAATTTTTAGTTGTGTTATAAAATAAACAATTTATATATATATATATATATATATATATATATATATATATATATATATATATATATATATATATATATATATATATATATATACATATATATATATATATATATATATATATATATATATATATATATATATATATATATATATATATATATATATATATATATATATATATATATTCTCTCCGTATTTTCAAATGCAGATTTTGATTTCATTGAGTTCTTAATTATAAATTACACTTAATCGAATATTGTGTTTTGAAAAACGTTATGAAACATAAAACTCGTTTATAAAATGTTAAGCTCTGCCCTCGCAACCTGAACTCTTTCCGTTGTTGAAAGGTTATTTAAAATATGTAGTGATGTATCTACAAAAACAGTAATCAACATACACACACACACACACACACACACATATATATATATATATATATATATATATATATATATATATATATATATATATATATATATATATATAAATTTATGCGTTGGTATATACCGCTTATGTGTTTGTTAAATAGAAAAGAATGAATCAAAGTTGAAAGTGTGTCGCGCCAAGAAAATGCAGCAATTCAAAATTAACTGAAAAGAAAGTAAGTTTAACTCCTGTAATCTTTATTTAAGAGGATCAGATTAAAAAAAATCTTTAAATGTTTCTCTTTGAATTACCAACTTTCTTAAGAGGGAAACTTGAAGTGTTCTATTCTTTTTTATTTTAGCTCATTAATTTTATTTATTTGTTTTAAAGTGTATTATAAATATTAATAAGTAAGATCTAAATTGTTAAACTTTAAGAGCTCCCGATATTGTTTAAGATTGTTTTCTATAATTCATCATATTTGTTTCATCAAATTTTTCAGAATTTCAATTTAGTATATCACTGCTTTTCCATTGTCAATAACACAATTGAAAACATAAATATTATTTTAAGGGGAAATATTTTATGGTAATCGGTGGGAAACTAAATTATTAATTAGTATATTTGTATTTATCTTAGAGTCAGTTGATTGAGCTCTGATGAACGACATCAGGATTTTTGCCCTGATCCCACAAGAAAATTTACAATCGGTAAAGATGATTTCTAAAAAAGAAGCATCTTGACGTCATGTCGAGGTTTGAAGATATCCCTATTAAGGAATGAAATATCACCTCCTTTAAAAATAATTAATAAAAAAGTGTTCATATTAATCATCCCTAAAGACCAAAATAAAAATAGACTTATAAATTAAGGGGACAGGAAAGGAAAAAAAAAAAAAATATTAAAGAATAATAAAAAATAATTAAAATTAATGTTCATATTACAAAGCTGTCAGTTGCTTGTTACATGTATGTAAAATGAATTGTTGTTATGACTTAAGAATAAAGTAAAAAAAAAAAAAAGTTTCTTCTTGTGACAAGAAATGATTTTTAATACAGCATATTTAATTTCAAACTTCCCATATTATAGATACTAGCATTCTAAACTATATAAACTAACATATTATTTGTAATAGTTTTTCTTTATTTACCTTAGAAAAGACCTTGAAAGTTTCATTGCTGCACTCTGTATTTTTTTTTTGTTTTTTTTGTTAAAACTACCTTCAACTAAAAAAATCAATCAAGGTTGTCTTATACAAAGGTATAGTTATGTGTAGTAACGCGTCTGTAAAGCAATCTAAATAACAATAAGTACAAGAAAAGATATGGAAATAAATATGAAACAAGTAATCTATTTTTACAAACATTTACTTGATAAGAACTACTTAAGATACATACGAATATTTATAAATTTAAATACAAAAATATAATAATTCGATTCTTAAAATTTCTCCTATAAATAAAAATGTTAATATATAAAATAAGCAGATAATTTAAATATAATTTAAAGCTGCAATAAACGAAATTTAATCACTACATGAATATAGTCTATATATATATATATATATATATATATATATATATATATATATATATATATATATGTTTTGTCTGTACATTGGTCAGAATTGAAAAATGTTTGGGTACTTTTTCATTTTATACATTCTTAAAACCGAATTAGGCCTTAACTTTTTTTGTATGTATATATGTGAGTCTGTCGCCACCAATCCGACTTTATAGGCGCAAACGACTTTATGGCTTAACGAAATCGATTAATTTTTTTTCAGATGTGACCGCAAACATGTTGCGCATGTTGTAGGCTTGGTTTCATCGAAAAATATTAAGTAGAACCAAAGTTATTAACAATTTGATTAAAAAATATATATACATATATATATAAAAATAATATCCTAAAATATTAGGTTGACTAAGTATACATTAAGTGACAAAACCCACTGACACGCAATTGTTGACTGATTTAAATTTGCTCTTTAAATCGAGTATTTATTATTTATTAATTTGTCCTAGAACTAGAGTTATTAAATATTTACTGGTTCAACTGCCGTAATGAGAGAAGAGACGGGTAATTAAATTAATGCACCGTCATGGTTGATGATTGTTAATTGACTTCCCAGTCCAATTGGCATTGACTACGTTTATTTTCTTATTTATTATATATATATATATATATATATATATATATATATATATATATATATATATATATATATATATATATATATATATATATATATATATATTTGCATTGATATTTATTACTATATTACTTAGTTTCTATTGGCTATTTTCTAAATATATAGATAGAATTCAAACTACGATTTGGAGAATATTGAATTAATGTATAATATAGTACTGATTCTATTCCTAGAAGGCTATGGAAAAAACTATTAAGGCATTTCAGTTAATTGCTTGCCCTACATTATATTAGGAAACATAGCCACTAATACCTAGCATGAGCCCCCGGGGTGAAGGCTAGTAATGATATAAAGTTGAACTTCTATCCGCATGACAAAGAATAATGATGAGAATTAATAATACAATTGAAAGCTTAACAACAAACTTCTGTAAACCACATAGACAGACACAAAAACGCCGTCGCACTTTTACTTTTTATGGATAAAGTTACAAAACACTCTGACTTTATCAAAGAAATTAAAACATTAAAAAGAATTTAAGAATGTTCGAAAACGTAAAAGTAAACATTATATACAAGATGTTTTTATTAATAGTTATTAGTTAGTTAGTTATTTGATTAACAGGTATCAACGTTTGAGAGCATATAAAACAAGAAAAATAAAAATGAAAATCAATTATAATATTTTTTTAAAAAGTGGTTACTAAGGGAGATACAGCCCATTAACGTCTGACGATGGTTTAGATTACATATCTCGGACACCATAAATGATAAAATAATAAAATTTAGTATCGGTAATATCAGTCATATTTTATTGGATGATATTAAAATAATTCAAAGAAATGTCTTTGCGAGCAGTGCGCATATACAAGCGAACAAAGTAAAAGCAACCTCATGACCTTTGCTCTGAGACATGGTACATGAGTGGGTCCAAACGCTTTCAATTAACATGTCATAAACTATTATTTTTTTCAAATCTTAAAAAATATAACAAGGCTTTCTTAAACTTTACGTCCATCAATTTTTATAAATAATTAGGTAAAAAAACAAAATAGAAAATGTTAACTAAAGATCATAAATTTTACTTAAACTAATCCACAATACAATACCCTTATTGAGGAAGGTATCAATGTTATAGAATCGTTTTTTAGATCAGTTGACCTTTGACTCTTGATTACTTAGCCCTACCTTATTATGTAGGACCTTCCTGATAAAAGCAGGTGTACCCCAATTCTATATTCCCTTTATACAGCTGACATTCCTGAACATCCTCATACCAGTCTCACATCCTTCGCAGATGACAAAAGCATTCTTTCTTCTCACGAATCTCCCCGTACAACTTCTAACCATGTACAACAACATCTAATCCTTCTTGTAACTTGGCTGAAGAAATAGAGAATAAAGATAAACAAAAGTAAAAGCAACCTCGTGACCATTGCTCTGAGACATCTTATCTGAGAACCTGTAACCCTTGACCAAATCCCTATTCCTCATTTCAGTACTGTGCGCTACCTTGGGTTACACCTTGATCGTCGTTTGACCTGGGCACACCACACAAAACTCAAAATACAAGAAACCTACCGTCGTTATAAACTTTTACACCGGCTCTTACATTACAAATCACAACTCAGTATACATAACAAACTTCTCATACATAACACTATAATAATACCCATATGGACAAATGGGATCTAAAAAGAGTTGTACCAAGCGGTTTAACTCCTACCGCATCCAATCCTTTCAGTATAAAATCCTCAGGAAAATTATGAATATTTCATAATTTGTAATATACAAATTACATTGTTATATTGTAGTTGTAATATACAAATAAAAAAATAAATAAAAAATCTCACAAAATAATGCAGTACAAACCAAATTTCAACTAAATCGGTCAAATTTTACTCAAGTTATCGTCGGACACGTAAACCTTAGGATTTAGGACGGCAGGATGAATTGTTGAATGTAAGAGCTCGCTTACGCTCACTTCAATAAATGGCCATTATTTTTAATCAAATTTACAACAGGAAACCCGTTTTACGAAAGTTTTTCATATCATGAAAGAAAGGTAAATTTCAAATTCAATGATTCAAATGCAATTGATTCCGGAGAGACTGTTTTTATCATCATGAATCATGATGGTGCCTTGAGGCTAAAAGAATATTATGTACAATATCGCATGGTTCCTTATCGTTAATATCGTACTTTTTAGGTAAATGATAAAAAAAAACATCGTTTATTTAATTATCACTGGTCTGCAAAAAAAAAGCTTCAAAATGAAAATGTCCTTTTCTGAAGTATTTTTGTTTGCTGAATCCGAATCTGAAGTCCAAATTTCTCCTATAAGTACATACGTACAGTTTTCCCGGAAAACTCGCCTAAAGTTGGGAAATATTGTGTTTTTGGGGTTTTTCGACCCACATTATCGCCCAAAAAAATTTCGTAAAAAAAAAAATAAATATTGGGCGTTTGAATATCTTCGAACTATGGAATCTAAAGTCAAAAAAATCTGCTGACCTTACTTTTTTTAAGAAAATTGAAAAATAAGAATAAAATATATCGATTTTTCCTCATATTGAGTCTTTGTATATTTCTTTTAATTGTTCAGTTATATAACCAATGTTTTGTATTTTTCCTGATTTTTACAATATATGTGATTGAGGGGGGATGGTGCAAGAAACATTTGGGGGGGGGGGGGGGAGTACAAAAAATGTAATTTTTACACACTATCAAGTATTCATGTCATATACTTACTATTTTTAAGTAAAAATTACGTTCCAAACCACCCCCCCCCCCCCCCTCCCGGTCATATAATATATTGTAATTATCTAGAATAATATCAGAAAAAAGTCATAAAACATTTGTTACATATCTGAAAAAGTAATAGAAATTTAAAGACTCAATATGAGGAAAAATCGATATATTTGTATTCTTATTTTTCAATTTTCTTAAAAAAAGTAAGGTCAGCAGATTTTTTTGACTAGATTCGTGTTCATGGTTAGAAGTTATTCAAACGTCCAATATTTGGGTTGACAAACCCCAAAAACACAATTTTTCCGGGAAAACTGTACATATAGGAGAAATTCAGATTCGGATTCAGCAATCTCGAAAACATAAAGATCAGATAACATTTCTTGGGACCCGAAAGTTCGTTATATTTTGCAGAACAGTGTTATATGTGATTTTTTATAATCCAGTATTGTTTAAATAAGTTTTATACATATAGCAGAATCAATGGTAAATATTTATTATGGCACATGTTGTAACTGTATTTATCAGATTTTAGGATGAAGATAATTATTCTACTCGACCGCTCGATATCGCTTGAAATTCTGTGCTAAAAACGTAGTAATACCAACTGAAAACCATTCTAATGACGCAGTTTAGTGACATTATGACTTTTATACAAATATATTTTAACTTCGTTGCTTCATAAAATGCCTACCTTTTTACTGAAAATACACCTTTCCACAAGCAGAAAATTACATTTGAGCAATGGATAGTGTTGAAAAACGTTAGAAAGGCCGCGTTTCAGTCGTTTTCATGCCATTTTTAAGTGAACTCACTGGGGATTTTTGGAATTTTAATGTGTTAAGAATCAGCCTTAAAACTGTTTCTTTACCAGCGGTGCTTTAATTGATTGTTACTTTAGAATAATAATAATAATTTTAGTCTTGTTTTATAGATCGATAGGTATAAAAATCATTAAATAATTTTCATTAATTTAAAGGTAGTTTGAAATAGTTAAAGATTTCAACTCTAAGGTAGATTTTTACCAACTTACTTCATGTTGATAAGTTTTAAGCTTACAAGTCGCAAGTTTTGCCGGCAATTACTACAGAGGATAATTGCATGTTGTCTAGATGAACTTACAGTAGGATTACGCGGTTCCGGATCCTTAATTAAATAGCCTTTATCTACTTGTTAGTTTAGACTATAATATTAAAACTGAGTTTTTTTTATTTTACTTATAGAATCACTGATATCTTGTAAATTATTAATTCCATCAATAATGTTATCAAGAAAAATTATTACTAGTATCATAATGTAAGCTAAAATTATAGTATATATGAATATAGTATTAAACAAATAAACAAATTAAATCCATGATTAAAACAAAAAGTCAAGCATGAAGGATATCAAACCCAAAATCATGTTATACAACATTATGTTAAACACCAGTATTATTTACATCAAAAGCAATGTCAAACTGCCAAGTGACTGGAATCAAAGTTCAAACAGTGAGTAATATAGTGAGTTTGAATTCTAGAGGTTTGGAAGCTGACCGATGCCCCGTCCTGTAATAACCTAATGCTGTGTTGATATGGACGTAAAGTAATATATAATCTGGAAGTTTAATTATAGAGGGTTTATGTGGTTAGACGTAATAGACAACATGACGCATGTTTTTTATCGACCTGGGAAAAGCCTTTGATAAAGTGCCTTAGGCCTAGCTACGGACGTCATTCCCTTGTCCTGTGAATGAAGAACTCAACAACAGGTTTATTGGTAAAGGAGAGGTTTCTTCGAAGTCTAAACTACTAATATACAAGTTTACACTTATCCCAACACTGACCTACGGTCAAGTTAGTTTACAAACCTCTGAAATAAGAGGTCTTAAAAAGTAGAAAGGAAGACCCGAAGAGATCGTATCCGAAGCCAAACTTCCAAGTGAAGTTAGCAAAAAAATGTATGAGCTGCAAGAAACTACGTTGGTTTGGGCACGTAGCGATGAAAATGTATAACTTTCCTAAAAACATATGCCTATGCAGCCAGTCCCCAAGAGAAGTCACCCTGTAGCCTGTGGTAGGTTAACATCAAGTCTTTACTTCAAGAGCGAGGTGTGACTTGCAACAAGGCTCGGTGCCTAAACAAAGATTCTCTATACCTTACCATAGAACAGATGATTAAGTAAGTAAGTATATTCTACAAAGAAAGGGATAAATAAATAAAGGGAGCAGTAACATTGCAGTAAACATGTAAATTTGCTACTAGCTTAAGGAATTTATTATAATTCTAAATACATAATTAATGAATGAAGAAAGCAAGAATTTATTAATGCAACCCCCCCCCCCCCCCTAATATATATATATAAATATATATATATATAAATATATATATATAAATATATATATATATATATATATATATATATATATATATATATATATATATATATATATATATATATATATATATATATATATATAATAGTTAATCATTTTTATGCAGACAACAGTATTACAGACGGTCTGACATTATTCATATAATTTAACCCCCTTTTCATACCTACTTTGTTAAAACGTATTATATAATTTTTAAGGTTATAAATTACTGTTAATAATTTAATTAAATAGCACTGCTATTTAATATTTTTAAATAGCAGTTGAATCCCGGAGCCCTGAATCATATAATTTATTTATTACAATGTATGTTAATTTTTTTTAAATTTTTCGGTATACTATTGTTTATTTTGCAGTGTTTACTGCAGGTCTCCGCGATTTTCCGAACTCAAATAAGCCGATGTTTGCAAAATGTTGTAGCCTAATATTATTTATAACCTGTGTGCCCTAATATTATTCTCTGTCTCGTATTTTTTCGAATTTTTGTGTCGAATGTTACCAAATTACTTCCCAAACAACCGACCTTGTTATTTATTATACATCTCATCTCTATAGTATTAGGAACACACAATGTTAGTGTCTGTACTTTGGTTCCATGAGAGTGCGATTACACTACCTATATCTCCTTATGCTAACTACACCTGATTACACTATCTACACCTGATTACACTATCTACACCTGATTACACTATCTACATCTGATGACGCTAACTATACCTCCTTATGCTAACTACACCTGATTACGCTAACGACACCTGAGAACGCCGATCCCCTAAATTATTTATTTACCTCAACCAATTATTAGGTTATGAATAAATCTAGATCTGTCGGAGGAGATCGCGTCAGGGCAACTCAGTTGCGAATGACTTTTATCCTGAGCAACTGAATCCATGAGAATGATACGTGTAAAGGGTTTAAATCGTTGGGATTCATAATACCTCAGACGCGGTATCGTCCGCGACTACCTATTAGACTAGTCGCAGAAACCTACGGTATGGAGATAAAAGGTGTAATAATTTAGCTTTCCTCAAACTCTCTTTAATTCATTACTAAAACTAATTTGTTTTTTGTAAAAATCCTTACTACCTTCGATATTTCTACTGTACACTGCCTTCTTATGTGTTAGTTAACAAATATGTGAGGTGTCGCGGGACACCCGGTAGGAACGAAGTTCCTTACCTTTTTCATTAAATATAAATTATAAAATCACACTGCTAAGTACGTATACATTGCCAACTACTTATAACATGGCGGAGTTAGAAAAGAGACAAAATTAAAAATAACGAACTGTTTGTACCTAGCAGAGTTAAGGCAAAATTAAAAGAAAATAATTATTTGTATAATTAAAGCAAGCGTCTTACTATAAATATAATATTGAATATAAGAAAAAAGTTTATAGTTAAAGAGTATGTTTGTTAAAGGATGATGGATTAAAATAGGACTGTTTTCTACCTACCCGGCCTATTAATTTAAAATATCATAAAATATATCTCTTCCCTACTCTAAAGCTTCTTCTTGTATCCGGTTGAAATTTTGCATGCCTGTTTCAATTGTACTTTAGACAATGTGTAAGAAGTTTTATTAAAATCGTTATACGTTAGAACGGAAGATATCGGTAAAAAAAGTTGTTTTCTTTATTTTAAACGTTTAGGTCCACTTTAATAAATTTAGCGATCTTTATCACTTCATAACTTCAGTGTCGGTGTTCGTTTTACTAAAAAAAAAAAATATTTAAAAAAGTTGTTTGTCTCATTAAATAGATAAAGTTAGAATTTTTTCTTGGATTAAGGACGCAGTATTATAATAACATACCTAATATATTGAAGTAAGACACAAGACCGTGATTATATTTTCTATATTTACAAAACCAAGTGACATTTTGACATATTATACAGGGTGTTTCACGATAAATGTTACAAACTTCGGGAGGTGATTCTACACCCCAAAAGCAACAAAAAATTTCCTCTTGACCCCTGTCCGATTCTCAAGTATAAAGGAATTATTTCGGTTTTTCTGTTTTTTCTGTAAAACACGAGTTTTCTTCATAAAAATGGTCATATCTCCTAAACTGTTGGTCCTAAAGCAAATTTGAAACAACCATTGAAAAGCTCATTAAATTTCCAATAAGAATGCAAACCTTAAAAGATTCTAAATACATTTATAATAATTTAAATACAATCGACATTGGAAACAAAATTAAGTTTCTAAAATTCGGAAAATGTTATTTGTGTTTGAAGCAAAAACAATTCTTCAGCCTTAGCCTGGCAAATTTTACCAAAACTTCCCCTTTTAATAAGCTTTCCAACGATATACTCCACTTCGTGATTCCGTTAAAAATTGGTAGAGAAATTCAAGTTAGAACGCGAAAAAACGTGCGGTAGAGGCACAACGGGGAAGCTAGAGGAGGGTTAAAAACCAGCAATCAACACGCATTTCCCGCGATAACTTTCGAACGGTTTGAACGTGAGATTCCAAATTTGACACCAAAACACGTCCAAATCAGGGTTTAGTGGAAGTGGTGGACATTTTTATGAAGAAAACTCGTGTTTTACAGAAAAAACAGAAAAACCGAAATAATTCCTTTATACTTGAGAATCGGACAGGGGTCAAGAGGAAATTTTTTGTTGCTTTTGGGGTGTAGAATCACCTCCCGAAGTTTGTAACATTTATAGTGAAACACCCTGTATATATATATATAAAAAAAAAAGTCAAGGAACAGGCTTCAATAATAAAATTTTATCCTGTCTTTTTGAAGCTTAATTTTACGCGAGCGTTGCGCGTCAACGCTTGGGCGGATAACGATTTCCAACGAACTCAGCTTGGGCATTGGTAAAATGAACATGTGTACCAAATTTCAACTCGGTGATCTATTTCTCAAGTTATCGTCATCGGTACGGATTTCGTGATTTTGCGTGACGGTGATTTTGTGACGGTTATTTTGTGACGGTGATTTTGGTCGTTTTTTCGGATTCACTCCCGGGCTCCAAAACGTGTCATAAGGAACTTCGTTCCAAAAATAATTATTCGATTTATCAAATTTTATCCTAGAAGTTGTCTATATTTCTACCTCTCCCTAACTTCCACTGAACACACAGCACAAAATTGCGGCTTCTTGAACTTTTATAATCTCGCTTACTTCACTTCTGTACCCCCCATTCGATTGATAAGCTCGATTCAGTGCAGAACTGGGTCAACCCTCAAAAGTTTCCCTATTGCGCTTTTGCATCCTATTTGATTACTGTTGGATAATCAAACCCAATCAACCGGCCTATGGAACATATTGAATTTTCCTTTGCGGTCCTACATTTTCTTAGTTTTCAGTTGGAACTACATCTATCATTTGAGGCTACGAGAACGTCAAAGTAAGATAAGTTGATTTCTCTTCTTAACTCTCCTATCCTTCGTTCGAACCCAATACTGTCTATTGGAAACCTCTTATTGTATTTATATCTCTTCATTATGTCACATTTCTGCGTTTGTATGTATAGAAATTTAGAAATGTGTCTATTTTTATTTTTGTGGTCTATTTAATTTTTGGATTAAAGCATAGGGTATAGTTAAATATACCTTCATAGGTACTTAAAAAATATTAATTCCGCCTTTTTCGCTGCGAGTTACTGATTAAATAATTGAATAACCATTTTTGCCAGAAAATAAATATTTAATGATAAATTATACATCGCATTCTTCTTATTGAAATAATAATAATAATATAAAATAAACTTATTTACCCACTTATTTAAAAAAAAAAAAAAAATCATTAAATCAAAATATTTCTGTAGATTACGGAATCGCCAGTAGGTCTGTTTTTAGGATTTCGAGGTCATCCTAGAAACCCTTATGCTTTTGGTATCTCCCGACCTGTTGTAGCTAAAGATTTGACATTTGGTATACAAGTTAAATTTTTTTTGTCCAAAATACGAAATTATGTTTCGAATTTCAAAACTCAACATTTCTTCGATCAGTGAGTAATAGTGAGCTAATCGCAATTTTTTTTATTTTTTGTAATTTTTGAATGGGGTATCATATTAAAGGTATTGAAATGGAGATTATAAATATATATCGCATTTAAAAAATTGCGGCCATTTTACCCCCGAAATTACAAAAACAAAACCCCCAACAAATTTTATCCCCCCCCCCCCCCTTCCCCGCTACTCCATAAGGAAAGTTCTTCAAAATGAGGAAAAAATACGTTAATATACTTCTCTGTCAAATTTTAGAAATTTTAAGTGGCGGTAACTATGGTTACCCAAAATTTTTATTTTTTGTAATGTTTGAGTGGGGTATCATTTTAAAGGTATTGAAATGCAGATTACAAATATTCACCTTGTTTCCAAAATGTCGGCCATTTTACCCCCAAAAATAAATGCGCACCTTAGATGCTAAAGGGTAATATACACACCTTGTTCCTCGAAACTGCAAATTTTTATACATATTTTAGTAAAAAAGAAAATAATGTAGGAATTACCAATTTTAATGACCTAAGAAACCCTTTTAGTAACTCGCTGGCAAGTACTTGACGGAATTTTATATTATTATTATGGCTACAAAAGCCCTAATAATTGTGCGTATACCTCGCCTGTGATTTATGAAAGACGAATTTGACTAAAACATACCATCTGGTTGCAGGAATTCTTCTAAATCTTAAAATATCACTAGTATCTCAAACTCAGAAGAGGGTATTTATTTGGAATAAAAATCCTTTTTTAAAAGATTATTTATTGCATCAAATGGAACCTGAGCTTCATCAGTGATAACCTACAAATACATAAAATTGATAAAATTTAGACAGTAAATTAAGAAACAACCAAAATGCACACAGACAATACAAAAAGAGTGCGACATAGGTTCTTCTAGGTGCATTTTTGTTGTTTCTTAATTTACTGTCTATATTGTATTATTCTTCATTTTTAAGTTTTTGGTAGTATTCATACTACGGAAAGTTTAAATTTTTAATTTAAATCAAATAATAATTATTATTAACAATGGGAGATAGACAGAGAAAAATAGACTCTAGCGCCGGGACTTAAACCACCATTTTTCTCTGTCTATCTCCCACTGTTAATAAAAATTATGATTTGCTTTAAATTAAAAATTTAAACTTTCCGTAGTATGAATACTACTAAAAACTTAAAAATGAATTGTAATTGATGGTACAAGGTACAGGTACCAATCGGGTACTTTATAATTATATGCTATATTTCTCGGTCTAGTTCTATTGTTGTAAATGTGGACTCCTAGGCTTGTGGAAAATTAAAAGCCTAATTCGGGACTAGGTATCGTTATTGACAGAGGAAAATATTCTTCAGTGTAGCTCAGTTGGTAAGAGCGCTATACTGGAAATATAGAGGCCCGTGGTTCGAGTCCCGGCGCTGGAGTCTATTTTTGTTTGTCTATCTCCCACTGTTAATAATAATAATAATTTGATTTAAATGATATATTTTATCTATTTTATGTTTTGTAGATTATCACTGATGAAGCTCAGGTCCCTGGGCGAAAGCTTTGATGCAATAAAAAATCTTAAGAAAAGACTTTTATTCCAAATAAATATCCTCTTCTAAGTTTGAAATTCTAAAAAAGTCCACTATACTTCTCTACAATTTGAATCACTAGTATCGTTCATGTTAATTGTAACAATGCCCAATATATTGGTAATATCCCTGCCGGACCGAATTTAGCTTATTGAAGTATCGTTTTGTCTTTGGGCAATTAAAACTAATCTATGGGCTGTGAGAATCCTTAGAATTGTGCCAATTTCACTAGCGTAATGTCCAAAATTCCCTCAGTACAACATAATGAGACAACTGGACTTTTACAACCGACAACGACAATCATTAACATCACCTTATCTTTAATTTATAAAAGGAGAAATAAATCTCTGCACAAAGGATCTCGCCAAAACCGAATCTAAACCGTGTCATCGACATGCCACCGTGAGAAGAAAAATGAGCCCAAGATCGAGGGGGGTTGTTAAGGGTTTTGGTCTTCTTTTCAAGAGCCATGGGCCGACCGTCTCTGGTTTTGATATTAAACAACGACTAGATAATATATATAAATTTATTATTTTTTAATAATGATAGGTCAAATTTTACACTAGAGTCTTGTCAAACTATTCATAAAAGTAATTGGAAATACGAGACTGTAAATGTAGATAACAAACCTACCCTCCTGAGCTATTAATAAAGCATAAATAGAGCTTATAAAGCCTAGACTAATTAATTCTGCTTCTTCCACATTATAGTAATGAAGTAAAACTTAATTAAAAATTAACTCTCTTAAACGATATATATTTGTTTTATAGTTCTAGACATTCTACGAATCATTAGTTACATGCATGTGTAAGTGCTTTTATTGTCACCTAATATGTATCTTAATCTTATGTATTTTACATGAAATAATTGTTTCTAAATACAAGTTGTCATTGAAAATAGTCGAAAGACTGAAACCACCGCCGGTCGAGAATTTATTCATTTATATATATATATATATATATATATATATATATATATATATATATATATATATATATATATATATATATATATATATATATATATATATATATACATATATATATATATATATATATATATATATATATATATATATATATATATATATATATATATATATATATATATATATATATATATATACATATATATATATATACACATATATATATATATATATATATATATATATATATATATATATATATATATATATATATATATATGTGTGTGTGTGTGTGTATTTAGATTAAACAAGTTGTGTGTTGTATTCAAGTGTTAAGCATTAGCATGTTGATTACATAGAATATCGGCCAATACAACCAATTTTTGAATAATTTTTAAAACTTATACAGTTTGTCTGTAAAATATTATTAAATTATTTAAACTACTTCATACTTGGCAGTGCCTATTAAATTACTATTGCTATGTATGTTTACATTTTTAAACTTTATAATTTAAAAGAAAAAAAATAAAGGGGCAAGATGATTATGTATTTGCGAGTACACTATACTTATAACTTACCTTAAATTATATTATAAATATATCTTAATTTACCTTATATAGTTTTCAATTTAAAAGTTTTATATATATATATATATATATATATATATATATTTATAAATTTAAGTTTTGAACACGTTTGTGCTAGATATAATTGATAATACGCTAATTAATGTAATTAAAACGGGAAAGAGAGGGAGGTAGATAAACAAAAATGAATGTCGCTTTTTATTTTTCCCCTTCTGCTAACCCGTTATTTATAAAATACCGAAAAAAAACTATTGTTTATTTGTTTTACATCAAGTGCCAAACTAAAAATTATTATTGTACTTGATATAAAATAAATTTAATAAAATAAAAAGAACTACCGATTTGTATTATTTATTTGGAAATTAGACTGTATAATTCAAATAGATAAATTATTGTAAATTTATATTTTTAGTTTAAAAAATGAGGCAACCAAAAAAAAATGTAATAAAAATGTTGTATTCATTTGATTAAAAAAGAAAAAAAATATGTAAACAATATATATAAGAATAGATTTAGATGACATTTGGGGGTTAGTTGATCGCCTGAAAAGATATCAGGGTTCAATTTAAATATACAGTAACAAGTATATAGATAAAATGTATATGGAAACCGAAAACTTATAAATATCCATGTAATTTTTCATCTCTGTCTCTGGCTTAGAAACAGAAATATTTACATTACATATCTCTTTGCGGAGAGTTTTGCCTAAACGAACAATTGTTTAGTTAAGGTATTTTTAGTTATTTAGCGATTTACAGTAAAAATATTTGTTTTAATTATACATTAAAAAATTAGGTTCAGAATTAGTCGTTTATTATTCCAAGTTTAAAAACAAATATATTTTTTCTTAAATTAAAAGGTATACAAACTGGCATGTAAATTTATTTAGCCGCGAAAACTGCTTAATTTTAAAATATACGCCTAAATTAAGAATTAGTAAAGGTAGTTCACCTTGAAAAGCAGCTTCAAATTGAGTCTTGTCGGCGTCTGTTGTGGCCGAATGGCCGGGTAGGGCCGTAAGAACGGCAGCGGCAAACACGAGTAGAATACCCATGAAGAAGGTTTCTGGCAACGTGTGTATCATGGTTGGGATCGCGCGGGATTCGGCATCCCTTCGAGCCCTACTCCCCTGAACGACAGTATCCCGTGCACTGGTCTTAGCTAAGTTACTTGCTCGCCCGACTCCGCTATGCACCGCCACAGTCGACCTCCCCTATCGAACCGCCCTTACCATTCACCCTCTCGATTTTACTAACCTCTCCGATTCATAATATTGACTATAACCCCTTCTAATTATTCCCCCTTTCTCTCTTTTACTCCCTTTTCCCGTGCTTTCGAGGGAATTATTACGTTCCCTACTGTTCTCCACGGCAATTGCGTTATATTCGATTTTAGCCCACTTTCCCCTGTGAAAATTGGTTTCGAAGATATTAGGTTAACTTGGAAAATATATTATGCTGCCGGACAATAATACCTGGTTTGGACACGTGAAATCCTCTGCTGAAGGAGGAAATAGTCCCGGCGATTACCTGAGGTCCGAGTATTTAGCCGGTGCAATGCTCCCTGCCACTGGGGTCTCGTTGCCTTCAACTACACCTCAACACTTTTTGATGCAATTATAAAAATTACCTTAATCCTATCCGTTCTTTTCCCTTACGAGGCTACATTTTAGCACTAATTGTTACGCTACCTTCTTTTTAGTGTCACCTTCCAAATATGTCTAAAGCCTATTAAGAACGCCGTGCTGACAACTGAGGGAAACGACTTGAAACGTCAATATGTAAAACTTGTCGTCTTATGATCTGATCATACATTTATGTATCTTACACGGATATTCGGCAAATTTATGAATTGAATAATTTATTGTGGATCACAAATGTCTTCGATGGACACTGAATCCGAATAATAATGTCACATGTGTGTGTTAGGTGATTACCCTCCTCTTTTACCTATCACCTTGGGCTTTGTCATGGCATCGAATCATAACGTCTTTACATATTCCTTATTTTTGTCTTTACGTATTCCTAGGGTTTCAGGCCTTAATATTCATAAAAACATTCCCGATTTAACCTATTATGTATTTTGCATGACAGACTCGTCTCACTTGTCGATAGTTAATATATTAAAATAAGATTTGCCTTTAACATTGGCTACCACTTTACTACATTACAAAGTGGTAAAGAAGGTAACTCGAATGATGATTAGTATTCTGCCACCTGAAAAACACCTAATTATAGAATTTCACTAACTTCCAATCAACATTTTCATTGAAGAGAAAATAACAAAAACGCATTTTGGTTTATGGATTCGTTAACAGCTTATAACAAGCATAACAATGCAGCATAATGTTTAATAGCTATAAAATCAATACTATCTACGTCAGCTACAAGAGCCTTATACATCCACCTCTTTATACCTTGTCTGAAATTAGAATAATTCAAACATCTATATCTCATTTTAGGGATTATCATAAAAGTATCTAAGAGCTATTTATTAGAAACTACTTAATTGCTGTTAAAAACATCATTAGAATGGTTGGCGTCACTGATAATAACAGGATCAATTTTTAGTTAAATTGTAACGGGGAAGCCAAGTCCAGAATATTCTAGGAAAGCAGTGTAGACCTTAGGCTAGCAAAGGCTCGAATTTCTGTCTAGTGGTGCTTTCCCCCACCAAGAATCTAACAGACTAAGCCCTAGCACAGAGTCACACGGAGAGTCCGATCTTAGCTCTGGAGGTGTACACATCTTACAACAATCACTCACACACATTCATATACTAATAAATAACTATCAAACATATTAACCAGTTTATTATTCCACTCACCAAATCCCCGTTACATTGGTGGCAGCGGAGGATTCACCCCACACAATTAATTTCACATCATTCATTTAATTTTTAACATACATTTTTTTTAAAACATAAAAACAAAACACCCCTCCAGAGACGCGAGTGCACTGAACAAAAAAAACAATCAACGTCAACAACCGGACACAGGATTCAATAATAAGGTAAGAAATTATTTTTTAATATATATTATCTGCATTTATCATAAATTTTTCAAGTTATTCACTTTATTTTTTCATACCTCAATATAACACATTCCCACTTGTCATAATCCAATAAATTCCCTTACAAATAAAAACACGTAGCATTCACCAATACACATTTAAAATAAATAAAACACATAATCAAATAAATAAATAAATAATAATAATGTCTCAAGTAACTATCACTTTATCCAACCTCCCCTACATAAGGTGTGAGTTTTTAACTCAGATCCTGACAAACCTCGACATACACCATGACGGGACCGCAAGAGATATGCGGTCCAAACTACAAAAATTCATTAAGAAACAAACCAAAGACAACCCTCTCAGGGTTCCTGAGGAATATTTAATCCCTAAGGAATCCTTACCTGAACTCCCAACTGACCCTGTTGACATCAGTCGTCTTTTCGACAAGGTAGCGACTGAGACAGGTGTTAGTCCAAAGGATGTCGATAATATGACGGCCAATGAGTTTAATGTCGCTGCTGCAATCGCAGAGGTCAAAACCGACTATCGCCAAACCAAGGAGGAAATAGCTAGTATAAAAGTTGCACTTAATGTAATTTTAGATGACATACATGAACGCAATGCGCGAACACGTACACTAACACCCTCAGAACAACCTCAAACTTCACACACACAACCTCAAATTACACACAAAGCCTACTCGAACCAACTCATATCACCACAACAAATAAATTTAACCTTAGTTCAAGCCATCCCCAAATATTCCGGTAACCACACAGACCCTGACATTGAGCACATTTTTGAGAGTGTCGAAAATGCATCCCGTCTTTCTGACTGGTCGGAAGGGCAGCTTAAAGCTGTCTTCCAAATGAAACTGGACGGAGCGGCTCTAACATTCTTTAACGCCTTTAAACTAAACAACCATAATTTTACTTGGGCAGAGCTCAAAAATGCATTTTTGAAAAGGTTCCGGTCAGACCAGGAACAGAAGCCTCACAACATTCTCAAAAAGTTGACTCAACTCAAACCCGAACCACACGACACGCTTAAGTCCTTAGCAGACAAAATTAATCACATAACGGCAAAACTAAATCTAGCAGCTCGAACTGACCCTTTAGAAACATTTTCCTTGATGCTAGATCACCTGGCTCAGGAAACGTTTCTTAACAATATTAACCAAAAATTCAGGGACTTAGTAAAAGCCAAGTTACCAAAGTCATACAACGACACTGTTCGGACGGCTTGCAGCCTCCAAGAATTAGGGTTGGATCCGGGATCCACAAAACCGGAGCCCAAACAAGTCTTCTTTGCTGATAAACCCGAAGAATTTCCTTATAAAGCCGCTCTGCTAAAGGACAAAAGCCCAACACAACAACACACCAACACACCACGGTCTCAATCACCAGAAAAACATAATAAAATAAAAGTCCCACAGTACAAAACACCCAATTTAAACACTTATAAACATAACCATTATCAAGCACCGCCTAAATGTCAATATTGTCAAAATTCATTTCACTGGCACAGTGAATGTCCTAACAAACCTAGAAGACAGTACAAATCACCTAATTCTTCTAGAGGTAGTTCGCCGTCCAGTTATAACTCCTATAACAGATATAGGTCACATAAACCTTACAGTTCTCCCCGAGTTTCAAGGGAACAATCACCCTCAATTTCTTATAACAGGAGACGATCTCCTACATCACGAAATAGGTCCCAAACACCACCAAGGCGCACAGAAACACACACACAAAATACCACCTGCCAATTATGCTACAAACAAGGTCATGAGGCACGACATTGCTACAAATATACAAAAACAATATATTGTAAATTTTGCAAGCAAACAGGGCACACGGCAGTAGAATGTAGTCAACTGAAACAACTTTTAAACTAGACACGCGGGGGATGGAACAAATAAATATTTCATTTCCCCCGCCTCACCAATCATCTCAACAAACAAAGACTCATCAACAAATTCAACCACAAACAACCACCATAAAACATACCCAAATAATTCCACAAACAAAGTCGATAGGCACGCAATTTCCACTAACAAATAATAAATTCACAACACCAAATTGCAACACAACAGTAATAACTATTCCATCAATAAATGTAGTAGATAAACAAGCTCTCATAATAGCAAAGATAAACAAAATGCCAGTTGTAACACTCCTAGATACAGGTTTAGCGGTATCAGTTATTCACCCTAATTTGTTAACTAAGACTGAAGTCATCAACCCTGTAGATGTCACACTCAAAGGTATAACAGGTCAGGTTATGACTGTACAAGGACAGACTGATTTAACCATTACTTTAGGCCATAGAAGACAATTCACTCATTCATTCTTAGTTTCAGACTTTAACAACACTAACTTTAACCTTATTTTAGGCCTAGATTTCTTTAATAAGCACAATGGTATTATCAACTTTCAACTCGCAGAAATATCATTGGGGTTAACGAAAATAAAGTTTGTAGACCAAAGAAAAAGTAGGTCAAAGGAACAGCTGATTAACCTCCTACATCACAAACATCATAACAGAGGAGATAAACAAAAAGCTGACGCAGACTTAGACACTTTATTAGATAGCACAGGACAACGAACTTGTAGGTCAGCAGATTCCACAACTCAGCTGGACTCGCACACTCTAACCAATAGACACACCCTGACAAGCACACTTCCAGACCTCTCATTAACTAGACTGTTTAATAGACTAAAACTTGTGGTACTTGTGGAAACTAAATTCTGCTTGCATTGGTTTCACTGATGTACTTGCTGGTCCAAACAGTTACCATATATCACACAACACGAAAATTCAATAGGAACGAGAGAGTGAGACGTGATATCAGCATGCTCAGTAATAGCCTTTCCACAATCCTCAACCAAGCTAGATAAATAGTTAGTAGTTCATTCAAATTAATAATTTAAAAATAAATTGAATCCGAATAATTAGAGGAAATTATTTTATTATAAACAAAGGCATATAACCTAATAATAATCATTATAATTATAAGAAACAGTAAATTTAAATAAATGTATATGTTTAACTTAAAAATAACTTCTAAGCTTATTATTAGTATATTAAATACATGTATATAATATAATAACAAAAAAATTTAATACTAATTGTAAGAAACTCTTCATAATTATAAGAAAAAATAAAAAAAAAAAATAATGTAATTTTAATTAATCTATTTTAATAATATTTAAATGTTACAGCATAATAATGAGATATGTGTAAAAATATTGTAATCACACACACAATAGGTACACACTCCGACAAATGTAGGTGAACGGAGAGAGACCCTATTAACACGAACGTAATCTTCAAGACACTCCTAAACCTAAACTCAACACGTGGATTACTCCAACTCACCACAGTTCACCAGGAGTCCACCAAAACACCTCTTTACGGGACTGAAGGACAACACACAACACACTATACTCTCAGGACCCATCAACAATGGTCTGGTCACCAACTGCCAGGACCATCACTGAATCAACAATGGCCTGGCCACCATCACCACGCTACCAGCACCCATCATCCCAGGACCACTTGAATTCATCAACTCATAAGGTCTCTCCTCCTTTCCGCGACACATTGTATCAAGTATACACATACACCTCCAGCTCAAAGTCACAAACCAAATCAATACAAACACTACACTGCCTTGGCTACTTCCTTCTTCGGGGAGTAACCTGTTCGCAGGTGCTCACTCTCCAAAGAAGGGGGGTCTGTAACGGGGAAGCCAAGTCCAGAATATTCTAGGAAAGCAGTGTAGACCTTAGGCTAGCAAAGGCTCGAATTTCTGTCTAGTGGTGCTTTCCCCCACCAAGAATCTAACAGACTAAGCCCTAGCACAGAGTCACACGGAGAGTCCGATCTTAGCTCTGGAGGTGTACACATCTTACAACAATCACTCACACACATTCATATACTAATAAATAACTATCAAACATATTAACCAGTTTATTATTCCACTCACCAAATCCCCGTTACAAAATAACCTAAGCAGAGATTATCCTTTGATGATCAATAGATCATCATCAAAGAAGCACAATCAGTACCAAATCGCGTATGATGTGTAACTTGATTCACACATTTGGAAAAACCGCTGTCATAGGTTCTAATAATCGTGTTTACCTTCAGAACACAATACCTCCAATAGGTTCAAAATATGGAATACAGATATAATGTAAAGTAAACTTGATAAATCCTAGGAAGCATTTCCATGCATCTTATTGATTGATTGATTGACAACCAATCACGTTAGTATGCTCGTGATCTGTCCTCTCGAGAATTATTCGATTGAATTTAATACGGACTACAAGATCTAGCTGTCACACTCCAGCTTTTTTTGCATATCGATTGACAGCAAAATTAGGTCATCACAAGATTGAGAACAAATCTATCATTTTAAAGTTAAGTGTGAACACTATATCGATATTAAAAAATCTAAATACCACCGGCTTATCACGATTTCTCTAGAACCACTGGACCTCTATGCAATTTTGTAGACAGGTTCCTCTTAGCCTATAGGTGATTGCTAAGAAATCTTCTTACTGTCAGCCATCTTGATTTGAGATGGCAGCTTTATTTTCGAAATTTTTATTAATGATTTATCCGGAACTACATTTACCTATTACGACATTAGGAACTTAGCGAAAAGGTTTTTCAATCAGTTATTTTGATTTAAGATTACGGTCATATAGGAATTTGAAAAGTCACCTCACTCACGTATTGATCACAACCTCTTAGAGCAGTTGAAGATAAAACGCCTCCGCCGCAACCCTTGAAATTAATCATAGCATGCATAAATATTATATCTGATCGCTTTTGTACGATTACATGATCATACGAATATTTAAATAGCGGTTGCAGAGCGGCTTCGACCATTTCTTTTGGTCATTGTTTGTGAACATCTGTAACACATGTAACATTTACTAAATTTGACCTGTTAGCGCGGTTACTTGTTACTTTTTTACGAGGTTTATTGACATTTTCATGTCTTGCCTATGGCACATAACCTCTAACAGCGTTACACGAGTAAGAACAGGGAGTAAGGTAGGTATAGGAGGTGTTTCCATCGAGTCTGCCCGCTATCGGTTGGTATAGTGTCCCCCACTACCGCGCTTGGTAGGGCCTACCCACCCTGCCCTCCCGATCGGCTACCTGCCCCACGTCTCACTCTCTTCGCTTCTCGCTACCACTCCAGTAGTCGCTCACGAGGCCCAGGGGCGCCCCCCCCCCCTCCACAGATACAACTTCTGTTCTACTGCTCCGATTTGCATCGGACAAACTCCATAACCCTTAGAATTTTATTCCTAATAAACTTACATACATACATTTTTTTTTTTTTTTTTTTTTTTATCATTATTTTTGATTTTTGTTAAACTATAATTTTTGGCATTTATTATAAAATTATGGGTAAAGAAGCTAAGAGATTACTTCTTAATAAACTGAAAAAGAAGAAAAGTAGTTTCTTTCTTCGTGCACTACATATTATGTTCGATTTAATTCCTAATTTACAACTCAAGAATCTGCACGCTCAAATTTTTTGACATTTTCATGTCTTTACATTGGCACATAAACTCGAAAAGCGTTACAAAAAAAAGACTCAAAAAAGCGTTACCAAAAAACGACTCCAGACGTTACATAAAAATGTCTCACTGTCTTGCAGACTCGTATGCAAGCAATTTACTATTGCTTGTGAAGGTTAGTTACAGAACTGGGTTGTCTTCAGTTTATTATGATTCTACACTAATTACCTGTTTACACAATTATTTTAGTTTAAAATAGTTTTTAGTATTAAAATTTAATTATAAGGAAAACTAGAACGCAAATGGAACGATAATATGACAAAATTGCTCTATTATTTTGTTGTAGCTCGTTTTACCTACTAGTTCTTAGATTTCCTACTTGTAAACAGAATGTACGATCATGAAAGTGTGATCTCAGTTAGCTAATTTCATAATTGTGAAAAAACAAAACCTCTTTTGACTCCGATGACCTTAGCACGTATAAAATCGAATTTTTGTAACATCACAAAACTTTCTCTCTCTTGTATTGGCTTAGCTTAGTTGGTTAAAGCGCCAAACTGGAAATATGGAGGCCCGTGGTTCAAATCCCGGAGCCAGTGCTTATTTTTTTCTCTTTCTGTCTCCCGTAGTTTAAATTGTATGAATTATATGTCGCTTCCCGAAGGATGAGTTTTCAAATTTCTTTAGTAAGAGTGGATGTTGCCAAATGGCGAAATTCTAGCGTAACTTTCTCTTGTCTAGTTCTCCTGCTGTAAAAATTTCGGTTCCTAGATTTTAGAATACATTACACTCTAAATAATGGGATTATTCTATCGTTTCGCGCAGGGAAAAGTTTGTATCGGGCTTAGCTTAGTTGGTTTGAGCGCCATACTGGAAATATGGATGTACATGAAGATGAAGAACTGAACTTTATAATGTGAAACAAAGAAGGAAGCATAGAAAAAAGGGAACTAGCGTGTACATATAATCACACACACACATATATATACGAGTATATATATATATATATATATATATATATATATATATATATATATATATATATATATATATATATATATATATATATATATATATATATGTGTGTATGTGTGTGTGTGTGTGTGTGTGCTTACTACATATTTGAGCAAATTAAAAACGAACATAGCTATTATTATAATTAGTTCACTATAATTACAAAATTTAAATTGAATTGGTATAAACTAATTTGATACCATAAAATAAGTTCTTGCGATAAACTAAATTGATAATGCAATTTAAATCCGGCTGATACTTAATATAGTGGAACATATAAAAATCATATTACAACAACTTGACTTATTATTTTTGAGTGATATAAAAAGTTTTTCTTGATTAGAGATATAAAAATGTTACGTCCTCTTTTCAAGATAGAAATTAATACAATAGAAAAGTTTTATCTTAATGTGTTCAAAGTTATTTCAACAGAAAGCAAGTAAATCAATACAATCCCTATTAATATTTTGTATTCAAGTAAATCAATAACAATATTAATATTTTATCACGGTTGATAATCAAATGACGGATTTAAAATGATATCCAAGTTTTAATCTCGTAATGTAAATGATACCAGGATATTGAGAAGTTGATTTATGAAACAAATAATATGGCCCACCGATAAACTTAACCCTAACCAATCTGTCTCGAATCAATTGCCTTAGTATATTTTAACTATCGTTAACTACAAGATTTCAATGTTATAAACATGTTTTGTATTTTAATGTATTAAATTCAATTAAAGTTTTTATTACTTTCATAAATTTATTCAGTCAAAGTTAGTTTAGTCATTTGCATACAAATCGATTTCTTCCACTTAATATTTTTTTATTAAATTTTACTGTTATCAGTACACCTGTCTTCCTACTTCGGACATAATCAGAAATGTCAGCAGTTGTTATTTAATAAATAATCCAAGAGTAATTAAAGGGTGTTCTGGTTACTATGCATCATCTATTTATCTTTTTTTAAAGATATTATATTTTTATTGTTAGCGTAGTTTTTAATTTGCCCCCAAAAAGTTCTTCGACCTCAGTCTCGTTGGGAGGGCCTTCAACTTTTTTATTTTAAATTTTAGCATCATCATTTAACAATATAAACGCATTGTTGATATTATTGCATCCACACTCATGAATACAATGTACTGCTCAGCTGTTTTCCTGGACGAGAGGCAAGCTTTCGACTGGGTTGGGCAAGCTGGATTGTTTTGCAAATTCATTGCTTTTCACCCTTAGATATTACCTCAACCTTACATCCTTTTTCACCTATATATATTTACTAGGAGATTAGTCTTGGATCATCATTTTTATCCATTAGCCCTATAAGTGCTGGAGTACTTTAAGGCAGCATCTTAGGAACTCTCCTGTCTTCCTTTTATGCCCATGACCTTCCTCAAAATTCCTCCTTGGTCATTGTCATCTGCAGATGATCTGTCTACTAACACCCTCAAATTGTATCCAATACACTCAAAGCTACCTTTTTCTTCTAGAAACCTTGGTTAAGAAAATAGAGGATATTGGATAAACGAACAGAAAAGTGTTTACACATTCCATGAATCACTATCCAATCACCCCAATCCTCCAGTAGAGAACTCCTTGCATCCAAAATCATTGCAGATAACCCACCTCGTTTCCTGAAGAGTCAATGGCCCAGAGATTTACTCATTACATGATTTAATTAAAATTATATCTTTAATTAAAATTTTATTTTTATTACTATTCCATTTATAAATTTATTGCTTTATTTATCTTTATAATTAATAAAAAATAATACTATATAATTATTCTAGCCGAAAGGGACAGTCTCTGGACAGTTACCTTTCTCATTTTAAACATTGCTGACAAAACATAAATCTGTAATACTAATAATATGTAAATTGATGTAGTTGTGTTATTTCATAAAAAAAAAACATCAGAAATAAAGCATATCATGGAGAATGATTTCTGAACAATCAAAATCAGTTGACATTTTCTTGCTCTTGCCGCTAACTTTATTTTCGGTTTTTCAAAAATATTTGTATATTTGTCAAATTTCAATCGATTTCGCTGGTTGTACAATCATTCATAATAAAAAAAACTTACTCCACTGATTTAAGATGAGATAGTTAATGTCACTCATGAAGAAACGAAAAGTCATAAAAAATGTTGGCCATATATTAATACAACAAGATAAATGAGCAATCCACAATAGCCATTCCATGATATACATTCTTCAGATATTAAATAAACTCGTTTCTTTCATACCTGAATCAACACCTTTGTTTAATATGGGTTGATTTAGGGTAACTTGAAATGATGATGATGATTATTATGTTTCGGAGGGGGTCGAAATATAGCCATATATGAATGAATAATTTAGATTCCTTTATTTTAAGTTACTCTAAATCGACCCACATTAAAAAAGAAGATTGAATATAAGAAACACATAGAAATAACTTTATCAATCGATAACTTTTGTTAGATATTATTAAATGTCAAGAGAATAAAACAAAAAACAATTACATACTAAATATGCTGATGGCTTATAATGGAAATGATAATTCAATGGATTTTGATGATTTTAGTGTAGGAGCGGGACTACATATACGGTTCATTTGAAGCTGTAGTGCCGCATTTATTCGGGCAATATATGCACCCTCGCTCCATCGGTAGGACCTGGGGCACGTTATTCAGCAAACAATCTGTTCCCTTCGCCGTCGGCTATCGCTTTTCAAAGCCAAACAATATATTATATTTCCAACTTTTTTTTACATTAATAACTGTTGAATAAAAAAAGCTGCAAACGTGAAGGGTAATTTGATTAAAATTCATCTACTTTTTGCGAAAGTTATCGACCTTCTCTGAAATGCAAAAATACCGTGTGAGGGTTGAAATACGAGGGAGCGGGCCTTATTCTTTACAAATAGCGGTACTGACTCAATTCTGAAGTCGTTTTGAGAATCCTTTTCAACTTGGCTATACACTATACATCTTGAAGTATGTCTTCCACCTTCACAAAAAAGTACATTGAGTCAAATCATTATTTTAGAAGTATTCTAAAGAGATTAATTCTTTTTTCGATACATCTTTTAAAATAAGAATATTTTATATTTAAGACTTGAATAATACAACTGTGGCATTCGAGATACATTATATTTTGTAATTGTTGTAACTAATTATATCATAATTGTATTTACTAAACCCTATAACAATTCAAAGGAGAATTAAATTGTCAATGCAGCTCTTTCATGTGGAGAATTCGAAGTAAATATAAATGCAAGCCTAAAAATTCTAAATCTTCTGAAATCCCAAGGGCTTCTAAAAATTCCCTTATATCCCTTATTTTGTTAATTCCTCCTTTGCTATTATTGAGCTGTTTGTGAATCATGCATAATTATTCGGTTTTTGATTTTATTTGTTACAAGTAAGTTCGATATTTGTAATTATAGCTGTTGACCATATGAGTTGCGTTCCATAATTCCTTATACCTTCATAGCTGTACTAAGAACTACTGAAAGAAATCGGTGAAGCCAAGTTGTAATCGCACTCGTCTGAATTGTAATAATTCAGGAGATATCTGTGATACAGCTAAAAATATGTGTGTACACATTTTTTTAGTTTTCTAAAAACATCAGACAAGTACCTTTAATTTGACCTTGAGCTTGAGAGGATAGAGGGCGCAGATTTAGCAAAATTTGGTTTTTCACTTATATCCCCTTTTTTATTGACTTAAGGTATAGGACATCTCACAGAGATTGAAGGGCGAAAAATTCTGTACAAAAATTATTCTAGTATTTTTCTTTTTTGTAAAACCGTTTTCGCAAATACTCGCCGTGAACGCTAATCTGAAGGATAACACTACAGTAATACCGAGTTCCATAACCAATTTGAGATGTGAAACTTAAAACTATACAATAAGCCGAATGGAAGGGTCTTCTTTGTACAATATTAAAACTCTAGTAGAGTACTTCTGATTTCAACAGTAATTGGTAAAATCAAAGTTCACGATACTCGTCGATCCATTATTATTGTTTCAAAGAATTAATGCTTTTACAAATCCACCAAAGAACTCCGGGAATATATTCGATATGAATTAATTTCATATCCAGTATCAATTTTTGACGACACTCAAATACTGCAAAAAAAGATGTCATCTCTCTTTGTCAACTTTAACATCTCAACCTGATTTTGAAAATGCTACTTATACAATTGGCGGTGGCTTCTATATATATATATATATATATATATATATATATATATATATATATATATATATATATATATATATATATATATATATATATATATATATATATATATATATATATATATATATATATATATATATATATATTCTAATATACATTATGGATTTTCCAATATGAAGATATCAGTGGGAGAATCTAGTTTTTTAGTTAGAATTTTCGCTATTGGGCTAGAGAAAACCCAAGGAAAATTGGTGTGCAGTATCCCAATTTGAGGTTATTGGGCCTCACTTTTTCGAGGATAATGGGCGCACCGTCACTGTCACCGATGAGTGTTATGTGTCAATATAGGAAGAATTTTTTGAACCTGACTGGAAGAATTGAGTGAGGCAAATAATCTGGGAGATATCTGGTTCCAACAGGACGGGCTACATGCTACATCCCACGCAGCTAGAATTTCAGTTCAATGTCAAGATTGTGGCAAATGGTCTTTTGCCAGTCCTTTTACCAGTCCCTAGGGTCTGGTCTCTGTAAGGGGTATGGTGGAGTCGCCTGCGCGCTCACAGATTTGAGTATATGTGACTTTTTCTCTTTGGGGAAACCTAAAGGAAAATGTTTTTAATCATCGTCTACACACCCTGGAAGGACTTAAAGGAAAGAATAAAGGAGGAAGACAAGTAAGTTGTTGAAAACTTTCGGAATCGCCTTCAAAAATGCACAGCGGCTGACGGCCGCCATCTTAATGATGTCATCTTTATAATTGAATGTAAGAAACTAGATTGTCTCCTGTATCGAACAATATAAACTTAATTTCAGTAAGTTACATCACTTACAACCAATTCGTATCTTTTGCCCCACCCGAATATATAAATTATATTATAGATTTTCCAATACGACGATGTTAAGAAAGTTGTAGTATTTAAACGATGTACTTCAACACAATAAAATTAACTTAATACAAGAAAAATTAGGAAATTTGTAAACTAATTATTAAAACAGAATTGCTTATAAACTACTTGTATAAAATAAAAAAATATAGAAATACTTAAATTTATAATAGCAAAAGTAAGTTAAAATTTAGATTGTCCAGTTATACAATCTAGTAGTAGTACATGGTAGTGGTCTGGGTCCTATAGGACTAGTACTAGACGGGTAGGACGAACCACTTGTTCGAACCTAGCAATTAGGCCATCTTTTAGGCCCATTTTACTAACCCCGTGGTAGAGAGTTGCAGCCACTTCACACATCTCACTTCACTCTGTACATTGTACTGCCGGAGCGAGTATGATGTGATTATTAGTGAGCCATATAAATCAGGGCGTCACGGCGAGGGATCGAACCCATGACCTCGTACCGCCCTTGATTCAGTGATGGCCGGGCAGACGTGGTAAGTAATTTAATCCACACGACCACGCCGGCTCTCAGTTAGACAATCTAAATATAGTTTTTGACCATTTTATCATTATATTAAAAAATAACATTTAATTTAATTAAAATTAGTATTGGTAATTTAAGTTTGTGCTTCTTTTCTACGGTTCCACTTTATTAATTTAATTTTAATTTATATATACATTCAATAAGTTGTTATCACTATTAATTCAGCAATAATTTATAATGATCTGATCCCTAGAACTGAAAATCTTAATAATAAACGAAGTCGGGGTTGTACGGGTATGGGGAGTTGCATTTTGGTAAGGTAGTTCTGGACTCTCGTTACATCACTCATTCTAGGGGATGGCCCTGCTTCCCGAATTTAGTCATCCTGTATACACTATCCTTAAATTAGACCAATTTAATCTAGATTGTAGCAAAGATAAGGAAATTAGAAGTATGTGGATATCAGATCTAATTGTATTTATATCGCTGTGAAAATATACGTCATGCTTAATTAAAATTAAAAGTTACTCAGACAACGACTTTGAGTTTCCATAAACGTCATTAGTTAAAGGATTTGTGAAATGCAGCTATATACGAGTTACAAAGTTTTAATAAGAGAAGTATCCCCAATTAGGAAGGTACGAGTATGTTGTCTAGTTTACTAAAACTTCAAATTTACTCTATAAAATTGCTTGTTACAGTTCTCTGGCAGTTTTATCTCCGGCCGTTCTTTATTAAAACAATCTTCTTTACTCCATTTCATTCATTCATATCCACTATAAGCATTTGTCTATCTTATCTTCAGTCTGAGACCATTAGGTAAACTACATTTATTTATTCTTCAAACAATTAATGTAGTATACTAAGTTTTGCTTTTTCACGTTCTTGTTCAGCATAAAAGAAAAAAATTGTACGACTAAAGTTTTTTTTTTTTTTTTTTTTTTTTATTGAAAATAAATATAATGCTTCAGTAAAATCTGCCGAGATCGGGACTACCAGGATTTTGATATTATTTCAAATTTGGTATTTCGGGACATTATTCTTACAAGACACCTAATTCACCCAATTAATACCTAATTTTTAAATATCTACTTGCTAGATTCATGTGCTTTGCTACGATTTTTTTTTAATTTGATGAATTTCTAAACTACCTTATGTCAATAAACTAAAATTTGAATTACTTATTAAGTGATAGTATCGGTTCACCACATTTTTCTCAATCCACCCAATTAATTCTGGTTATGTTTGTGGGGTATCTTGGTTTCAAATGTACATTTGACAACCATTTTGAATTGAAATGGTCTATTGGAAAACCCTTTCACAAAAGTTGTTTAATTCATAAAAGGAAGCAAGCTTTCCAATTTCAAGGTTGCAGTGAAATTGGTTACGGATATTTTGTCATGTCGAATTTTGCATATAAATAGCCAACACATTGAATCAAGATAATGGATCATACAAAGATATCTTAGCGAGCACCTAGGGACTTCAAAATTCCATAGCCATTGGGTCGGTTAGTTCTAGAGATATTATGATGAGTCTATTTAGTCAGTGAGTAGAACCAGGATTTCCTGTATCCGTAAATATCGATTATTGGAGAAACTTTATTTACTTAAATAATAATGATGTTCATCTATCGTGAGACATTATTTATAACAATAATAATATATACAATTAATTAAATAACATGGTCCAAATTAATTTTAATAAAATAACATTCCTTCTCCTTATGGACTTTCTCACCTTGGGTGGGGTCGTTGGTTTCGTACCGGTCAATTATTAAGGCTTTTATCAAATTTTTCGGAAAAGACCACGATATCACAGAATCTCGAAGAGCCGCCATCGTCTATGCAGTGAACCTCCTCGTAGCAGGTAAAATCCTTCTCCATGATTAGCTCGATAAGTTTATACTTTATGTGTTGGTGCCGGCGCGTTACAAGGAGCATGTTGTTAGGACATTATCCGAGCACATGTGCTTGAGTTTCAGGCTCTCTTCCTCATTTAAGCAAAGGTTCCCCCAAATCTCTTGTATTGTGACCTGGCACACCCTGCAGAGGAGCATAATTCGTATTCAGTTTAATTGAGTTGGTCCACTCGGAACCAGAGAGAATTTTTCTTTTACATAGGTATTCGTTACCCTTGGGAGTATCCTTGAAGTGACACTCTCCGATACTTTGCCACTTACATCTGGACCATTCATCAAAGGACTTTTCTCTTATTGATTTGCTGAGCTTTCTTACACTAAAATCCTCTGTAAGGCGTTGATCCAGATTTATACGGTTGGCACACTCGTTGGCTTCGGATGTACAGTCGAAGATGGGAAGGAATTGTGGCTCGAAGACTTTAGCGAGTTTTTGTGCTATATTAAGGTGTTGTAGAGGAGCCTACCAAGTGCATTTTAGTTATCCAAGTAGGTGGAAACGACGAGTAGCGTACATCATTGCTGAGGAAGTATTAGCTGGCAATCCTAATATTGACTTGGTACTTCTTCGAATCATGACATCGATTCCTTTGTGGAAAGAGGGCGAAAGTTTCACAAGTCTAAAAAATGTTATAGATAAGAGATAAGTTGTATAACCTTTTCGTGTTGGTAGGTTCTCATGCCTGTTATCTTTATGGTTTACAAGAGAGCTTTGCTTCTGCTCTAATGTTTAATATTTAATTATACCGTTTTTTCAAAAGTCAAATTGGAACTTTTGGAAATCTATTTTTGTTTGAGAAAACATGGCATCGCAATACCGAACTGAACAATTAAATGAAAACAACTATGATGTATGGAAGCTTCAGGCCGATGCAGTTTTGATAAGAAATAACCTGTTTGGTTATCTCAACGGAACCGAAGAAAAACCTACAGATGACAAAAAGTGGCAAGAATGGGAAAAACAAGATTAAATGGCACGTTATGAACTAATATTGATAATTTCTCCATCATAATATAATCAAATTATGAACTGTAAGATCTCAATGGACGTATGAGACAAATTGCAGTCTACCTATCGAAGCCAGGGGCCAGCTAAAAAGGTTACAATATTTAAAAAGTTACTTTTTCAAAAGATGAAAAAACATGAGGACATAAGCATTTGAAATGCTTCGAAGAACCTATAAGTAAATTAGAAGTCATGGAATTTGATTAATAAAGAGTTGCTTAGTAATATGATGTTTAACAGATTACCTTCCTCTTGATATATTACCTCCGTTTGCTATCTGATACAGGTTACGAGAGATCTTTGCTCTGTTCTAATGTTAAATATTTAATTATACAGTCTGTTCAAAAGTGAAATTGGAACTATTATTTATTTATCAGATTAACCAATAGAGATTACCAACACTCAGTTAAACGATTTGGTAAATCTCGCACTCCCTATGAATAATTAATCCGAAGGTTTGTGTTTCAAATCCCGGAGTCAATGTTAATTTTATCTGACAGTCTCTCTTCCTTAATTCTATTTTTTTTAAAGTTAAAAAAAGCTAAAATTCCCAATCCTATAATAAGTGTATTTCATTTGCTTTTACTTGTTTTTCTCTTCCCGTAATTCCAACTTTTCTTTTATATTAAACCAATGAAAGATAAACAGAGAAAACGAAGAAGGAAACGAAGAAGAATTGCAGTCGATTTATTCTTTCTTCTATAATGCTAATTATGTTGTTTCATCCAGTTCCCTCCCTTTGTAGCCCGATCATTTATATAATCGAGTAGTGTCCCGACAACGAATCACCTCGAAATGATTTGTTATGGCTAAGCTAAGGCAACCACATTTAGTCCCTATAAAATAATCGTTGGTTTTAATTTGTTGGTCTTCAATTAGATCTAATAACTTATTTAACTTAATAATGTAATTTAATTAATTTTACTTTTTTTCTAAATATAACATGGCAACGGGCTTAACGGCTCGCACTAATATCAAAGATAAAAAAAAATCGAATTCACCCTTCCTTTTATATTTAAAATAAATCTTTAAGTATTAAAAAAAAAATTAAAAAAAAAAAAAAAATGCGGTGGCAAGACTTTGATATTATAGCATAGGGTTATAAAATCCTTAATAATTAAATAATAATGATAAATAATGATAACAATTAACTTTTGAATGAAGTAAAATTTGTTGTTCAAAGAACCCCTTCGCAATATAGACGGTTGTATCTATTCAATGTTATAGAGTTCTATCCAATAAATAAATCGGTTTCCATGAGTGAACTTGTGAGTATCTTATTGCCAAAATGTCTTGGAGAAAATCAATTTGCCTCTGAAGTTAAGAATCAGTCAAAACAAAGTCATTAATTTATGCAGCGTTTGTACTTAAACACCACGTCTATTCTTATCTATTATTTTTATTATTCTTCTCTATTTGTTTTTTGTCTAAGATCTTTCTTTTCTTTACTTTTCCCCTTGATCTGTCTCATACGTTTATAACAAGATATTCATTTTTTTTTTTTTTTTACGGTGACGTATTTTCTAGATCTAGACGTTTCAATTTAGTTTGCTCAGGTTTTTTTCAATTCAATTTAGTCTGTTCAGGTTTTTCTTACGTCATCGATTTTATTACATTGACACTTTTTTCAGCCGGTACGATATACTTCAAAGGTTCATTCGCTGAAACCAATTTAATAATTTCACAAATCTAAAACATTGAATCGATCCAATCATTCGTATTGCAAAGGTTTTTTTCAAACCATAGATCTTGCCTATCCTTACTTACTTCATTCAAAACCTTCTTGCAGCTCTCTAGTGTCATTCCGGAATAGTGAATTCCGGAAAGTTTTGAAATTATTTCAAACTAAAGGGATTGTAGCAAAACATTTCCTTGCACATCTTTTTTTCATAACTATACATGAAAAAATTAACAAATTAAGAGTTCTAACAGGCACAATAGTAATTTATGCACCTAGGGAGTAAAGTAAGCCATTATTCCCTGTGCGAATAAGTTAGTTCTTGAGGCGAAGCCGAAGAAACCATGGTCCCTAAATCCAGAGGCGAAGCCGAGGGAGTAACACTTATTAGCGATAATAATCTCCTGCCCCCTTAACACTGTATGATCAAGATGTAATATTTTTAAAGAGAAACTTTATGCAAATCCAAGCACATATATTTGTTATTCTTAAGTAAATAAAAGTTTTATTTTATTTCAAGAATTCTCGTTGAAAACAAGATGAACAAATTTGAAAAAAGAAAATATTATTTTATTATTTCTTTAATAGTTATTTATGCACCTAGGGAGTAAAGCAAACCATTATTCCCTGAGCGAATAAGTTGGTTCTTGAGGCGAAGCCGATGGAACCATGGTCCCTATAATTCCGGGGCGAAGCCAAGGGTATTAGACTTATTAATAACGCTAATTAGCTCTCGAGGTGCAGCCAAGGGAAATAATTATCAAGGGAGGGGAATTAATGCACTTTACTCCCGAGGTACATTCAATATTTTATCTCCAGTAGGGAGAAAACGCATCTTCATACTCAAATATAAGGTTATTTAGATGCAGGTTTAAACAATGATAAGCGTAAATTACAAATAAGGTCGAAAAAGCAGTGTCGCCAACCTGATTTCTACAACATTACAACATTAGCCATTCATTCTCTACTATTTATAAAATAATTCAGTTGGCAATCCTTCTTTTTATCCCTAATTTTTTAAATATTAGCTTGCTTTCTTGTTTGTTTGTTTGTTTGTCCGGTACAAATCTGGCAATTTCTAACTAACTTCCCGAATAGCTAGACATTTGAAACTTTTAGCATAGCTCAGAACACGATGACAATGCATTATTTTAATACTTTTAGCCATCTTTCAGCAGAATATAATTGGTTTTCAGCAAATTTTGCTGTATAGAAAGTTAGTTCGGAAAAAAACCGCAAGTTATTTTATTTGTTTTGCCATGTCCCATATTCACTTAATCTTCATTTTGACGGGTTTTAAATTTGTGATTTTTAAAAATAAGAGATAAACAGTGAATCACAGCAAAACAGGAAATATATCGATTATACTATTTATCGATTATATTATTTCAAATATATCGATGGCACGGTTTAGATTTAGTGTTGAGGAGATCCGTTGTACAAAGATTTGTCCTTTTATAGGTTTAAGATCAGCTCTCTAGACTAGAGGGTTGTCATTTATGTGAAGTAAATAAATTCGGAACTATTTTTTTTTTCACTAACATTATATATTATATAATAATAACAATTATATTATCAACATTACATACAATTCAACAGAAAATTTAAAAACGTAGTATATAAAAAGTTATTTTTATCTTGAAATTATACTACGTTTTTATTAGCTTGCTTTTTTGATTGTTTGTTTGTCCTGTAAAACTCTTGCAATCGATTTTTAACTAACTTCCCGAGTAGCTAGACATTTGAAACTTTTAGAATAGCTTAGAACACGATGACAATGCAATATTTTAATAATTTTAGCCACCTTTCAGCAGAATTAAATTAGTTTTCAGCAAATTTTGCTGTAAGGAAAGTTAGTTCGGAAAAAATCCGCAAGTTATTATATTTGTTTTGACATGTCCCATATTTACAATCTTCATTTTGACGGGTTTCAAATTTGTGATTTTTTATTAAAAGATTAACATTGAATGACAGCTAAAAAGGAAAAGTAAACAAAGAAATAAATTAATTGAAGTGAACAAGGTTTGTTTACACTTGTGTCCTAGGTATCGGTTTTATTGTTCTGCATCTGTACTTCTTTACTTTTATATACACATTTTTCTTTCTCTTCTCTTACTGTCCCAACACGGGGGCATATTAATGGCACGGTTTAGATTCGGTGTTGGCGAGATCCGTTGTACAAAGATTTGTCCTTTTATAGGTTTAAGATCAGCTCTCTAGATGGTTGTCATTTATGTGAAGTAAATAAATTCGGAACTATTTTTTTTTTCCACTAACATTATATTATAGCAATGACAATTATACTATAAACATTACATATGATTCAAAAGAAAATTTAAAAACGTAGTATAAAAAAAGATCTTTTTATCTTGTAATTATTGGGTTCAGGGAAGAAAGGACTTACTTTAGTCTCTCTTAACTAATCCATAATCATAACGTTTTCTCCCTACTGGAGATAATAGTTATTTACGCACCATCTAATTATACACTTATTCATTATAGATAGTAATTATTTGAATTTAAATGCTAAAATTAAATGGGAGAATCAGTTCGAGTCGTGTTTTAAATGGTATTGACAACTGATGTATTTACAAATGGATTAGTTTATCTACATTTAGAAATTATGATTTCACTTTTAACTTGTTTGTTTGTTTTACTGATGAATCACTATGGCAACCGTTGTGGAGGTTACATGACATGTGTGAAGATACATTATAGATTTAGAAATTAAACGAAAGTAAGTAAATTTAATATGTATTAGCAACAACCTTATTTACTTGTGCTTTATCTAAGGCAACTCGGAGGGAATCATGAAAGCTCATGATCCCCTTATTTTTCATTACTCCCTGTTTAATCCCACAGGGTGCAATGAGTAACTTCCCTCCCTGTAAACTAGGGATGAAAGTTTACTTTTTCTCCCAGCTGGAGGTAAAATACTTTTTATCTCCAGTAGGGGAAAAAAGTTATGATTTTTAATTAGTTTAGAGGGACTAAAGTAAGTCTTTTCATCCCTGAACTCAAAAAGTAGGGAGAAAAAGTAAAAGTAGGGCGAAAAAGTAAAGTAGCGCAAAAAATTAAAGATTGCAACTTAATTATTATTTAAATAGTAGAAATTGAATGGCTAATGTAATGAAGTTGTTGAAATCAGGTTGGAAGCACTGAGTTTTTTGACCATGTTTATCTTTGTTTATAACCTGCATCTAAATAACCTTCTATTTGAGTTTAATTCCAATTCTTATTTGTTTTTAATATTGAATCTCTTATATCTGCTATTAAAAGTGCTAATAATTATTGTTATTTATTTAAATAATAAATTCATATTTTACGATTTTGGTAGTATTCATACTACGGAAAGATTAAATTTTAATTTAAATCAAATTATAATTATTAACAACTACGGGAAACAACCAGAGAAAAATACACTCCAGCGCTGGGATTTGAACCACAGGCCTCTATATTTCCAGTATAGCGCTCTACCAACTAAGCTACGCAGGAGAATGAATTTCTCTGACGTTAATGATACCTTGTCCCGAATTTAAGCTTTCAATTTTCCACAAATCTAAGAAGTCAACATTAATGACAAAGAACTAGATCGAGAAATAACGCTTATAATTATAAAGTACCCAATTAGTACCTGTACTTAGTACAATCAATTAGAAATTCATATTTTACGATTTTGGTAGTATTCATACTACGGAAAGATTAAATTTTAATTTAAATCAAATTATAATTATTAACAACTACGGGAAACAACCAGAGAAAAATACACTCCAGCGCTGGGATTTGAACCACAGGCCTCTATATTGTTTCCCGTAGTTGTTAATAATTATAATTTGATTTAAATTAAAATTTAATCTTTCCGTAGTATGAATACTACCAAAATCGTAAAATATGAATTTCTAATTGATTGTACTAAGTACAGGTACTAATTGGGTACTTTATAATTATAAGCGTTATTTCTCGATCTAGTTCTTTGTCATTAATGATGACTTCTCAGATTTGTGGAAAATTGAAAGCTTAAATTCGGGACAAGGTATCATTAACGTCAGAGAAATTCATTCTCCTGCGTAGCTTAGTTGGTAGAGCGCTATACTGGAAATATAGAGGCCTGTGGTTCAAATCCCAGCGCTGGAGTGTATTTTTCTCTGGTTGTTTCCCGTAGTTGTTAATAATTATAATTTGATTTGAAATGGCAATATTTGTTATCCAAATTTAACATTGCACAGTAAGTTGTGCCTTTTGATCAAATTTATTAACTCCGAATTTGGTATGGTTATAATAATTTATTATTTCAGGCATTTTTTTCCTACTCCTTTGATTATAATATTTGCATACTACTCATAATAAAAATATTTATTTTGCCTTGATAAAATGTTTAAGTTTCATAAGTTTCTTGGTTTTTCAATATAATAAGTGACATAAGTTTCTTGGTTTTTCAATATAATAGAATCATGAAGTTTCATTTTTCTTTTGACAAAAAAATCAGGAATATCTCTTGATTATCGTACAACTCGAACTATTGATGTCTTGGTCTCATTCAATTATTTTGTTACCTGCCACTAGAATTGTCGCAGGTTACATTCCTTCTTGTATTGAGTGGAGTATGTTTCAATCTCTATCTTCATCTTTGCCAAGATCGGAACATCATTTAGCATATATTTTGAGTCAACGTCACCTACCAGCCGAAATGTTATGTCAAACTTGGGTATATTTTGAGTAAAACGGCATTGAGCTTTTGGCGGAAACTGTCGCTCATCCACAGTTATATATTCTTCCCAGTATATTATCCACAGTCATATACACACCTGGCTTGTAACAATTAGTTAAATTTTTTACAGAAACCTCCTCTCCTGCTTATCACTCAAATTATCATACTAAACAATGTTGAAGGATTATTTTTACTTTGCCTTCAAAAGATATATTGTGTAAAGAAATATAGTATTTTAGTTGCGGTAAAAATTACTGTATTCTGTATTTAATGTATAAAATATTCTAAATAAAATAAATAAATAAAGATAAAATTACTTCTTTTCCTCTCTTAGCGGAAGGATACCTTCGGCCGTTTATTTCCTTCTCTTCAAAAAGATCAATCAGTCGAGCCAGGAAATTTTAGAAATTTGGTTATTGTTAGATGACCGCTGCCGTCGTCCTAGTATTAAAAATAACACACTGCTTTTATATCGAATCCAGCTAGTTATATTTAAAATTCAAATATCCTCCGGTTGACGAGTATCACGATATCTCTGGAGCCACTAGACCTATGGGCATAACAGTTTTTAGGTCGTTACCTCTTAGGTACTTGCTAAGAACTCTTTTTACGATCTTGTTAGAAGATAGCGACCATTTATATGCAAAATTCGACATTACGATCTCCAAAACCAATTGCACTAGAACCCTATACAGATGAATATTGACGGTATTACTTTTATTAGGCTCTTGGTACCAGAAGAGTCAGGGTTCTATTCCCGACTCCGGCAATCTTCCCCACGCTCGGTTTTTAACCGGAATCATATAAATGGGTAGCTGTTTAAGAGAGGTAGCGTCTATCAGTTTCGAGTGCTAATTTCATGGTTTATATAGCTGATGTAGCTACACACTAACCTCATGTCATCCTACATACAGTGTTGTTAAAGCCTTTTGCCATGCCTAAGTCCATCTCGGGATTTTGTGCCACGGAATATTATTATTATTATGTATATTTAATATAAACAGGTATGAGAGTCATCAAACACTCAGAAATATTGTACTTGACATAATTTTAGAAATTTAAGTCACTTTTATTTTTTAAAGAATAGTCGTTTAAAGGTGTAGTAAGCGGGTGTTAAAATATATGTTAAAAAGATCTATTTTATTTAGGTTTGATGTAATGAATGCTCGGTAAGGACATCCATACTTATTTGTGTATAAGGATTTTTTAGGTTGGAGAGAAGCATTTTTATGGGCTTGGATAATGGAGAATAACGGAGTAGGTTTTCCAAGAGCCATTGATCTCGTATATTCCTAGCTACCCGGCTACCCCTAACTCATGCTCCATTCTTACTTCTTTAAGCTTCAATTCCCTTTAGTCTTGCAGACAATGGGAAAACTCAGAAAACCTGCTTTCCAATGAATATTTTAATCTGCCCGACTCGCTGCAGTTATAAATCAGTTGAAAATTCCGGTCAAATAGCAAATGAACGGGAGGGGATAGAAACAATGAAACTTTTACTAAACATATACCACTGTGAGTATGATCAAATACATGTATTAAACATTTTACATATGTGTTAGTACCAGCATGACCGTCTCCTTGCATCTCTGTCTTTTGTTTCTTTTATTTTTAGTCATTAGTCAAACATAGAACGTAGCAACCTAATTGGAGGGCACGACATTCATGACATTATTCATTTCATACTCACAGTAGTATTGATAATAGCATTCTATACAAATAGTAGAATTCTATACTAATAGTAAAAGAATGTGTAAAGGAAATCGTTAGTTATTACTGCTACATTCATAACATTATTCATCTCATACTCACAGTAGTATTGATAATAGCATTCTATACAAATAGTAGAATTCTATACTAATAGTAGTATTCTATGATAAAAGAATGTGTAAAGGAAATCGTTAGTTATTACTACTAAATTGACACCCTATTATTCATAACAAGCATATATTTTCTTTACTAGATTCCAGCCTTGATGAGGCTCATTCATAAAACATAGGAAATTATTATATTTGATTCGTTTTGTGAAACAATAAAGGATCATTAAAAAAAAATATAAGTTCCTACTCTCCTAACATCATGTATTTTAGTTGATATTTGGTTGAGACTGAAAGAATAAGTTTTAACAGAATGGAAGAATAGAAGGTAGAGTGAAAGGCAAAGTTTTTGTAAAATTTAGGAAAGGACAAAAATTATCACAATTAGACTAATTTGGTATAATCCTTCTTGTATTATACCTTGTAAATGGGAATAATTTTTTTGATATACGGGAAATCTAAATTTATTTATTATACTTTTTGGTGATCCTTGCTATCCTCTAATTGTATGGAATTCACAGTAGATATCCACATAATTATTATAAATTTTAACTTCTTATCGTTGTCTAAAGATCGTTATGTGACCATATAATATACTACTATAAAACTTACTTGTTATTTAAATTTGTAGAAAAAAATATAACTTTTACCTAAGTTATTGCTTTAATGGCAGACAAAAACTATGCATAATATATTAAGGTATGAAAGCTTGGTTATATTAATTTATCTTGTATTTCAATAATATTGAGCGTCTCTAGGTTAGATTAAAAGACCTTTAAGAAAAAAGTATTTTCAATTTAACTCTAAGTCGCTTGAGGAATTTTTAAATATTGAGCAATACTATAGGTCTTCTAGAGGTTGCTTTGCAATCAAACTATTAAGCTTTGGACAGATTGGCTAGCTTGTCACAAAGCCAGATAACAATTGGTATATCACACTAATGGTATTGGTATATCTTGGCTTAAACGTATAACTTCATAGGAAAAATAAATAGGTTGAACTTAATTTTACTCGAATTATTATTCCCTTAAGAATTAAGAGATTGAAAGACAAAAAAATGAAAAATTTCATATGTTTTTTGAGAGAATATAATAATAAAGAGGCTCAGCTTAGCAGAAGCTGTAAAATGGGAAAGATCAAAGTCCCAGCAGATGTGTCAATGTTGACACACTCCAATCCCCAATAATTGTCTTTCCTTATACTATCTCAATTATCTGAGGCTTAAATATTAAAATCTTTTAAATAGCTGTGAATTGTGTGATGCTGTACAATGTATGTAGCTTTGAGCGTCCTTGCTGGATAAGAGACGAGAAACAGAGTGTGTAAACTTAAAGTCTCAGTATACCATACATCGTACCTTGATCAACATTTATTTAGCAGTTTCAATTTTCTATTTATTGTTTAACTTACAATTTAAGATTAGTAGTTAAAAAACATTCTACACTGGATTAAATTAGACAATGAACACAGAATTGAGCTGTTAAGATTATTTAATTTGTAACAAAGTTACACAAAGGTTACAGAAAATATTTATTCAATGTTTTTTATAAATAAGATCAGTTGATTACTATCTACATAATGACTAAAAACGTGTTATTCGCTTTAATTAGTGCCAAATACAATTTGAGAACCAAGTATTAAAATAATAAAATGTTTAAACATGATAAAACAAGCAATATGCTTGATTTCTATGTACCATTTATTCAATTATTAAATGCAAGTTTGAAAGCTAAGAAATTCTTCTCAAAGTCACTCTTAACGTATTTACTTGATTTAACAGTTGATTCTCAAACAGAACCTCAAATTATTGATCCAACGAAATTTCTGGAGGACAATGAATTTGGAATACAATCCAGAAAAATCTATACAAGACATATTTGCTGAACAGTCTTATTTAGAATACTCAGTTACTAGAAGAACTAGTCGAGAGAGCAAGGCCTTCGATTGAAATGAATTTGACAGATGACCCTGCGCTAGATAATGTATATGGTATAAGTTTAAACGAAAATAACGAGCTCCAAATAGGCTAAACAGTTGTAGAGATATACCGATTAGGTGACGATATATTAATAAAAAGAAATACAGAAGATGATAGTGGATATATTATCATTGAGACAATAGCAAAATACGAGGGGTCCCCAGGATTATATTCATTGTTATTTAAAAATAATCCTGGTTACTATACTGACAATGATAAAAATAACTATAATAATAATAATTTATCTCCTGGCGGGAGAAGAAGTTAACTTAACTACCTGATTGGCCGAGCCACAGAGAGATATAGCAGGAAGTTATGGCATAACTCCCTGTTAATTCAGTGCAGCCAACTTAATTCTAGTAAAAGAAGATTTAAGTTGGCAACAATGTTTATTACAAACATGACACGCAATCAGCTGTTTTAAAATATTTCTTTGTTTTGTATTAAAACGCTCCGTGTTTTGAGTAAATGTTCTATTATTGTGTTGTCTCTAGTTAAATTTATTAGTTCTTTTTAAATTTTCTCGTTTTTATTAAAATATAAGTTAAGTTAAGTTGAGAATTGTTAATATAATATGTAAATATATATATATATTTTTTTTTGTATTACATAAATATAAAAATATGATTTTTTTTGTTGAATAATAATTTCCCTATTTTTTTCTCCGTTCTGGAGGTAAAATCTCATGCTTACCTGGGAAGTAAAAATCACTTGCGCCCTCGCGATAATTAACTCCCTCGGATTCGCCTCAGGAACCAAGTTCATCGCTCAGGGTGCAATCACTTACTTTACTCCCTTGGTGCGTAAATAGCGTAAAAATTGTGCCGAAAGAGGCTTTGTTTAATACATGTTTTTTTAAAAAATACAAGAGGGATATGGATTGAATTGCTGGACCAGGCACTCCTTAACCATAGGTGGTCTGCATCGCTATATAAAATAGGTAAAAACTTATGTGAAGTGGCAATTAACTGGTCGTCACACTGACCCCGTGTCATCCATTACAATATACACAAAAAACTACTATAATATATTATATAGTTGTATAAGCCCTTTAGCAGGTTTAGGCCCTCCAGGGGTAGTTGCGCTACAAACTCATTTATAACTTAGTGAATATTTTTTTAATGTCAAAAAAATATATAATAGGTATTTAAACGTAAGTACATATATAATAAGTATTAAAACGCGCTCCTACTGCTTTAATATATTTCTTACTTGAGTGGCTTTCAGTCATTCTAAATTCTAGATATCGTCTCATCCTCACCAATATTATAGTAATAAACATCAGTAATATATATATATATATATATATATATATATATATATATATATATATATATATATATATATATATATATATATACAAGATGGGCCAAAAAACCGCACTTTTTTGAACACTTATAGCTCAGCATCTATAATAGATAGAGATATGGGGTTTGTGGGGTCTGAAAACTACATTCTTCTACTTAAACTCATATCTATAACTTAAAAAACTATTGGGTGAAAGCCATGATATGACGGTTTGAAATAGAGTCTTAAAAAAAGTCATTGTCTGGGTAGTAATCGTTGATTGGCATTATAGTTTTGATAGAATAAATTACCATATGGTGGAGGGGGGGGGGGGGGTCTTTGTAGGTAAGTGGTAGGAGTCCCTCAGTGTTATAATATAACAAAAATTGAAGATGTGTTAAGCACAATGTTGCCAGAAGTCTGGGCAATTCTCTTGCAAGTATCGAATTGTTTGCAAGGAGCGATGGGACGGGGCACTATCTTGCATAAACGTGTAATTTAGGATTTGGTCTTCAATTTCAGGCAACATTGTGCTTAACACATCTTGAATGTGTTATAAGTTATAAAACTGAGGGACTCCTACCTCTTACCTTATGTACGAGTCATCATAAAATAGTGAGAATATGGACGCGTAATTTTCTATTGGGTCATTTGATTTTTCGTGAAAAATTTCCTCTCCAAAAAAAATCGCTTCACTTTTCAGGCTTTTGACCTTTAAAGTGTAATTAAATTATTCCGGGCACTCGTTATTAAGAGGATCTGCATTGGATTAACATTCTCGAAACCTGAAAAAAATCTCAAACTACTCTCATCGTACGGGACCCTTAAGGGTTTTTCCCAATTTCCTAACATTTATTTTTATCAGATCCATATAACTAATACGTAAAATACACACATATACACATGCAAATGAAAAGGCAATTTTCCTAACTAAATGTCCTACAGTTCAAACAATTCCTTTTCATCCTCTATTAGCGATAGCAGGAGAATATCCCGTTATTGTTTTTTAACGATGAGTATATATTATTGTACAAAGTGTGTCCAATCGAACACGGGTATTATTATTATTTCTTTCTTTCCACTAATTGGTCATTATTAAATAAAAGGGTTTAACAATAGTTGTATTTCTAGAGGTTTTAATTAACGATGCTTTCCCGAATAATTAAATACTAACGGTTTTTCAATTAAATGGGAAACATTTTAACCCCATTATTTCTAACAATTGAACTAATATAATTATACATTATAAAATTAGTTTCACAGAGAAATCACGGTTGAATGGTTCAATTTTATTTGTCCTTATTTTAACCTAATTTGAATATATGAATTCATCAGCCAATGGTTTCATTATACATTATTATTCTTATGTAAGTTCAAGAGTCTAATTCCTCTAATATGCTCGATCTGTAATTGGATAGGGGACGGTGGAAATATTTTTGGTTTTCTTTGACACCGCAAGATAGAAGGGGATCCGAATAAGTAAGTTGATGTCCGTAGAAGTGATACATGTTTCTTATAATGATCACATCTTAGAGATGTGTAAAATTCCTGATATCCCAGTCGTCTATTGTGACAATCAGGACAAATATAAATAGCAAAAATGACACATTTTAGCTCTAAGAAAATTATTGTTTTTGGGCTTTTCCTGACACTTCCCAAGTAAGGAGTTTTAATTTCAATTTAATTTTATCCCATCTGATTAACATATTGATTAACTGGGTGTGCGAAACCGGTGCTGGTCATTTCAATTGAAACGTTCGCTCTCAAACATATCCTTTGTAAAATTATAACTAATTTGTGTTTTAAGTGGTCCCTAATTAAATTGATTGAAATGGATGGATAATGCACCATGAACATACCACAAGCATTGATGTTATATCTGCGCGACCAATTGCACTAATGCCTTGCAAGTTACCTTCCTTTTATGACACAAACAATTTGTGTGATAGTGTTTTTCAATCGACCATTTTGATTAAAGATGGGGGTTATATAAGTCTTTGAAACCAAGACCCCCACTAGCAAAATCATCATCTCTTCTTGAAACGTGAAAGTAAAATAATTGTATTTGGCATGTTCGTTTCCAAAATAATACCAATATAGTACCAAATAATATAGTATTAGTAGGACCCAAGGCATACCACCACCACCACACTACGTAATAATAATATTTTATTGCTAATCGTGTTCGGCAATCAAACAAATGAACATTTAAAAATTTTGTCGCGATGATAATACCCTCTTTATGTGTTCTAAGGGAATTACAACGTAAAAAAAAAAAAAAAAAAAAAAAATGTATTTAGCATAATTGAGTATGACAAGGGGCTATCTTTATGTAATAATAGTAGTCTAATTGTTAAATATTTTTTTAAATTAAAAGTTTAAGTACTCCAATCTAGGTATATTCTTAAAACATTAAATAAAAATGCTTACTTTCATAATGAAGAAAAAATAAAATGTTGAATTAATTCTCTCAGATGCCCTTTTTAAAGGATTTTCTTAATTATGATTTACGTTTTTAATTAAAAGTTGACGTTACAGTTTTTTTGGTAATTATTTTACTATGGTTGTTACTTATATTTCGTTAACAAGTCTGTTTAACTTAATGATAACCTAAGGCTAATGTAGCTAGTTATCTTGTTATTCATTAACTTGTTTCTGTGTCTAACACATGGTTTAAATACGGTTTTATATATAAAATCGTTAAAAAATGAGATAAACTTTATAATAACATAAGAGATCAATTGAGGATTGACAGGCCAAAGCTTTAGCCCATACAAATTGTTAAAATTGTGACAAGCACATTAATTTATAATTATGCCCAGCTCAGTTGGTAGTTGGGGTGGGTTTTAAGATTAAATTGAAGAAAAAAAATTAACATAAATAAAAGAAAATATATTTTAGAGCGCCAGGTTCTTTACTGACTGGGGATAAGAACCAACCCCATCAAAATACATAACATAAAATTGGCTGTTGAAATAAATTTGTATTATATGTATATTAGACACTTATATTGTAACAAAAAAAATAGTTTTTGACGAGATGGTTGGATGCTGTTTTGATGAATTCGGCCCTGGACCAACCACCCTAAAAATTAATAGACAAGGAGGCTGTTACTAAAAAAAACTGAATCAGAAAGAAAACTTAAATAAAAGACATGATGCGACCATATGGTTGACCAAATGAAAACGAAGCTTACCTTCACTTGAAGGGTTCGGATGTGGTTTCTACATGTAGAGAATTAAGAAAAAGATGATTTGGGAGTACCACTGATATTCCTTACTTGCAAAACTCAAAACTAGTTAACAAAAAAACACTTTTTCTTTATAATAGCTTAGAGGTCTGGCCTCACGGCCAAAGCCGCCGGCCGCCACGCCGTTCCAAGAGCCTCTGCTGGGATCAAAGCCAGCATGGCGTCCTCAAACCACGGAAAAAACCTATACTCTCTAATTAATAAAAATTATTAAAGGTTAGAGAAACTAAACTTATAAAAAAACTTAAAATGGTAAGAAAAAAAGAAACAAGGGATTTCTTCAAACCCACAAAATCAAAATTATAATAAACTACCTAGCAAAATCATAAGTGGTCAACCTGAACAATTTTCCACAACATTTAAATTAATAAATGTGAAAAGAAAATTGACCCAGATTACCATTCGTTACAACATAAAGATGCCTAAAATGGTCAAAATAAAGGTCCCAGCACAGAAAGAAATGATGTTTTAGAAGATGACTGTATAATACATAAATACACATATCCATGAGCTAAAAACCATGGAATTTTCTAAACGGCAAAAATGGAAATAGACTGCCAATAAGTGTGGCACATAGCTTCCTCGCATCCTATCATGTACTTTATTGGTTTATTAACATTAAAATTATTGTTATATTACTTTATAGTTATATTGTGTTGGATTCCACCTGGCAATCTGACAAATGACTTAATGTCATATATTATTTTTAATAATTCATTCTTGTTTCTTGTTCAAATATTTTTGAGAGTCAACTAAAAAATATACCAAGTCATTATAATCAAATAAATAGAGAATTCAAGTAGAACCCTCTACTGCTGCCTTTTACTCTGCTATCAGGTTATGGGATCCAGGTTTGAACATTCAGAAGAAAGAAATCTTGAAATTCAAAATTGAAGTTTAGTTTTGACAGATTTAAAAAAAAAAAATTCTGAAAAAAGAAAATGAGTTCAAATCTATACCAAATTGAAAAACTTGGAAAAGAAAATTATGAAGGTTGGAAATTACAGATGAAGATGATCTTAATACATTCAGAACTTTGGGAATATGTCGATGGATCTATTCCTAATCCAGGTATCCATGACGATTCTTTCACTGTATGGTCCAAAAAAGACCAAAAAGCCCTAGCTACAATTATATTGGGTATCCATCCTAAAGAGTTGATTCATGTTAGACGCTGTAAGCATGCTGCAGAAACATGGTCTACATTAGAAAAAATTTATCAACCTAGGGGACCTAGTAGACGGGTAAAATTAATAAAAGATTTATTAAACCTTAAAAAAACGAGTGACATTAACATGCAAGATCATTTAAACAAATTTTTTAACCTTGTTGACAACCTTAATGAAATTGATGCGACTCCCCCAAATGATTTCCTTTCAGTTCTTTTAATATGTAGTCTGCCGGAAGATTACGATAATTTTAGGTGTGCAATTGAATGTAGGGACGAACTTCCAAATTTAGACTCACTTAAAATTAAAATGTTAGAAGAAGAGACCAGAAGAAATGACAGGAATCATACTGTCACTTCTGATGCTCTATTCTCTTCCAATAGACAAATAAACAATTTACAAACTAAATTTACTAAATCTAAAGGTAATCCTGAGGAATTACAAAACAATTCTGAAGTTAGGGGAAATAATAGCAATTACAATTTCAATAAAAAAAAGAAGAAAAAACCATTTAAGTCACAATCAAATAATTCTAATAATAGAGCCCATATAACTCAAAATACAACTAATGTAGGGACTGCACTCAGTATCAATAACAATAAATCTACAATAAAATATAATTTTTACATTGATAGTGGTGCAACAAGTCACATGTCATGTTTGAAAAACTTATTTTCAGATTTTCAACCAATAAAAAATTCTAGTATTAAATTAGCTGATGATAAGAAACTTAAAGTAAACGGTATAGGAACAGCAGTTATTTTTGCAAATCTGAATAACTCCCCTGTTAAGTTATTATTAAAAAATACACTATATGTTCCAAATTTAAAAACCAATTTAATTTCAGTTTCCAAAATGACATTAAATCCTTGCATAAAAGTAAATTTTGAATGTGACAAATGTAATGTTCTATTAAATGATAAAAAATTAATAGAAGCCAAAAAAGATGAAAATCTTTACCGTGTACCTATATATAAAAATTCATGTTTCAAAACCGAAGTAATTGAAGATAATAATGATTTATCTATCCAAAAGCATTCAAATCAAAAGGAATTTCCTTTATCACTTTGGCATTTACGACTAGGTCATCTTAATTACAATGATATACAAACACTAAATTCAAAAAAATTAGTTCATGGCTTAAATATTAATAGCCTGAAGAACAAGACTTTTGAACAATGTGAAAAATGTATTGAAGGTAAAATGACCCGTCTTCCATTTGAAACATCGACCAGTAAAACCAAATCCGTTTTAGAATTAATTCATTCTGATGTGTGTTCTATTAACATACCTTCACTTGGAGGAAATAAATATTTCCTTACTTTTATAGATGATTTCTCAAGGAAAATATTTGTATATTTTATGAAAAACAAAAGTGAAGTAATCAATCACTTTAAAAATTTCAAAAACCTTGTAGAAAATCAAACTAATAAAAAAAATAAAAATATTAAGAAGTGATAACGGATTGGAATACTGCAACAAAAATTTTAATAGTTACCTTAAAAAGCATGGAATTATACATCAACTGTCGGTTGAGTACACTCCTCAGCAAAATGGGTTAGCAGAGAGAGTTAATCGAACTCTTGTGGAAATGACACGTTGTATCATGTTACATGCTAAATTACCAAATGGTCTGTGGGCTGAAATAGTATCGGCAGCAGCCTACATTCGTAATCGATGTCCTTCCAAGGCAGTCGATAAAACCCCCGAAGAAATATGGACAAATACAAAACCAACCATTGTCCACTTTAGGGTAATAGGTTCTAAAGCTTTTGTTTTAAATAAGAAACCGGGCAAACAAAAACTAGCTCCTCGATCATCTGAATATATCCTAGTAGGTTACTCAGAAGAAGCAAAAGCCTATAAACTTTGGAAACCCGGAACAAAAAATGTAATAAAAAGTAGAGATGTCAGATTTATTGAATTAAACGAACCAAATTTAAATATTGATAATGACAAAAACAAATCTTTGGAAAATACAAATTTAAATTTAATCGACATTAACTCTACAATAAATTTTGATTTCTTAACGACAAAAGAATCAAATTCCCCAGATTTTATTCCTAGTCCTATAGAACCTAAAGAAACTAGTGTCAGCAATAAATCAATTCATGTGATAAATCAAATGAAAGATTCAGGGGGTGATAATACTGACACAGACAACCAACAACTAAACAATACTGACACAGACAACCAGCAACTAAATTTAACTGATTTTAGTCCATCCGACGAATTTTCAAACATAACTGAGAACCCTGATTATTTTGGGAAACTCAATGCTTCTGTAGACCAATGCTTTCTTGGCACAGCTTATTTAAGCGTTGAAGACGCCTTAAATAGTGACGATGGTGCTCAATGGATGTCTGCCATGAGCAGTGAGTACCATTCATTACTAGAAAACAATACTTGGGATTTAGTTGATTTACCCAAGGGGCGGACACCTGTATCTTGTCGATGGATTCTTACCAAAAAATATAAAGCCGATGGTTCACTTGACCGCTACAAAGCGAGACTAGTGGCCAGAGGTTTCTCCCAAAGACCTGGCATAGATTTTGGTGAAACTTTTTCTCCTGTGGTTAGGTTCAATTCACTTCGGCTCTTGTTAGCTGTTGCAACTGAACTTAACCTAGTTCTCCATCAAATGGATGTTACTACAGCCTATTTAAATGGTGATCTTGAGGAGGAAGTATACATGGATCAACCACAAGGTTTTTTGGTCAAAGGACAAGAAACAAAAGTTTGCCGCTTAAAAAAATCAATTTACGGTTTGAAACAATCTGGACGTCAATGGAATAAAAAATTAGACTCTAAATTAAAACAGTTAAATTTCATTCAAGTTGATTCGGAACCTTGTCTGTACTTCAGAAGAGAAGGAGAAGATCTTACTATTATTGCGGTATTTGTAGACGACCTTACTTTAGCATCGACTTCAATCGACTACTTATCTAAATTTAAACAGGAAATTGGTAAAATTTTTAAAATGAAAGATTTAGGTGAGCTAAGCTATTTTCTCGGAATCGAGGTAAAAAAGGTCAACTCTGATATCCATATAAACCAGCGTCTTTACATCGAAAAAATCCTCGAAAAATATGGAATGCTGGAATGCCGCAATGTCTTCTGTCCGATGGAACCAAACATCAAATTAACACGAGAACCTCAAGAGACAGAATTACAACAACGAACTAACAAAGAAGAGTACCAAAGTCTCATCGGTTCGTTAATGTATTTAGCCGTGGCTACACGTCCCGATATTGTGTTTAGCGTAAATCGACTAGCCCAATTCTCGACTGACCCAAGACTTCAACATTTCAACGCGGCTAAAAGACTCTTAAGGTACATAAGTGGAACCTACAATTATCAGTTGGTATTTTCTAAAACAGGAAAAGTCCTAAAAGGTTTCGTAGATGCTGACTGGGCCGGTGACGAAGATACCAGAAAATCTCGGACAGGTTACTGTTTTCTTCTGGCCGGAGCCGCAATTTCGTGGGAGTCGAAAAGACAAACAACAGTCGCTCTATCGAGTACTGAAGCGGAATACATGGCGTTAACCAGTGCATCAAATGAAGCATTAAGTCTTCGCAGAATTTTATTCCAACTAGGACTAGACCAGTTTGTTGGTGGCCCGACTGTGATCTTCAGTGATAACATGGGAGCTCAACAGCTGGCCAAAAATCCCATCTACCACAAAAGGACCAAACACATTGATGTGAAATACCATCATGTGCGAAATCTAGTAGAGGAGAAAAATATTGAGGTGAAGTATATCTCAACAAAAGATATGACAGCGGATATCTTCACGAAAGGGTTAGATCGGGTGAAGACAAGTAAACACTCTGCCGAACTTGGTCTGAAGTCATTCACTACCATATAATGCCATGTGAGGGGGTGTGTTGGATTCCACCTGGCAATCTGACAAATGACTTAATGTCATATATTATTTTTAATAATTCATTCTTGTTTCTTGTTCAAATATTTTTGAGAGTCAACTAAAAAATATACCAAGTCATTATAATCAAATAAATAGAGAATTCAAGTAGAACCCTCTACTGCTGCCTTTTACTCTGCTATCATATTGTTTATTATGTAAAAACTATTAATAGTTTTAGCGATCTTTAACACTTCATAGCGGTGTCGCTGTTGGTTTTACTAAAACATTGAATTTGAAAAAAAATGTTTGTCTCATTGAATAGATGAAGTTAGATTTTTTTCCGACCTAAAACTCCAATTTTAAATTTGAAGCGTTGCTCGTGAACGCTTGGACGGATAACGTTGTCCAACGAACTCGTCCTGGGCGTTGGTAAAATGAATATGTCTACCAAATTTCATCAAAATCGGTCGACATTTACTCAAGTTATCGTCGCACGTTTCATAATTCGCGGACACACAGACCAACAGACAGACATGAGACCAAAAATGTTCCCTGATGTCTGAAACAGATTTCTGTCTTGGAATTTTTAAAATCGGAGGCATAAAAGCTATTCGTTCTCAAAAGTGAACACAATGCTTCCGTTACCTTCGGTAAGCTCAGAAGCAAAACTATTAATTTCTTTTTTAAATTAATTATATATATATATATATATATATATATATATATATATATATATATATATATATATATATATATATATATATATATATATATATATATATATATATATATATATATATATATATATATATATACATATAATTAATATATATAAATGCAAGAAAAATTGCAGGTTATTACTTCTATCGTCATTATAATAATCATAGCATACTTAAATTAAAAAATATATATATATATATATATATATATATATATATATATATACATATATATATATATATATATTCCTTTCACGTAATGAGATTTTGAGTAAATGTAACACCCTCTAATGAAGCCTTGTTACAATGAATAGTACGAAAAATATCAACTATAATTAACATTAAAAGGACAACCAGGAGGGCAGTCATGGTTACCGACCACATCGGTAGTCGGAGAAATATCATATTCGTGACTTTACAACGCATACAATTTTTTAAAAAATATTTGCACTTTTTAGTGTAAACTAACGAATATGCCGCATATTCGTTAGTTCATTGAAACTTTTAAGTAATAACAAAATATTTGACAATGCAAACTAACGAATATGGCTTATTCGGGGGTTGGATTCTTCATCGGTATAGTAAACTAATGAATCTGCCACATTCGTTAGTTTACAACTAGGGAAGCAAAATTTTACAAGGTTAATTTTATTGAATCTGCCACATACGTTTGTTTACAATGTAGAAAACAAAGTTTTACAAACACTTCCTGATCGCGGGGGGGGGGGGGGGGCTCCTGGAAGGGAAATAGAGACCCCACTAAAAGTTTGCGGGGGAACCCCTAATATCTTACCGCCGCCACTGAGTATATAGTATAAGACTAAAATATTATTTTGTACTACTTGCTTAAACTAATATTTTTTAAATTACAATCTCCACTTTACATAATAAGATACATATTAATGTGTTACTTTGTCTAAATAAAAAAAAAATATATATATCAGATTCTTCAGATCAATATGTATAGTAATAAATAGGCTACAAATATTATGTGCATTTTTTTAAAACAAATTTATTAACATTAAATATATATATTACACCAATTTAGTAAAAACTTGCTATTTAAAAACTCTATACATAGAATTTGGTCGGTTCTACTCTACTACAAATTAAAGATTGTCTTATACGTTGCTTAACTCTCAGTTTAAAAAATTCCTCTAGCACAGTTACTGTTGTAAAGAAACGAATATGGCATATTCGTTACTTTTCCCCGCACTTTAATCAATTACTCTGGCATTCTGGCATACTTGCTGTTGTAAAGTAACGAACATGGCACATTCGTTACTTTACAACAGAATTCCAAAAAGTTTTTACTTCAAAGTACTAAAGGAAACTAACCAATGTGGCATATTCGTTAGTTTACAATTTAACGTCTTCCTAAAAAATCAGAAAGTAAAGAAAACTAACTAATAATCATATTCGTTACTTTAGCACGGAAAACAATAAAAACTACGCACATTCGTGAAAATGACTTTTTAGTTTTGCCATTTCTAATTAAGCTACAGGTGTCATATTTTGACAGTATGTGTGTCTCATCATGTGACATTCAATGCACAAATAAAAAAAAAAGATCGATTTTTCACATTCGTGAGTCTCGCATGGTGCCGATGATATATATATATATTTATAATATTTGAAACATTCTACATTCTATACGCAACACACCCATAAATATATTATGTATGATAACTATGCGGATATCAAGTGAAAATTAAAAGATATATAGTAAAATAAATATGCATAATATAGCATTCGATAATAACTATGATCAGTCAAAAGTAACAAACAAAGATTTAGATTTGTTTTTAGAAAATGTATTTCTTCTTCAAAGTCCTCACCCATATTTATTTGTTTATTTTCAAATTCTATTGAATATCTACATAGTTATCGTATATAATATAAATATAGCTAGCTGTGTTGCGTGTGGAATGTTTTATCATGCGTTGTATCATACTAACTTTAATAGTCATTATAATCAAACTACTAATTTAATATTTTAAAATACAAATATTATATATATATATATATATATATATATATATATATATATATATATATATATATATATATATATATATAACCGAAAGTCGAATTCCAATAACCTATTAAACCATTTAAAAAACAAAAATTACATAATCATGGATCGATAAATAATCTAATTAACTTTTCAGGCGATGTTTTAAAAGGCCTACACAAAAAATAGAGACGAAGAATTGGCATACAAAAAAAGAATAAAAAAAATATATAAAATAGCATCACGCTGCTTTAAAAAGGAAAATTGAACACTAAACAAACAAAAGAAAAAGTAAGTACAAACAAAAATTGCTCTTAAAAAAAAAAAAAATGAAAAAAGTATAAAAATACATAAAATAATTTAACATGGAATACAAAATAAAACAAGATACAATACAAAAATACATTTTTTAAAAAAATGTTATTGGATAACACAACTACAAATTTAAATTGCAATAAGTGATAATGATAATACATTGGTTATGTGGCGGGAAAGACATGAAGAAGAAGTAGTCCAATGAGTACATTTCCTTAGCAGTATATATAGTAAAATAATTATAATACAGGATAACTAATAATGATAAAGTGAATACAAATATTACTTGTTATAAAAGTTTAACATAATATAAGGGAAAACGATATTTTAATATTAGAGGCCATATTCTCTTCAAATGTCTTGGTGGGTTGCTTGGGATAAACTGAGAGGATAGGAGTTGAACAAGAGGATTAGGATGGTGGGATATGGATTCGTGGAATTTTCTATATCGGGATTCGGTTACTCGGACAAAGTGCACATTCAAATCTACATGAAGAGTTATGTTAGAAACTTAGAAAAGAGCATTGGTTATTTTTCTAAGGATTTTTGACTGCAGGATTTGGAGACGACGGGAATTGGAGGGAATTGTGCTGCCGCACACTTCTAGACCGTAGGTCCAAGCTGGTTATAGAACTACATTATAAATACGAAGCTTGTTGTTAAGAGAAATCTTAGACTTACTATCACTTAGCAATAACTTTTATCGTCGTGTGATGTCAGTACGTTTTGTTTTCGTGTGTAGTTGCCACGTTAATCGTCAGTCAAGGAAAATGCCAAGGTATCGGACGGAGTCGGACTGCGGAATGGGAACTTGATTAAGGGTGATTGAGGGACAGGTGTTGTAATAGGATACTGCCCTGAGGTACTCCAGCACTCATAGGACATATAACGGAAAAGTAAAATCCAAGACTTAGCGAAAAAATCTGTCAGTGAGATAGGACTTGAGGATAAGGTAGTAGGTGAATGGAAGGATGCCCTTGAGCTTACAAAGCAAGCCAGAACGCCATACTCTGTCAAAAACTTGTGACTCGGCTAAGAAGACAACTGAACAGTACTTTTTATTCTTAAGAGGGAATGCAATGACATCGACAATGCGATGGTATTGTTGAATTGTGAAAAAAAAAAATACAATAAGAAAACAAAAACATAAAAATATATAATAGAATATTACAAATAATACAAAATAAAAAAAGTTTGTATACAATCTTAAAATGATCTACTAAAAAAAGGTATAACTGAACAAAGCGGATAAAAAAAATAATCTGAAAATTAAATAAAAATGAAAAAATGTTGCACAAAATAAGAGACTAAAATAAGAAGAACAAAGTACTGAAGAAGATAGAAAAAAATTACCTAAGAAAATAAAAAATGAACAAAAAAGAATAATGGTTCACTAAATGAATTAACTTAGGCGCTACAGAATTGGGTCATTGTTCCAAAAATATTCTGTGTTAAGGAAAGGATTTTGATAGAGATCTGGATCTGGTCATTAAGGTAATTTTAATTTACGCTCTTTATATGCTTAAAGATTTCTAGAACGGTAACTTTCTTACTTTTATCGCATTAACTTAAATAATATGAAACTTTAACATAAATATATAACTTTTATTACATGTTCGTAAATATGTAATATTTCAATGTTATTATTGGAATTGAAATGATGATAGTTATTAACAAAGTGTGCAGCAAAATATGACTTAATAGGTTTATCTGAAGGATTTTGGATATGTTTAGTCCATTCTTTAACATGTTCTCTAGGTAATGGGCCTCTTGAGACCATCCCCACTCCTAACCCCATATGCCACACCCCTTCAGCCATGTAAGACCTCTCCCTTCCACCTCTTCCCCCTCTACATCTACCCCCTCCACGTTTACCACCACCATATTCATTTAAATTTCCGGGCCCGATTAATTTTCAAATCTCCCTGTCCTATTTATTTTTCAAATATCCCATTTTGAAGAACTGAAATACCTGTAAAAAAAAGCTGTCTCGCTGCTGAGAATCGAAACGGACATCGCTGGAGATAAATTCGTGAACACTAACCACTGCGCCACTTAGTTATTAATTTTCACACTACTAGAATTAATATGTATAAACCATTTCGCTTTTGTAAATATGCGTAAAAACCCTGTTATATGACACGGGTTTGAACCGCCAGCCCCTTGACTTGAAGTCCTGAACGCTAAGCAATATGTCACAGCACATCTTCTTTAAACATTGTACATTGTAGGTATATAAAAGAGATCTAGGCACATTCGGCCTCGTGGGTAGGTAAAGTGGGGATATATTCTGTCTTCCGGCTTTCTACAACCTCTTATGTTGACGTTGATGAGTTTTATGCTGACATACTCATGCTCATTACCTTTAATATTATTATGTATCATGGATTATTGACAACCTATTATTAGTCAAAACCATTACGACCTTAACTTAATTATATTCCAGGTATTTTTATGTAACTAGTCAAGTAAATTCCACAATATTAATGCAGTAACATGACGTATCTTCTAAATAAAGTTTTCCTTTCTAGGCTTGAAAATGGCCTGTCAGGCTGAAACGTTGCCACCAAATTGAGAGTTTTTTTCATATTACTCTTAAGGATCCACACTTCACACTGAATTAATTGAAAGGGTACAAGTACAGACTTATGATATATATATATATATATATATATATATATATATATATATATATATATATATATATATATATATATATATATATATATATATATATATGTATGTATATATAATTGTAAGTAGAGTAATAGTTGTTTCCTTGTATTGTTTTTTGGTTTTAAGGAAAAAATAAAACGCTTCTTTTTGAGATATTTCGACCCCTTCTTGGGTCAATCTCAAGCTGACTGACTAGAATATTACACTACATTGAATTTTTTTTAAGACAAATTGAAAATGAATTTGTGAAACTTATTTTTATATATTTAAGTTATGTCTGATTCTTGTCAAACTTTCTGAATTTAGAAAATGTTTATTTCACTTAAACAGTAGTAAATTGTACAAAAGTACAATACACTAAGTACAATTTTATTTCTTATTGATTTCTATCATTGCCTCTCACATTTATTGTATCTATATATATATATATATATATATATATATATATATATATATATATATATATATATATATATATATATATATATATATATATATATATATATATATATATATACATATATAACCGAAAGTCGAATTCCAATAACCTATTAAACCATTTAAAAAAAAACAATTACATAATCATGGATCGATAAATAATCTAATTAACTCATCATTTTTTTGTGAAAATTGAAATTTCAGTGAAACCATATAAGTTTCAATCTCGAAAATAATATAGCTTCCAGTATAATACAACAATGATGCATGGCAATAGACCCAGGACAATGATAACTGTTACATACAAAGTTTTTTGATTTGTGTCGAGTCTATTTTTTATATTTTGTAGGATTCTGTTTCCCAGTTTTGCAACAATGCGTTTCATATCGGTTTCCTCTAATACAAAATTTTTTTCCAATTAATAGAACTGATACAGTGTAACTATTTCATTACTTCATGTCCTGTACGATTCTATTTCCTTGGTTTTAACAATTTTATCCTCGCAATATTCAATGCAAGTCATATTCAATGCAAGTCATATTCAGTGTAACAAATTTTTCCAATACCTTTTTCTTGGCTTAAAAACTCCACTACATTTCGTCTTCTTCTGTTTTTCGTTTACTCCAACAATGTTATCACCAGTAATTCTTTGAACCACCATTCAATGACGTTTTAAATAAAACATTAGGTAAATAGACACCACATAATTATGATCATTCTATTTCCCACTCGATAATATATCACCTCCTGTCATCCTTACATCTTACTAGGTAAGAATAGCACATTACGCGTCTAGTGCGGAAAGTAGCATTTTGTAGGGAAGTGTGGAGTTTGCACCCGAGTGATAGCGAGGGTAGTAAAACCACACGAGCAAAGCAAAATGCAGTTTTCGCACGAGTTGCGAACCGTATTTTATCTACGATTGTTCTATTGTAATGATAGATACAGAAAAAACAGTTACTTTAACTAAACAAAGAGCAAATTAGTTTTTTTAAATGTAAACAAACACGCTAATAGTGTGATAAGGTAAAGAATGATTCCTTTTTCCATGAGGTAAAATTCCTTAAAAAATCAAATCTATCTCATCTTCTAAGAATGATTCAAATTAAATGATTTTATCTCTTTGAAGTTCAAGGTTATATTGAAGTGACATTGTATAGATACCAGCTCTAGGAGTTTACATGAAGACGAATTGATGAAAAGTTAAAAATATAACGATTGAAATATTTTACCTTTTATGATACAACAGTGATCATTGCTAGAAATGGTTAGAAAATATGAGTAGGTGATGTTATAAAGGCTAGAACTTGAGTTAAAAAATTTGATTATATTATTTGTTGCAACAGAAAATCGGAAAATACTCTTCCCGAACTATTGAACTTTGATATTTGTTTTTTAATACTGGAAATATATATTCATGGAATTTATGTATCGTGGTGCTGAACTAATAGAATGACTTGTGAGGATTTATAAGAAGTGAGGTTAGAACCATAATAGTTTATTAAAATAATTTTTATTGATTTCATTCAAATATTTCTTTAGCATTTAATTATTTATACTTACTTACAACTCACCGTGAAAGTGAGTAAGTATCAAGTATTATTTATACTTACTCTTGAATGACATTGGCCTTCGTCAAATTGTTGCCCACCACCTTTTGTCCAGAACCTGGGTTATCCATCTTCGTACACCAATCCATCTCAAGTCGGTTTTTACATCCACCAACCATCTTTGGCGAGGCCACCCTTGTCTTCTTTATTCCCCAGCCTGGCCGGTAAAAACCATCTAGCTACTCTATGATTGGGCATCTTCTCAACATGAGCCATCTTAGTTTAATGCTCTTGATCACGGTTATGATGTCCGGATCCTTGTAAAGTTGTCTTAGCTCCTGTTTGTTCTTGCCCTCCAAGTATGGTAAACGCAGATTCCTCCGTACACTATTTTCAAAACCTTTCTCCCTTATATTCTCATTCTATCTCTCCCGCTTTAGTCATAGTCCACATGTTTAACCCATACTTCAAATCCGGTTTAATGACTGTTCTATAAATTCTAATTTTAGAATATCTGGACACGTTGCGAGCTCTAAAAGGTATGCTGTGTGTAATTATTTATAGCATTAATAGGGATATTATATCTTATTTTTAGGGATATTACTTCTTATCCCCTTAAAGTGTGTATTGATGCGGTGATTTGTAAGGTACATATACAGGTCTTTCCTACTTAGTAATCAAAACCATAATAATTTTGGTATTTGACTTTGCTTCTGATTTTTTTTTTTTTTTAAATCAGTGTGCATGTAGCCTCGCAGCCACTCTATTCAATTACCAATGGAACATGTTGTGGTGTTTAGTATTTGTTCTAGGGGAAGCATTTGATACCAATGCAAAGACAGTAGTGACATTCTCTTTAATGAACTTCTTAATAATACTCAAATTTTAGCGATTGTTTTTGATTTTTTAATTAACGGACCATCTGGTTCATGGCTAAATTAAACTTAACAACCTAGGGACGCGGAAGAGTTCATTTGGAGCTAACAACGTCTGACCTCTAAACTTTATTCCAGCATTTGTAACTCTCTATGCTTTGAGGATTAATTGTCTATGTTTTTCTTGGTCTATCCGTTCTATAAAATGTTCTTGTTGGCTTCGTAAGAATGTGTCTATTTCAGACATATCTATTCTTTATCTGAGGGTCTCTTATTAGGGTCTCTTAGTAGGTATTCTTTATTAGTCGCTGGTTTGTAGCTTAGTATTAGGGTCTCTTAGTAGGTATTCTTTATTAGTCGCTGGTTTGTAGCTTAGTATTAGGGTCTCTTAGTAGGTATTCTTTATTAGTCGCTGGTTTGTAGCTTAGTATTAGGGTCTCTTAGTAGGTATTCTTTATTAGTCGCTGGTTTGTAGCTTTCCAAAGTTCTTTGTTTCCTATTACTACGGACCACCTTAATTTCGCAATTCTAGAAGACATATATTTATATACACAAGTAATAAATTTATTCCTTGGATGATGCCTTTGTAATACGTTTTTTTGGGCGGACAGCTTTAACATTTGTTTTAATAAAATTAAAATCATAAAAATCGTAAATTTGTGTTTGCTTAAAAGGTACGACTTCTCCACACTGGATATAGTTTCATAAATTATCCAATGACCAAGCCAATATGTATAGGGAAAAACTTTTTTAATAGGCTGGCTAATTACCTCACAGGAAGAAAGGGAAGGGTGATACTTCAAGGAGTGGTGAGCCAGAATTTTTATCTAAAAAATGGCACTCCCCAAGGAGGCGTTCTATCCCCTACTCTGTTCCTCCTTTATATAAATGATATCATAGACTCTCTTCCACGAGGAGTCCACGCTGCTTTGTATGCCGATGACTTAGCTGTCTGGAATTAGTGTAGCTCAAGTGAAGTGTAGCTCAAGTCTAGTATAGACTTCAGAATGCCCTCGACAACCTGAATAAGTGGTCTCAAAACTGGCTGTTACCAATCAATCGAGAAAAAAACACCTACACTGTATTTTCACTGTCAGCAAACCAGGTGAAGGACATAAACCTCCAAATAAATGGTGTTGGACTAAGGAGAGATGACAACCCAAAATTCTTGGGTGTTACCTTTGATCCTCGATTGACTTGGAAGACCCAGATAAATAGAGTTGTTACCTCAGGAATGAAAAGGTACTGTCTACTAAAAAAGCTGGCTGGAGTAGCAGCTCATTATCTTCTTCAGACAAAAACAGCTGTTGGTAAGCTGGTGGTTTTCCTGTCAGACGCAAAGTCGGTGCTACAAAAATCCCCAGGAAGCTCATCGTGCGCAGAACTCGCTGATCTGCTATGTAAAATATCATCCGTAGCAGAAGAGGTAGTGAGTCAGTGGATACCGGGTCACTGTGGCATAGCAGGCAACGAAAGCGCCGATAAACTTGCAAACAATGCTAGCTCCATGCCACACAGAGTGTGAAACTCCATTACGAGGAGGCCCGTTCCCTTGTAAAAACACATTATTTAAAGAAGTGGCAGAGAGAATACCCTGATTGGGACAAAAAAGATCCTTTCTACCAGCTTACGAGAAAGGAACAGGTAGTGATATTCAGGTTACGCAGTGGGCACTGCCGACTAAAAGCCCACCTTTACCACAAATTTAAAATAGGAGAAAATTATGCCTGCGAGTGTGGCGAGGGACCGGAGACCGTATTCCATATTCTCCAAGATTGCCCCAGACTCACTCACATAAGAGAAGAGACATGGCCAGCTGCTACAACTACCCAGGAGAAGCTCTACCCCGAAAACCTGGAATGCCTCCGGCGGACCGCAAGCTATATCCTGAATTCTGGTGTTGTGCTATGATAAGGAGTTCGACAGTAAGTAGTAAGTAAGTTAATAGGCTGGAAGTTTCAGGACTGAGCAAAGAGTGAAATGGTAATTGAGTCGGCTCTTTAAACCCGACAAAATGAGTTGTATTTAACTGGCAATAATAATGGGCTTAACCCATGGAAATTGACAAATAATGGGGGAATAAGGCGAAACATGGCTCATTATAACGCTTTTATTTAGGCTAGATATTTAACGTTGTCTCCCTATTTTGCTTTACAACAAGTCTTCCAGGGCCGAGAATTAAAAAAGGAAGTTTATTTGCAATCTACTCTTTATCTCTGACATCATGTCATAAGCAATCTTTCACTTTTTTTGTTAATTTCCACGCAGTAACATGAGGTGGAAAATGGCTCATTTTGACGGGGACGATAGGTGATTGTAAATCTAGTTCTTTTTTGGCTCTCAACCCTGAAACTTTTATTATGAGAAACAGTTGGGAGGCAACCAGCTTTAAAACTTAATTTGCAATCAGCTCTTCTTCCCTTACAAAAAAATCATAGTTCACCGCTTGCTATTTAGTCTATTTGTATAATAAATCAAATGCCTTAAAATATAAACTTATGTCGGTATAATGAACTTAAGTAATATTAGGTATTTTGTGCTGTCTATCTGTCGAAAATTAAGTTTCTGGAATTAATACTGGAAAGATATTTAGAGATTAACTCGAAACAATATCAAAAGAAAAGTTTCTGTAGATTACCAATAAGAATTCTGTTTGAAAGATGATTTTTCTTAGTCTTTGTAGAGTATCAAACATTTCGTATCTGCATTAGCGGGGTTTCTTATTCCTTTGATCTGATCTAAGAAGGTCACCTAGGGCTTCCATTTTCAGGAAAATGATAATATCATCGTCTTTATTTAACCGGTTTATGGAGGCTATTTCTTTGATGATATTGAATCCACAAAGGATGTTAATTGGTATTGTAGTATTCTTCCACTGATGATTTTTTCCAAGATTACATTAGTATTTTTGATGTAACCATGCCTCACTATTTTAGATAGTATAAACATACGTCTTGAAGGATAGATGATCGAAATGATTCTTTATGTTGTGAAAGAGGTATATATTTATTATTCAGCTATCTCGACTCCAGAAAATCTTATGAATGCAAGTGAACCAATTGGGCTAATGAATGGGTTATCTAATTAAACCTTTATCTGCGGTTTCTTCCCCCCCCCCCCCCCGGTTTAATGATAGTTTAAAACGACTATTGGGTTCTTCAAAAGTTTAAATTATCAATGAATACTCTCTAACAAATTGTGTAGCCCACTTATTTCAATTGGCTTCATAAATGAAGCGTAAGTTAATATGAAATAATTTAGTTGATAATCTAAATTTATTTATGTGATTATTGTCCTTTTGTTTTAGTGAAAGGAATAAAAAAAATAAAAGAGCCTTTGGCTCTGACTGCTCTTTTTAGTATTTGCGGAATTTTGCTTTTGTTATAAAGAGTGGTGAAAGGGAAGGGGGTGAAGAGAATGCGTAGCGAGTTTAGAGGTTGGAATCTCTTAATAGTAAAATTTAACGACATGAATGATGGGAGTCCTGCATGACATTCTGATGATTTATGAAATTTCTGTGTAAGGACCGGAATGATGTATGTTTTTAGGTAGGAAGAGGACCCTGGTAACGAGCGGGATAAGCTCGCTTCTACCCGGGAGACTCAAAGCATAATTATTTTATAATAGTAGGGATAGGGCTCACCCCACCGCTCTTACAGCATTTATCCTTAAAGAAAACTTCGACGATAGATGGAAATTTAAACCGATTTCAGATAGGCATGTAAATTGGATTAATCGGTCCGTTTTCACTCGATAACCCCCTTCTGAACTTTTATTCTAGCTTAAATTTTTGCAGACTTAGGTATAGGCATGTTTCCCTTGAATTTTATCATATTAGTGTTATGGTCGATTGGAATTAGGATTGATCATTTCTAAAAATTATATTCAACTTTTTTTTTAAATTTTGGTAGTATTCATACTACGGAAAGATTAAATTTTACTTTAAATCAAATAATAATTATTGTAAAGGAATCTGACCAAATAGACACTTTACTCCTTCGATAAAATTCACGTATATTTCACTCACAAAATATATTAGACGACAATGTTAAACTCTATATAAATATAAATTATATAAACAACAAAACAAACATGTCAAAATTCCCTAACAATTATCAATAACTACGGGAGATTGATAATTATAATTTGATTTAAAGTAAAATTTAATCTTTCCGTAGTATGAATACTACCAAAAACTAAAAAAAATACGTGTGGTGTCGCGGGACACCCGGTAGGAACGAAATTCCTTACATTTTTCATTAAATATAAATTTTAAAATCACACTGCTAAGTACGTATTTATTGCTAACTACTTATACATGGCGGAGTTAGAAAAGAGACAAAATAATAAGTAACGAACTGTTTGTATCTGGCAGAGTTAAGACAAAATTAAAAGAAAATCATTATTTGTATAATTAAAGCAAGCGTCTTACTATGAATATATATTAAATATAAGAAAGTTGATCATGATGAGTTTATAGTGAAAGAGTTTGCTTGTTAAAGGCGTTTGGATTGAATAGGACTGTTTTCTACCTACCCGGCCAATTAATTTAAAATAATATAAAATATATATCTTCCCTACTCTACAGCTTCTTCTTGTATCAGGGTGAAATTTTACATGATTATATTTTATTTATTTACAAAACAAAGTGACATTTTTGACACATATAACAAAAATAATCAAAACAAGTCAAGTAACAGGCTTCCTTAATAACACTTTTTCCCGTCTTTTAAGGCTTACGTTTACGCGAGCGTTGCTCTTGAACGCTTGGGCGGATAACGTTTTCCGATGAACTCAGCCTGGGCATTGGTAAAATGAACATGTGTACCAAATTTCATCTAACTCGGTGAGCTTTTACTCAAGTTGTCGTCATCTGTAGATTTCATGACGGTGATTTTGTGACGGTTATTTTGTGTAGGTGATTTTGGTCGTTTTTTTCGGCTTCACTCCCGGGCTCCAGAACGTGCCATAAGGAACTTATGGCATGTTTTTTTTTTTTGTAGATATCGTTAAGAGCTCGAATATTTCACTGAAACAAAGATTTTTCTCTTTTTTTTTGCAATCAATCACTGAAACTGATAACTTTGAATCCTTTTAATTTTTACTAAAGCCACTATAAATATAAAGCAATCTAATTCTTATGTTACGAACTCAAATCTACAAAGTTCTTAAAAATATTACTTCCATAAAAAATAATTGTTGATTACTCTATCACTGGTTCGTACTACAAATATTAAATTATATTTGTAATATTGGTTTATTTTAGTTTCTTCAGTTTAATAATTGTGTATTGCAAATCATATAATCATTTGTTCTTATGCCTACAATAATAATACTGTACCCTACTCTATGTGTTAAAATATCTCTCACTGGTTTGTAACATCTTCCCTGATGGAATGATCATAACCATAAATGTGATTTGCTCTTCTTTTCCTGCATTTTTTATTTTATTTTTTTTTGTTATAAATATTCATGACAAAAAAACTAATTTAACTAAGTTTAATTCAACAATACTACCTCATTAATGACAACGACGTTTCGCAGACACCCTACGGCTTCTTCAACATACCTCGTCCACCGGTACACATGGGATGCCCCGCTTCCACCGACAACAGATACGGCTATCGAAAGTATATCCCAGGTGGTTAGGAGGCGAGTACAAGTACACAAAAGGTGGTTAGACTAAACACGCAAATCAAAATCAATAAATTATCGAATCGAAATCCGTGGCCTTGAACTCTAAAATTATATACTACTTTCATATAATGAACCTATCCAAAAAATCACATATTCATCCTCATTCCTTTAAGAAACCAATATACTTATATTACAACTCCAGTCTATTTAGAGTTAATATAAATTAGTGCAGGAGATATTACATTAAAACGCCAATTGTAACTAAACATTATTAGTTACCAGAAAAAGAATGTGTTGTGTATACTTCGTACTGTATGTGTGTGTACTTGTAGCATCTGGTATCGGCTATGACGTGGATGAATGTGAAATACTGAACCATTTACTAATGCCAGAAACACGAATGGTACTTTCATGGATAGAATGAATAATACTACTCCAAGTGAAAGATCTGAATGTGCCACATTTATGGTTTTGATTAAACTGTGATTTTTAATTACGCTTTCAAATTTAAATATTTATTCAAGTTAGGTACATAAACTACTTATTACATTATTTCATGGGTTTTCTACTTGACAAGAGATGATTATATTAACTTTAAATGGCTAATAGATGACAAGTTAAAAATATTAACATGTAAGATTTGGGACAGAAAGAAGTATGTCTGCGTTTAAAAAAATTATTATTATGTTTTATTGGCAAAAACATTGACTTTGGCTTATCAATAGTTTTAATAGATTTTTGTCAGCCAAGAAAATTGCAATGTTTGAACATTGATTTTTATCGTTTACGATAGGTGGTTGCTTAGGGTAAAGGTTTAACAGATATGCAGGCTGTCGGAGACAGAGATCCGGAGATATGGAAAGTTTTCCCTTCTCAATACAGCTTCCTGTTTTCTCTCCTTCCTTCCCCTTAATCTGTTTTGAACCTGTTCAACTCATCTTCCTCCTTCCCCGCCTCAATAAATCCTGTCGGCAGTTTTCTACTCATTTTCCCTCAAGTTTTGACACCCTTTTTAAATCAAGGAAATTAAATCTAGGCACACGTTGATCCAGTAAACTTGGGGCGGATCGTGTGAATTCAATTTGTTGGTAAAAAAATAATGGTTAAAGAATACCCCATTTAATCTCATTTTAGAACGAAACATCAAATTAAGCGTTTAAACGAGTAGAAAATAGTAAATTACGCGTCTAGTCCCGAAAGTAGCATTTTGCATGCGAGTGTGGAGTTTGCACCCAAGCGTCAGCGAGGGTAGTAAAACCACACGAGCAAAGCAAAATGCATTTTTCGCACGAGTTGCGCACCGTACTTTATCTACGATTGTGGATTTTTAACAAATACAGGGGGGAAAAAAAATAATATACTTCGTAAGTTCGTTTTTCTCTTTTGATAAAGATGATATTAATTCATTAGTTGTACTTTGTGCCGAATTAATTATCTCGGTAGACGTATTATTCTCCTCATTTTCGTCATAATCACTTAAATCACTCATTGTTTTTCACTAAAAACTCGATAAACAGTTACTTTAATTAAACAAACAGCAAATTAGTTTTGTTAAATGTAACCAACTCGCTAATCATGCGTTAAGGTGAAGAATTCCTCTTTTTTTCTGCACTAGGGCGGAAAAAAAGGAGAATTATTAACGTGCATGCGCAATGAATACAGCTACGAAAAGAATCACTTTCTACACATCTAAACAGAGATATAATGTTTATATTTGTATCAATCGTAGATAAAATCATTTACCATTATATACAACCTACTTGTAACGTTTGATTTAAAATAAAATGAACGACTAAACTACTTGCTACACACCTAAAAACAGAGCGTGTACACCAGTTTCACTCTGATGACCACATCGAGTAGATCTCTAAAGTGGCAAATCCCTCGTCCTGTAAAAACCTAAAAATATTTTGTTCATAAAATATAGTAAATGAAAACTTAATTTAAACAGTAAGTAGCTACCTAGCCCTTGGTTGCTCGGATAGAAAGCGTGGGCTAGCCTACCAATAAAGTCAAGCAGCCCCGAGCGGGTGGTCATCCACCATTTTGATGGATGACCTCAGAATTCGGGTTCATTTCCCCGAACGTGGGGGTCCGGGAATTGATGATTCAATCCGGAGGGGGGCTTCCAATCGTTGTTGACCCAGCATCGCTAAATAAATGGCTATCTGCTTATGTGAAGTGGTGACTAACTGGTTGCGGAGACATTTATAAGCTTTATGCAGTTGATGGAGCGACACATTAACCCCGTTCCCGCTATTATATATATCGACTGTGTACCTGCAATACCTCGTAACCCTCAAAATCGAGATTATTTTATTATAGCATTTTTTAATATATATTATTAATATCTACCCATGCGCTAAAGCTAGTAAGCCTTAAGAAATTATTTTTTATTGAAATAATTGTAATATCTCGTATCCATCATTTAATTAAAGTGTACAAAAAACCTTATGTATACGACAAGGTTTCAAAACCTCGTAACCCCCCATGCATTGTAAGTCTTTAAATAGTTGTGGCATACGTTTAAGAGTTTTAGTAAAATTAATTAAAATCAAAATAAATATAAAAATATACTTTTTTAAAATAACCTTTTTTGCTTCTCCTGAAAAATTTAGTTTTTGGGGTTATGAGGTATTGCAGGTACACAGTCAATAAATATATATATATATATATATATATATATATATATATATATATATATATATATATATATATATATATATATATATATATATATATATATATATATATATATAGTTGTATATGCTTTTTGGCAGGCCACGGAGTTTGTTATTTAAGTAGCTACCTAACTTTTTTTTAAACAAAATATTAACACCACTAGGATTTATTATATAAATAATTGTTTTAATCCTTAGATAATTTTTAAATAACATTTGACTTGCGTTGAACTCAATTTTACACAGTATACTTTAATGCAAAATATTTACATTTAAAATTAAAAATATTATTATATGTTTCAATGACATCAGTACACTGATGATATTAAGTACTATATTCTGTTATTATCTCTTAATTTATATGCACTATATTCTGTTTATATTTCGTAACATAGCTTTTATTCAGAACAAACTTTTTGTTTATTTTAGCCTTTTATATATATCTGATTATTTATTTGTTGCAGGTGAGTTCAACTTATTTATCCAACAAAAGTGATGTAAGTTACTTTTATTATTTTTATTTTATAATATTTTTATTTCTAATTATTTCAAGCAATTAAATGATTTTATAAAATATACTTTACTATTTTAATATCTTTATTGAATAACATTGCATTCAGATCCACTTTTAGCCTTTTCCCAGCAGAGATAGGGTTTCTTGAACATACTTCCTTACTTAACATAATTCCTGTAAATTCCTTAGGTGAAACATAGGGCCGCAACATGATTCTTCCACGACTCCCTGTCCCAGGCAACCTCCTTAACCTGATTCCATGTCCTGCCAACCGCTCGCATCTCTCTTTCTATGGCCCTTTTCCATCTTTCCCTGGACCTCTTGAACAAAGGGGGCAGCTAATGAACTGGTTACTCTTTTTAATTGAATGGTCGATCATCCCCTGACCAGGGTCTTAAGTGAAGAAACTGGTATACAATTAACTACGGGTGTTTCGATTAAACGGATATCTGTTTATTTTAAGAATAAAAAAACGACAGCCTAAATATATCGAAAAAGAACGACGATTTGTCAAATTGACCCATTTGATAAAATTGAGAGTGGGACAATAATACGACCAAGAATAGGAAAACAGGGTATGATGGATACGAAGTTATCTGGGGAAAGATTCAGTAACTTTGAAACCTTCCATATCAAGTTTTAAGTGTTTATATATCAAATATTTGTTATAAAGATGCATACGCAGCCTGTCAGAGTGAATCTGTAGCTTTAGTTGTTGTCAAACAACACAAAAAATTGATATTTTGGTTAGTATCCGCCAAATGATATTTAAAATCGAAGTCAAAATCCAAGCAGAGTGCCACCATTATTGTTTGTCTATATATTTTGTTGTTTTTTTCTCTTTATTTCTTCACTTGGCTATTAGCAGGAATATCAATATTTTCCGGTGTTACCTATACTTATCAAAACACTTTTCCATTTATTATTATCCATAATTTATTATCAGTTTAGCATCACTAACAACACGACAAATACGAAAGTACGCTTCCTCGGCGAAGTTCGATTATCCAGGTACAAATCAGGCACTGGATCAATTTACATATTCACTTTGGTATATTCACACACATCAATATATATATATATATATATATATATATATATATATATATATATATATATATATATATATATATATATATATATAGTAGTTTATAAACGTTAAAGTTTGGATATATGTAAAAAAAAAAAAAAATGGCAAACTCGGTCCCGACGGTCTAGAAAAAAAAATCTGCTACTGGTGATAAAGGGTAATTTTTGACATGGTCTTCTTGTAATTGGTTAAATGTATTTTTATTGTCCTAACGCAATAATGCTCCAAAGCTTCTAGCTCAAACCGTTCCCAAAATATAATTTTTTAATATTTAGATACTTTTTTACAACATTATGTGACAACTGAATTATAACGGTCCGTGTTTTTGCCTACGGATTTTAACCCTAAAACGCTAAATATACGTAAAAATTACGTACAGTTTTTGATAAATGTGAATCACAGAAAAACTGTAAATCACACAATCCTCACCCTTTAGTATAGTCTTCAGTCTCACCACACAGTCAGACTGGTTCCACAATTCTTTCTCCGGAGTCTCCACGTAAATATTACGTATAGTTAGCCTTTAAAGTAAAATATTACTCCTATTTTTACGTATGTTTATTCTATTGAGCCATATTTTTCAAGTCATACTTACGTATCTTTAGCGTATAATTTGATTTATCGTATAATATATATAATAATAATAACAATTTAACTGAAAAATAAATTAATAGAGTATTAAACTTGGCAAGCATACTGAACAAGGGAGTGTTTATCTTATATGTCATACAATACCTGAACATTTATCACATTCGTTGGCTGATAATCAACTGGAATAAAAAAAAAGTTATTTCTTGAGTTTTATTTTGGTAATAGTTTTGCTGTGGAGTAGAAAAAAGTTTTATATGAAGGTTTATATGAAGGTGTCACAGCTATCAGTATTATCTTGGTTCTGACCGTGAGTTTGGTTGGATTGTTTCTAACGGAGGGTAAGGTTCAGCCAGGTTTCTTATCCATTATATCTGGTATGTTGTTCATTGATTAAGTTCCCTCGAAGTTAAACCTTAAGAATCTTTAGGCTTAGGAAAGGGGATTTCACCCCCCGGGAGTTTCCCCTGTACAACGCTCCATCCAGAATAGCATACAAAGAGGGGATTAGCTCATCCCTATAGTAGTTAGTTGAGTTTGTTGTTACTTTGCATTAACATCACTGTGCTCGGCGTCTCTAAATATGCTTAATGTCATCTGCAACTTCTCTTCTCTAAGGGGAAATCATCGCATTCCTTATCCTTCGAGATTCATTATTTTACAGAAAAATCGTTCGTATGTACGAGAATAACGTTCGTTGGATTGTTTCATATTATCTCTCAAATTGTTTTATGTATATTAAAAAAAAGCACTGTGTGGTAAAAATAGTACCCACCACATTTCCCTATACCTTAAGGCGGCTTTCACACTGCGCGCGAGACCGAGCGAGGCCGATTCCGCTTGAGAAACAAACACATGTATCAGCATGGGGCTATTCACATTAAACGCCGAGTGAGACCGAGCCAACCCGGGCGATTTGTTTCGAGCGTTTTTGTAAGCTAAGTGGTTTCGGCCGCCGAAAACGCATTGTAAACAGTTGTACGAGGACTGTTAGGTAATCGGCCGATCGGCTCGGTCTCGCAAGCAGTGTGAATAAGAAAACGCATCGGCCCAGCCTCGCTCGGTCTCACGCGCAGTGTGAAAGCCGCCTAACAGAGGTAAACGTTTTAATCGCACGAACACTGTTTCTCATAGGTAAATAAAAATATAATTAGTGGGTCGTGTTGAAAATGTAATCTAACTAGCTGACTCTGTGGCGCAGCAGCCCCTAGAGGTTTAGGTCTGCCAAAGGGCACATTCAAAAATATATGTACTGGATGACACGGGGTTAGTGTCTACCTCAACTGTATAAACCTAATAATTGGCCCTCGCAAATGTTTTTTTGTTTCGCCTAACCAAAAATACTCTAGTATATGATAAATAGTAATGACATATATCATTTAAGCTTCAATAACCACATGTACAATATATGCTAAATAACCCAAACCATGGGTTCCCAAACTATTCTACGTCGTAGCACCCTTAGAGAATTATATTTTTCCTACGGCACCCTAGTCAAATAATATCTATCTCTGGTAGCTATATTTCATATTGTTGTACAACTATGAAGAAGAAATCAGGTATGTGGTAAGGAATTTGTTTAACTCCTATTTTAAGTTAACACAGTACATAAAATGTTAATTGGTTGGAAAACCTAGATGAAAAGAAAAAGAAAATCCTTTCACATGCTCTTGAGGTGCATTTGTGTGTTTAGTGCGATGGGTGAGCCTACTGCTCACTGTACAATTTTTCGAATTGTGGAATGCAGCTACTCCCATTTATTTTTCCACATTGACTTTCAAACGACATTTGATTTTTCAGCAGCAAATGCAACACCAACCACTGAAAATCCAGCTTGGCAAAGATATGAAGTCGCAAAGGTAATGAGGACTGAGGACCTTACTGCTTTTGCACTTAGAATCTAAAAAAATATATTTATTTTAAGATACCCTTATCATGTTTGGTGTCAAATGTAAGAGTCCATTAAACTGTCAAACTATTTATTTATAAGAGTGATTGAAATCCTACTCAATAAGCCCTCTCGAAATAGTTAAATAACCAAAGATCCAAGTGGTTTAGCCTTAACAATGCCTACTGCAACGGCCTATAAATTTGACAAGTTTATATTTATAAAATGGTTGTATTGGTAGGACGATTATATTTCAACAAGGATGTTTTACAAGGAGTGCTTCAAGGTGAAATTCTTTCACCTTTATTATTTAATCTCTTCCTTAGAGATATCGATGAATTCTTTAAAGCTAATGGTCACGAAGGAATAAGCGTGGACAGTTCAACAAGCATTAGTATTTTGGCATACGCGGACGATCTTACCATTCTTTCGGACTCAATCGTTCAGCAGAACAAAGCACTGAGAATATTGGAGGAGTATTGTCATACCAACGATCTGATGGTTAACATAAGCAAAACAAAGGTTTTAATTTTCTCTAAAGGTAAAATATCTCCCAATCGCCCTAAGTGTTATTACAAAGGCCAGATATTAGAAGAAGTAACCAGTTTTAACTATTTAGGAGTTTGTTTTAGTCAGCGAGGGGTGATCGAACAACCAACTAATCAGGCTGTTAGTAGAAGCCGGGCAGTTGGAGGCGTGGTAAGAGAGGCGCTAGTAAGAGCGTCAAATCGTTCATTCCAAGCCGTTTTGCAAGTATACAACGCTAGTGTCTTAGGATCGCTTCTTTATGCCTCACATGTCTGGTCCCTCCGATACTTGCATCATTTAGAATCAGCTCAAACCCATTTCTTCAAAAGATACTTATCATTAAAATCAAATACACCCCACTACATTGTAAGACAAGAACTCAACATACCTCAGATCGCAGTGAAAATTCTCAAACAAACATTAAACTTTGTTAAACAAATAAATTCATTGGACGATAATAGCTTATTAAAAAAATGTTTCCGACGTCTTCTAACACTAGACTCTTCACCTAGCAATACGATAAAATATAACTGGATTTCTCAACTAAAGCACATTCTTGACACAGTAGGTATACAACTCGAATCAATACTCCTACCCTCTTTCAATACCACATCCATAGACAAAATAGCTTCCGCGTACCATTTACAACTAAAAAATGAAGATCTGGGAAAAATACAACAATCAAGCTACAGCCAAATGTACAAAATACTTAACTGTTTCCACCATACCGATATCAACTACCTCAATTTAGATATTCCATTTGCTCAACAAAAAACGCTGGCTCAACTTCGGACTGCAGGAATGGATTCAGTCAAACTAACACTCAGAGGAACACTACATGTTATTAAAGCGAGTGAAGTTTGCAACGTGTGCAACCAGAGGGAAACAGAAACTTTAGGCCACATTTTCTTCAGGTGCCCAATTTTCGAGCGTCAAAGAAAAAAGTTACTCCCGCTTCACTTTACAGACAATGAACTGACTGACAATACTAATCTGGCCTTGCTACTTGGACCCACAAGCAAGAACCAAGCCGCTAACATTTTTTACTTTATTTTAAATATCTTGAAATTACGAGCATTTCTTTTGGATCCATGAAATAATGTTTTTAGTTATATTTTGTTTAAGCGAATTTATTATCATTTTTATTTTGTTTTATAATTGCGTTACAACGTGTATATCAAGCAGTGTTATATTTATCTCTATTTTATATTTAAAGATCTTTTATTTTGTCATATTAAGTAAAAAGAAAAAAAAAGAATTAATATAATGAAATATTATAATATATATTAAGAGGAAAAATGTGCTAATTATGTGCTCCAAATTGTAATAAGCTTCAGCTTCTATACAAATAAAATTATTCTATTCTATTCTATTCTAGTAGGACGATTATATTTCAACAGATGCACTGTTAACTGTAAACCTAGTTTTTTAGTAGACGAAAACATGTATAATATGTTTTGATTTTTTTGGATCGAAGTTCCTAATGGCATGTTATGGCGTGTGGCCCGGGAGTGAATCCGAAAAAAACTACCGTCACAAAACCTCACGAAATTTACCTTGAGTACAAGTTGACCGATTTAGTTAAAATTTGGTACACATGTTCATTTCACCAATGCCCAGGACGATTTCGTTGGACAACGTTATCCACACAAGCGCAACGCTCGCGTAAACGTGACCTTCAAATGTAAAATTGGAATTTTAGGACAGGAAAAAATTCTTACTTCATCTATTCAATGAGAAAAAAAACTTTTTTAAATATATTTTTTTTTTTTTTTTTTTAGTAAAGCCAACACTGACACCGCTATGAAGTGATGAAGATCGCTAAATTCATTAAAGCGGGCCTAAATCTGCACAATAGAGAAAACAACGTTTTTACCTATATGTTATGTTCCAACGTAACGATTTAAATAAAAATGCATACCGTCTACAGTACAACTGAAATTTGCATGTAAAATTTTAACCTTTTACAAGCAGACGTTTTTGCGTAGTAAAGTTATGCATGTTATAATATATTAAATGGAGTAATAAATTATATGCCGGCGGAGTCTGAGGGAACAGTCGTGTTCCATCACTACAATCCTCTGCTTTAACTATAAACTCATCATGATTAACCTTTTTCTCGATATACAATACATTATTGCAAGACGCTCGCTTTAATGATAAAAAAGTGCTTTTCTTTTAATTTTTCCTTAACTCTGCTAAGTACAAATAGTTAGTTACTCTTAATTTTGTCTCTTTTTTAACTCCGCCACGTATAAGTAGTTAGTATCGTAAAACTTAGCAGTGTGATTTTATAATTTATATTTATTGAAAAGCGTAAGGAAAACTTTGTTCCTACCGGGTGTCCCATGACACCCGGTAATAAATAACAGGTGATTAGATTCATCCTTTTGTAATCTATTTATGTATTGTATGTATAGTCAATTCAACACGTAAATATTTTTCTTTTTAAAATGTTGCTCACTTTGTAAACATTAATACGCCTTATGGAGGCAAAACATAGTTACGACTATGTTTCGCCTGAATTAAAAAGGTGAATTAAAAAATGTATTTCCTCTAAGCTGCCCAAATTACTATAATATATTATTTAAATAGCTGGATTCCCGTGCTTCGCTATGGAGTGTGATTTTGTTAATTTTTTTAAAATAAATATATTAAAAAAAGTCAAGAAACATTACAATTCTTATACCAAAAGTTAATTCTACTTTCTAACTGCAAAATACCAGTCTTATTTTACTGTTATTTCTTTTTTTTACATTACCCCTATTTTTCCCTCTTAGAGATTACCTTTTACTGTAATTTAACTTAAGGGTTTCCAAAAATTGGTGATAATTATGTTAGTTGGGAGTATTGGTTCCAAGTATCTAGGGATCTGGAAAATAATATTTTGGACAACATCAATATTACTACAGATAAAGTAGTATTTCTATAGAAAACCAGTTTAAGTGTTAAATTTACCAAGGGAAAAGTAGAGGTTTTTTCCATCTGCATCCCTCCCTCTGGTGTCCATCTTTGTTGGATTATATTTCATTAATAAGTTCTTGTACAATCAATTCGAAATTCAATTTTCAAGTTTTTGGTAGTTTTATACTACGGAAAGTTAAAATTTTAATTTAAATCAAATTATAATTATTATTAACTACGGGAAACAGACAGTGAAATATACACTCCAGCGCCGGGATTTGAACCACGGGTCTCCTGTATTTCAAGTACAGACACTCTTGCCAACTAAGCTACGCAGGAGAATGATTTTTCACAGCCGTAATCGATAACTAGTCCCGAATCCAAGCTTTCATATTCATATACATTTAGACAGTCAATATTTATGACATTAGAACTAAACCTAGAATTAACGCTTATAATTATAAAGTACTCAATTAGTACCTGTACCTTGTACAATCAATTCGAAATTCAATTTTCAAGTTTTTGGTAGTTTTATACTACGTTTGGTAGTTTAAATTTTAATTTAAATCAAATTATAATTATTATTAACTACGGGAAACAGACAGTGAAAAATAAACTCCAGCGCCGGGATTTGAACCACAGGAGACCCATAGTTAATAATAATTAATTGTGTTTCCCGTAGTTAATAATAATTATAATTTGATTTAAATTAAAATTATAATAATTGTTTATCTCAACAATTTAGGAATCATAAGGTTTCTATTTAAAGTTGAGATAACCATACAAATTAAACTATTTAGGCTATATTGTAAAAACTCAACATCAATGATAATATAAATATGAATTTAACGCATTAAGAAAAAAGAAAGTATGTTAGATGTATTTTTGCAAACAATTTGAACTGTAAAAGAAGTTTAAAAAATCGAAAAGCTAACATTTGTTTGTTTCTACTCTCGTTAAAAGTAGCAAGTTTGATTGCTACTTATACAAATAAATAATAGTCATACTTTATTAATATGCATATTATTTAATATAACTGTTATAAAAATAAACCAAAGCAAAAGAAATCTGTCAACCTTCTCTTTAAGAGACATATTGTATCATGTTCAGACAAGGATAAACTTACTTTTATTAAAAAAAAAAATAAAAAATAAAAAATAATAATAATAGACATGTTTCTTAAAAAATAAAAAAATAAAAAGATTTCCCAAAATTAATTCTGAAGTTTAATTTCAAATTTTAATTAACTCCTCATTGATTAAACTATTATCTGATAATCAATTAGAGTTTTAAACTTACTTTGAAAAAATATTGTTTAAACATTTCTTTTTCATTTAATGTTTACTCTTATTTATAACTATAAATTAAATTTAGTTTTAGTTAATCAATCAGTATTATATATATATATATATATATATATATATATATATATATATATATATATATATATATATATATATATATATATATTATAATTAAATTATTATTTTATTTATTATGAAAATGCTTCTGTTAATTAGGAAAGGAAATGATGTAGTAAATATGCGGTAGGAGAAGTGGTAGGCAGGGTATAGTGAAGGAATCGGGGCAGCATTTTCCCTTCGCCCCCAAGCAAGATTAATCAATAACTTCAAAATGACAGTGTTACCCCAGCTATTTCCAACGACTCAAAAATAAAGTCCCTAAATTCTTACCACTCCATCGAACAAATGTATTAATTAATAATAAAAAAAAACAATTTATATAGTACTGTTAAATGACAATGTTTTAATATTTATAATATAATATAAAACTAAATATTATTATTCTTTAAATATTTTCATCCAACTTAACCCTATCGATTGTATGCTATATGAATGTAAGTATCGATACTGTTTTAGAATCGAGTGGGGAGGGGCTGCCAGTAGCCCATTGAGCTGAACACATCTTTCCAGATTCTTCATCCCCTCCATTCTTAATAATATTTCAGTCATGGAAATATCTTTACAACCCCGTAATACGTGAAAAATAACAATAAATCTTTGCATATTTGACCGATAAACAATGTTTTCATAGTATAAAATGTGTTGATTAAAGTAAATAACTATAATATGTTATATTTATCATAAAACTCAAGTTCTCTTGTTTACTTCTAGTGTATTGTATATTTTCTTATCTATTTTTTTTTTTTTTTTTAATTAAAAATAACAATCTTATCGTATTCAAGGTTTTTTTTTCATACTAAATAAATTCATTCATTAAATATCAATTCAATTAATAAAAAACTATTGCAATTATTGAAAAAATCTCATTTATAATTATAATAATTAAATAAATATATATTTACAAAAATAAAATCTAATACAATAAATTTCCATTAAAATAAAGTTTCTTCCATTAAATTATTAAATCTTTGCATTTCTAATAACATTCAAATATCGTTGTACAATCAATTTTTATGATTTATTATTTGAATTAGGTCTTTTATAAAAAAAAATAATTACATTTTATTAAGTAATCTGTTCTTATGAATGATAATACTTTAAAAATTCTAATTGAAAGTCATTTATGAATATCATCAAACTTTATATCAAGAGATTTACAAGAGAAAAAGTAGTAGTTATGTTATCACTAACTGTTTTGTTCGATACGTTGACATTGGATGCTGGAGAAAATCATGCTAGGAGCTTATGGAGACAAGGAGTAGCCCAATATTAGGTAAATTATACATCATTATTAGTATTATTATACTTATTTAACATGTATTATTGATTTTGACAGCAGTATTGCTTTCATAAGTGTAATAATTTTATAACACATTATTGATTAATTTGTAAAATTTATAAATTTCTAACCTTTAATTTATAATAAAGCATTATTATTACTACAATTATGCTTATCATACTTATAATTTTTTAATGTTTTACAGTAATAATGCTCCTAATAAAACACTAAAAAAATAATTATTATGTAAAATTTACAAATATCTAAATAACATGTATAATAAATAACAGTAAGAACATGATTTTATTTCGTATTATTTACATTTTTCTAAACATTTTTTTGTTGTTGTTGTTGTTTTATTACAACATAAAGATTACATTTTATTGTGCTATTTTCTCATTTTTTACACCTTTTTTTTCATGAATATAACATTTTTTTAATAAATTAATTTTATTAAATACAAAGGAAAAGCTTTAGGTACGGAACTTACAATTATTTGCTAACCATTATATGGTAGATTTAGTATTTTAACTAAGATATTAATAGATATTGTGTTATTATTATTGATTTAATTATAATATATATATATATATATATATATATATATATATATATATATATATATATATATATATATATATATATATATATATATATATATATATTATCAGTATTGATCATTTTTAAAAAATTCATTGGCTATTAAAACTTATATCACATTAACTTATATAGTGATTATAAATGTTAATTATACTGTGGAATAGTAATACACATTCTAATAAAACAACTTTTATACGACTAAAGTACTTTCGTACGACTAAAATGTATTCTTTCACTGTTCGTACATTTTTCTTTTCAGATAAGTATAAAAACCATTCCGAGACAACTCAGACAAACTCTCTCATATATACGAGTGCATAATTACTTAGCCCAGTGTTTCCCATTTATTATTTTTAGAGTGTTCGTAGGTAGATTTAAATATTATTAAACATTTTATCAAAATTTATCATACAATAACTTCTTCTCGGTGGGGAATCCGGCCCCATCCGCATATAAAGCTATTTTCTCAGGATCTAAATTATTCCCGGGAAAACAGCTTATATCGTTAGATTCGAATTTACATGGGCTACATTTTAGAATTTCTTGATTTCGCCTCGGAGTATGATTTTTCTGAACATGTGTGCCAAATTTCGTCAAAATTACCCCAGTAGGTTCCACGAGTCTGCACAGATAACATATGACAGAGAGCCATTTTTAGGACTCAGGGGACTTCAGAACGTGTAAATCCATCAAAATCTCAAATACCACAATACTTTCTCTTTATATAGGACAGTAAAAATATGGTATGCCTTTAAAAATGTAATTACTCTTGTAATAATTTACATTTATTATTCCTATTATTATGTTTACTAACTATTGTTGACCTTCAGTATACATATTTTAATTATTATTCTTACCTTTAAACGTGTACTAATTATTTTATAAAGATTAGATAGATATAATTGGAATAAAGTTAATATTTTACTAAATTTAATTCATTTTACAATAAATGAATAGGTTTATTTGAATGACTTTACACTAACGTATTAAGTAGATTGAATATAACCCTTTGATAAACAGAGATACTATAACGGGTATAATAGATATTGATCTTTAATATCTTCGCCCCCTCTTAGGTAAAACTTTGTAACTTTATTTGACAAATACATCCACAGTTTACTAACCTACTCGAAACAAATATATCAACTTTTATACATTATATATATATAATAAAGCCACAATAGCCTATATATATTATACTGATACTCAGTATTAAACTTATATTTAATTAACGCCCCTAAGGGCGAGACATAAAATAGATACAGTATTAAAATTGATTCTTATTTAAAAAAAAAAAAAAAAAAAAAAAAAAATAGATGAAAACACATTAATACAGAATATTCAACAAGTAATATTATATTTTTAGATTAATAATAGATAATATTCAATTATTATTAGATAATATACAATTATTAATAGATAATATACCATCATCAATAGATAATATTATTATTTATTAATAATTATACAATGATATCTTTTTCTATTTACTTAAATACACACTCTAAACACTGAAAAATGTTTGAAAAAAGTCGAGATTAGTAGTACTTATATATTATATATTATTTTTTACTTATATATTATAAGTAGAAAACCCTGAACTAAAAAAACTGAACTACTAATATCGACTTCTTTCATTTTTCAGTATATTTAGAGTACTTTTCCCAAAATGGGAAAAGTACTTGTAGTCGATAAAATGCTAACTTACTTTAAAACACCAAATATTATAATCACAAAAGCTCTCTACTCTAAAATTTAAAAAGCGTTTAATAACTGGTTGATGACTTTTTGTTTTCGATTTTCAAAAAAAACAGATTAATTTTCATCAATATCTCGAAAACTAGATTTTTCCCGGGAAATCATCTTATATCGGTAGGATAGTATTTAAATGGACCAAATTTTAAACAAAATACGTGTGGTGTCGCGGGACACCCGGTAGGAACGAAGTTCCTTACGCTTTTTATTAAATATAAATTATAAAATTATAGTACTAAGTATTTGATACTAACTACTTATACATGGAGGAGTTAAGAAAATGAGACAAAATCAAAAGTAACTATTTGTACTAGCGGAGTTAAAGCAAAATTAAAAGAAAAACTTTTTATTATCTTTGAAAAGAGTGTCTTACAATAAATGATGTATCGTAAATTGAGAAAAAATTGAATTTGAATTAGTTTATAGTTAAAGTAGATGGTTGTAGAGAAGAAAAGAAGTGTCCCATCAGACTCCGTTGGTGAATTACTTCAATTAAAATAAAATAATATAAAATATAAATCACCAACACCGAAGAACGGCTGCTTGTATCAGGTTGAAATTTACATGCCTGTTTCAATTGCACTTAAGGCGATGTGTAAGACGTTTTATTAAAATCGTTACGTTAGAACGTAAGATATCGGTTAAAACGTTGTTTTCTTTATTTAAAACATTTAGGTCACCCTAATAAATTTAGCGATCTTTATCACTCCATAGCAGTGTCGGTGTTTTTTTTTTTTTGCTAAAAAAAAATATTTATAAAAGTTGTTTGTCTCATTAAATAGATGAAGTTAGAATTTTTTTCCATCCTAAAATTCCCATTTTAGATTTGAAGCTTACGTTTACGCGAGCGTTGCGCGTGAACGCTTGGGCAGATAACGTTGTCCAACAAACTCAGCCTAGGTATTGGTGAAATGAACGTGTGTATCAAATTTCAACTAACTCGGTCATATTTCACTTAAGTTATCGCCATCATAATTCTGAACATGTATGTAAAAAATTGTTTTAAGATCAGCCCAGTAGTTTAGGCTCCATGCTTTTTCACAGACAACAAACAGACATTTTTTAGAAACCACTTTTTTGGACTCAGGGGACCTCAAAACGTGTAATTACATCAAAATCTTAAAATCGAATTTTCGCGCCATTATAATTCTTTCTCTTTATATGAGAAAGTTAGAACAGGTTAACTTTATTCTTTGAATTTATTCACTTTGAATATGTTCCACAAATTCCCTTAAGTTCTTGGTATTCCTTCTCTACCCTCGTACTTTAAAATTCTTTAAATTCCTTTAGAACCCTATCTACACCAACCAACCCTCGTGATCGAAGAGTGATAAAGGCGTCTCTTAAGTCTGTTTTCTTCTAGGTTATCCTATAAAAACTTCTTGACTCTCCAATGTTTATTCATTCTTTGTATATATTTTAACCATTACAGCCTTCTTTAATTCTCTTCTTTTAATTACATAAACCATCCTAGGCTTTTCATTCAGGATCCTAAATTCCTGATTGGCCCTTGCTCTTCAGTTTTCTATCATTCACAGCTACACATGTATACTTCTTAATGCCTAAGAGGAACTTTTGGTAGAGTTTGAGAAAAATAAAATCGGGTATCTTAGGGGTACCTCGGAACTTTTCCTCACTTTGGGGGCCACTAAAGTGGAAGCAGTATTGGGCGTGGTCAGTCCTTGGATGGGTGACCGTTTTGAACTAACTGATTTTTTTTATTATAATTTTCCAAAAAAAAGTATACATTATTTTTATTTATTTTATTTCATTAATTTAATTATTTGAATTTTGGCGGTGTTTTGACAGATGTAAACAAACAATGACGTTTAACAAAAGTATCGCACTAATTAATAATTATGTTCGTTTATAACTTTGAAACTAATTAATGTAATTTCATCGGTTTTTTAAAATATTTTTTCCTTATTTTTTACCGGTTCCAACGATATGCTATATTTGAAAAACGTATTTATACTTTCGGTATTATTAACCGTCAAAGTTTCAATAACTTCAAAATGGTGGCCAATATAAAATTGAATTTGGTGGATTTGTTTTTCATACAGAGAGGTACATTCGTGCCAAATTTAAACTCGGTCGGACCACTTTTTGATTTTTTAAAATATTTGCTGACTCAGCAAACTGGGTTCAAGATGGCGGAAAATATTTATTTTCCGGGTGGCACAACTAGAAGTCAGGACTGATATTTCTGCCAAGTTTCAAACCTCTAGGTTAAATACCCTGGGTGCTACGATGATAACACACATTCACACATACAGATGTGCTGAAAACCACTCAGGAGGTCTTAAAAACACCCAAAACGGATAATTCAGTAGAAAGTGTATTGATTGTGCATGCGCGTTTCATAATTCTTCACCTAATCGCATGATTAGCGAGTTTGTTTACATTTAACAAAACTAATTTGCTGTTTGTTTAATTGAAGTAGTTTTTTTCTGTATTTATTATTAAAATCCTACAATCGTAGATAAAGTACGGTACGCAACTCGTGCGAAAACTGCATTTTGGTTAAGCTACCCTCGCTGTCGCATGTCGCTCGGGTGCAAACTCCACACTCGTATGCAAAATGCTACTTTCCGCGCTAGACGCGTAATGTACTATATATTTCCTAATGTAATGTTCTATATATTTTTTATGTATATATATATATTGCCTTCAATAGGTGAGGAAAAGTAAAAATTAAAAAAATAAATAAATAATAAAAAGAAGATAATTCAAATACAAAATAAAATGAATAATTTCTGAAGCTTAGATATGGGAGAATTCTGGGGTACTGTCATAGATTGTGCTGTACAGCTGGACCCGAAGGCAAGACTCTGAGACATCATAGACCTCTGTGACTTAAAAACTAATTCACGCTATAAAATAAGTGATTGAGGCATTTTGATTACCTGACGACGATAAAGAAATAACCTAGTAGTTATAGCTCACTACTTTATAAGATTAAAAATAATCTCGTATATTGTGTGATGATTTTATGAACCGAGTATGTAGCGGAGTGCTTGGTAGAAATGTGCTGACTTTGTGTACGAGAATGTGGTGACTGGGTTTTCTGTGTCAGATGTTAAATTCTTGTTTATTATGATGGCTTTGTGTGAATGTTAAATCGACGCACCTGCATCTAGGAATAATTTAACCGATTGACCATTTACAGTAACCGGCAGAAGTAAACTGGTATCGTGATCACTCGAAAATACTGGTATGAGTAATGAGTATGGGGTCTTGTTAGATTGATTTTGTTGTTGATTAACTGTCGATAATCTCGCACAATATTCTATTTTATTAAAAAAAAGTCTATTATTGTCAATTCTGTATCTGTTCAAGCGTATTCTGAAACTTTATTAACCATGTTTAGATTCCGTGAAATATTGTATGTATGATGAGAAGACCTTTTAAGTTTCTGTTCGGCCGATTGCTGCCACAATTAAGCCGCTTCGGAAAAGGCCTCTCGGATTTTTTTGATTGATCTATTGTTCGATTGGTAAAGAGTTGACATTTTTTTAATACTCTAAGAGTGGACTCCTGTCGGCTCCGTTAACAGGTCAGCCGGCGGGGGCTATGAACTCCCGCGTCAGCTACAACATCGAATTGAGTCCCATCATGAAAATAAGCAACTCAAGGACATTGAATTGAGTCCCAGGTGTCTACAAAAACTCATTGAATTGAGCCCCATCCCCTTTATTTATTTTATATTTATTATCAGAATGTATTATTGAAGCGAGCGTAAGCGAGCTTCTTACATGCAACGAAATATGCATCTTGTCTGTCTGTCTGTCTGTCTGTGTGTAACGTTTACGTGTCCGACGATAACTTGAGTAAAAGTTGACCGATTTAGTTGATATTTGGTATACATCTTCCTTTTACTAATACTCAGGCTAAGTTCGTTGGACAGCGTGATCCGTCCAAGAGTTCGCTCGCAATGCTCGAGTAAAAGTGAGCTTCAAATTCAAAATTGGAATTTCAGGACGGGATAAAATTCTATCATCACCTATTCGATGAGGCAAACAATTTTTTAAAATAACATTTTTTAGTTAAACCAACAACGACACTGCTATGAATTAATAAAGATCGCTAAAACTTTAAAAGCTGACCTAAACGTTTAAAATTGAGAAAACAACCTTTTTACCAATATCTTACGTTCTAACGTAACGATTATAATAAAACTTCATGTACATCGTCTAAAGTACAATTGAAACAAGTATGTAAAATTTCAACGTGATACAAGCAGTAGTATTTGAATAATGAAGTGATACATTTATAATAATAATATAAAAGCTATTACGGGTGGTTAAGATTCTTATAGAGTATAGGTTTGTTTAGGAAGGAAGTAAAGCTTTGTACCGAGTACCCCCACTCTACCTCACACTACCCTCTTCCACTTATCTTCAACTATGACATTCATCATGATTCATGATTAATAAATTTCAATATTCAGTATTTCATTGCAATACGCTCGCTTCAATGATAGAGCCACGCGATGCCTAGTTATCAGTCTATTAATCAATTAAAATTTTCTATGGTGCTCAACTCAATTGAAATTTGTTACATGGGACTCAATGCAACTTTTCCCCGCGTCAGCACTTCTCCTAGACCGGTACCAATGCATAACATGTTACCTGCTATCACTCTCTTCTTTATTTTCTTTACATTAGAATATCACAAATAAAATCCATTACAATAATCAATTAATTCATCTACATAAAATTGGTTATCTTTTGTAAATTCAGTTGTTTAGAAAAAAAATGTTCGACATTACAAATGGTATTGCACTACAAAGACATAGTACTAGTACTAGACGTGTAGGACGAAGCATTAGTTGGAACCTTGCAATTAGGCTTTATTTTTGGTCCATATTACTAGCCCCGTGATGGTGAGTTGCAGCCACTTCACACATCATATGACTCAGCTATGTTCAGCTGAAGCGAGTATGGTCAGAGTATCCTGTCAATACTTAAAGTAATTTACACGTCATTGCTATGGAATTTATGGAGTTTGTCTACTTATTTAGAAGCTGATTCGATGCATAGCCCAAACGAGCGAGCAAGAAAGCACCATATTGTTTATACTCCAGGGAAGTGGAGGAATAACCTTCATCCATACGGGGTTTTAAAAGACTTTTCACAATTAATCATGGATTTAGGAATAATAAATACAGTCACGGTTAAGAATGGTAAACAAAATAAACCGGTTAAGAAGCAATAGGTTTAGACTTGAATTAGGATAATCTGACATTTTACTAGTTAAACCAAATTATGTGTTACTGACTTCAAAATAATTGAATTAAGAAAGAATAGGCCACCGAGAAAAAAAAAAACAATAATTAAAATCAGAATATCAAGATGTAATTCCAATTTCTTTTGATATAAGGAGTAATCCCTCAATTTTATTTTTATTTTTATGACTGCTTTCCTTCTAAAGTAAAGGGTGACCAAAGAGCAAATTGAGGGCAATTAATTTTATCCGTCCAATGAGGAGCAATGAGTAAAAAGAAGTAGTATTCTTCATTGTTCTTTTCATCATCTCTTATTTCAACATTTTGGACTTGAGATTTGGGAGTCCATGCCTTGTAACTTGGCAATTGTTTCTGTTTGTTATATTGTTGTAGTATTTTTTATTTTTTCGACAATATTATCTGGTTGACAAATTATAATGATCAATTTATTATATTATTATTACTTTGATTAAGATTGTAGCTGATGTAACGATAACTTTTTTAAATTGACATCTTACTCTTTTTGGTTAAATAATGGTTATTATTTTTTCTAAGATTTAATCGAAATATTATTTCAATTATATTTCTTATATAAATAATTATAATTCTTATATAATTTTAAATTATATTTCTTTTTAATATTTTGTAAATAGGGAAATATATTGATGTCAGTTAACTTGACTTGGGTGACAACGTTATGTCAAGTTGACATTAAATTGTATAAAGAGAATAAAAGTTTAGTTGTGTTCTAACTTTAGCAGCCTCTTATCTACCTAGTTATTACGCCGGTTTACATTGGTGGCAGCGGTTCAAGATGGGACCAAAGAAAGCGAAGAAAAAATTACGGATGGAATCAGATTCAGAGGAGGAGCTAAGGCCACGAAGGCAGTCCACGGGAAATACCGATCAAGACAAACCAAAGCGTGTAAGTACCTCTCCAGTTGAAAGACCTATGAAGCCCGTGATAATCCCTAAAGAGTTCGATGGTAGTGGGAACTGGGATGATTATGTCAATTATTTTACTAGGGTTTCAAAAATAAACAAATGGTCCGACAGTGAAAGCATTTCATTTTTAGGGGTTTCAATGATATTAACAGCAGGGGAAATCTACAGTAGAGTTTATAGCGAGGTGGATATTTTAAGGAACTATGTGGAAGGATCGGGTATGCCATTCACCCACCGGAAAAAACTGAACTTGAGAAAAGGTGTTTTAGGGGGCGGGGACAATTGGATAAGGAGTCATTTAGGGACCTAGGGACAAATATTAAAAGAATGGTAGTGTTAGCTTATCCTAGGTTGGATAAATATGCTAGGGGGGAATTGTTGTTGGATCAGTTTATAGACGCTATAGAAAATAGTCAGATTAGACTGGAAGTTAGGAAAGCTAGGCCAAAATGTTTGGAGAATGCTATAAGCCTGGCCCAAGAGTATCAAACAATCAATGAAATAGAAAAGCAGAGGCAATGGACAGGTTCTAGTGGGGAGGTAAAAAAGGAATTAGCTAACATTGTAGTAGATGGAATTCAAAAAAGCCTTAGCGAACATACAGAGGCAATTAAGAATATTAATAAAACACTACATGACCTGAAAGTGGTTTGTGGAGGAGCGCATGGCCAACAGCGTGGCAAGGAGTGGAACAGACGTATATTAAAATGTTATAGGTGCCAGGGCAACCATTTTGCAAGGGAGTGCCATTTGTCCCAGGGAAACTAAACAAGGTCATTATTGGGGCCCACGTAATGACCGAACATAAGGGGCCAAGTAAGACGGTAGAGAGTACTAATGATGACTCTGATGTACCTGCCGTGGTGGTGGAGGGTAGCGTGTCAGGTGTAGCAACAGAGATTTTAATCGATAGCGGAGCAGGCTGTTCCTTAATGTCTGGCAGGCTGTGGAGCAGGTTGAAAGACAAGCCTGAGATGAATTCTTACTTGAATAGGATAAGTACAGCTTCAGGCGAGACCATACCTATATTAGGTGTTTGCGAGTTAACCATAGGAATAGGAAACGTTAAGTTGAAGCAAAGATGTTTGGTAGCACAAGGGATTCAGCGAGATTGTATTTTAGGAGTTGATTTCCTGGTGAATAATCATTGTGATGTGCTACTATCTAGCTGGGAAGTAGCAATTGCGGGGGTAAGAACGCCCATTAAAACTAAGAGCGGGAATAAGAAGGAGTGCTATTTGCATGAAGTTCAACCGAACGTATATCTCGACGAGATAGTAGTAATACCTGAACAATCAGAAATAGTGGTCAAAGCTAGGGCGAGCGCAAGGATTGAGGGGGCCGCCATTTTTGAACCTTCGGTAAAATTCTACGATACAAATGAGCTTTTGGCTGCTCGTAGTGTATCTTCAGGGGAGAAGATTTATGTGAGACTATTAAACCCTTCGAAAGAGCCTCAACGGCTAAGGCAAGGAATGTTTAGGAACTCTTAGCAGTGTGGAAATAATAGAAACAGGTGAAGGTAATAAGAGTAGTGGGTGTAGTGGTATGAGTGATACATTTTCTTTAGATAAAACTATACTCACAGACAGGCAGATTAAGAGCATAAGGGCCCTTCTTAGAGATTTTAATGATATTGCGTCCAAAGGAGACTATGACTTGGGAAGAACTAACATAATTAAGCACAGCATTGATACGGGGGATGCCAAACCTATAAGGCAGCGTGTTCGTCGGGTGCCAGTCCACCTTCAGGGTGAAGTGGACAATCTAGTTAAAGGTATGCTTAGCGCTGGGGTTATTAAGAAGTCATTCTCGCCTTGGACTAGCCCTGCTGTTCTCGTAAAGAAAAAAGATGGATCACTCAGATTTTGTGTTGACTACCGCAGGTTAAATGAGGTCACTGTTAAAGATGCTTTCCCTCGGCCGAGAATTGATGAGATCCATGACTCACTAGAAGGTAGTCAGTGGTTCAGTACTATAGACCTAGCTAGTGCATATCACCAGGTTGAAGTGGAGAAGGCAGATAGAGAAAAAACTGCATTTGCTACCAGGGCGGGACATTAAGAATTCAATGTGTTACCATTTGGCTTATGCAACTCGCCTGCCACATTTCAAAGACTGATGGGGCAGGTCTTAGCTGGGTTAGAGTGGCAAGTAGCCTTAGTATACTTGGATGACATAATTGTGTGGGGGAAATCTTTTGAGGAGCACATAGAAAGACTAAGAGAAGTTTTTAAAAGGCTGAGACAGGCAGGGTTGAAAATCAAACCAAGGAAGTGCAAACTCTTCAAAAAAGAGGTTGAGTTCCTGGGGCACAAGGTTACGGAAAATGGGGTAGCTACAGTGCCAGAAAAAGTAAGAGCAGTGAAGGAATGGCCAGAGCCTAAAAATCTGAGGGAACTCCAAGCGTTCTTGGGGACTGTAGGATACTACCGTAAATACATAAGAGGTTTTTCTGAAATTGCACTACCTTTGCTCAATTTATCAAAGAAAGGATACAAATACTTATTTGACGAACGGTGTCAGGAGGCTTTTAAGGAATTGAAAGAAAAACTGATAACTGCACCGATCTTGGCGTATCCTAGGGCAGAGGAGACATTTATTTTAGATACTGATGCCAGCAATAGCGGGCTAGGGGCAATTTTGAGTCAAATGCAGGATGGAGAAGAAAGGGTCATATGATATGCTAGTCGGACTCTAACTAAACAAGAACGGTCTTATTGTGCTACGCGAAAAGAATTATTAGCAGTTATATTTGGGACTAAACAGTTTAGATATCTTCTAGGACGCCATTTCATATTGAGGACTGATCACAACTCATTGCGTTGGTTAAAAAGCTTTAAAGAGCCTGAGGGGCAAGTTGCTAGGTGGCTTGAAAGGTTGGCTGAGTTCGATTTTGATGTAATACATAGACCAGGCAAGTTACACGGGAATGTAGATTGGTTGTCCAGTAGAGGCAGTGCAATGAGGAAATCGGGCGAGAAGTAGTTAGGAAGTCTGTACAGGAACTTCGAGTTGAGTGGCCCGACTCTCTGGATAAAACAGAGTTACAGAAAGAACAAATGGAGGACGAGGATATTAGACCTGTACTTGAGTGGATGAAGGAAGGGTCCCGGCCGGACCACAATATGACAGCTAGAGTAAGTCGATCGACTAGGGTTCTCTTAGCTCAGTGGGAGAGATTAAGATTAGTCGATGGAGTTCTTTTTAGAGTTTGGTATGAGGATGGGGGATCAGAGAGGACCCAATATGTTGTGCCAGCCAAGGGAGTCAATACGGTGCTTACACACGCACATGAACTACCTGCTGGGGGACACTTAGGGAGTGACCGCACGGGTAAACGGGTTCAAAGTAAGTTTTACTGGCCAGGATGGGCAAGCGATGTAGAAAGCTGGTGCCGAACTTGTACAATATGCAACTCCAGGAAGAACCCTAGAAAGGAAAAGAGGGCTCCGCTAGGTTCCTACTTGTCAGGTTTTCCTGTGCAGAGGCTGAGCTGCGACTTGCTGGGACCTTTACCATTATCGAAGAGAGGCAATCGGTATATAATGGTCGTCGTTGACCATTTCACGAGATGGGCAGAGAGCTATGCCATCCCGAATATCGAAGCGACAACCGTCGCCATCAAATTAGTGGAGGAGTTTATTTGCCGATACGGCGTACCATTGGAGTTTCATAGTGATCAAGGGCGCCACTACGAGTCTAAAGTGATGAGGAAGATCGCAGATCTTCTAGGGATAGCCAAAACAAGAACCACTCCATATCACCCGCAATCTGATGGACAAGTGGAGCGCTTCAACAGAACGCTTTGCGACGTATTGAGCAAGTATATCAACGAAGACCAGACGGACTGGGACGAACAGCTTCCCTTTATAATGATGGCCTACCGCTCGAGCGTACACTCGTCCACCAAATTCACCCCATTTAGATTGATGTTCGGCAGAGAAATGCGCTTGCCGATAGACTACGAACTTGGACTGCCGGTTGAAGGCGAAGGCAACGACTACCCAACTTTCGTAAAATTAATGGAAGAGAAACTAAAAAAATGTCACGGTGCAGCTCGACAATGGCAACAACGTAGTCATGTAACACAAAAAGAGTTTTATGACCGGCGCGTAAATGGGGAACCTTTTACTGAAGGAGACCAAGTATGGCTCTACACACCGCAGAATCGAGTAGGACGGAGTGCCAAGCTCAGCCGGCCATGGAAAGGACCTTACACCGTAAAGAAGAGGTTATCGGACGTCACGTATCGTATCCAGGCTGCGAATGGCATCGGACGACGAGGTCAAAAGCGGATGGTGGTCCACTTCAATAGATTGAAAGCATACCATGAGCGTCAGCCTGAACCCCGAGGGGAGGGAGAAGTGTAAATAGGGAAATATATTGATGTCAGTTAACTTGACTTGGGTGACAACGTTATGTCAAGTTGACATTAAATTGTATAAAGAGAATAAAAGTTTAGTTGTGTTCTAACTTTAGCAGCCTCTTATCTACCTAGTTATTACGCCGGTTTACAATTTTAATCTAAATTAGATAGTCTTGTTTTGAATTTACGAAACATGTCTGTAATACGTAATAATTATTATTAACCTTATGGAAACTTCATTCTTTCCAAATCTGAGGAACAAGTTGTGTTTTAAATTTAAAGATATTAATAATCTATAATTCTATAGCGTTTTAAATTTTTGTGATAAGATTTTTTTTTATTGTGCTTACTGTTATCTTTCCTAAACCTATTGTTTTTAGATTTTTATTTCTTCTCGAGCTTATTGAAGCATTGTGATAAAGCAAGAAAATTCAATCAAACATTTTTTTCTCCAAATTCAAAAGTTCCTGAACATAAATCCGTTTCAGATATTAGGGAAGAAAATTTTTGTTTTTTTTCTTCCGCAAAATTTTTGCGAACCACCATTTCTTAAATACTAATAGTCCAATATTGATGGTAAATCGTAATTAGTCCATTGTTAGTCCCATAAAAGTTCGACTTTCTCGTCCACTACTTTCTCTTCAAAATGTTGTTTTATTAACACCTATATCTTTAAAAGTGCCCAATATTTTTTTAAGTAATTTAGATGATTTGAATTTAGTAATTGATGATGATGATCCAGAGACCTTCCCACAATTAAATTGCCCCATTAGGTAGCGGAAATTTATCAAATAAGTGTAAGCGCACTGAGAATCGATACAGAGCGAAATCTAATGTGCCATTCGTCCAATTATAGAAAGGTATGTGCCTCACAAATTCGCAGGCTATTTTAGATTTTGCTATTTATTTATTCGAAAATGCTTTCAGGAGCAAATGTAAGTGACTATTTAGTTAAACACTGTATTATTTATATTTTTACTGAACGAATATTAACTTAGGCTAAATATAATCTTAGCATATTTAAAGATAAATGTTCCCACATGAAACAAATGTATATAGCGCTTAAAAAATATGATTTCACATAGGAAATAATTACATTCAAACTTCCAACGTGCTTCCCTATAAAATTGACTAAACTGTACTTTTGCATACTTCGTGTGATACTTTTAATGATGCTACTTGATGTTAAATGATGCTGCTTGATGTTAAATGATGCTACTTGATGTTAAATGATGCTACTTGGTGTTAAATGATCATACTTGGTGTTTAATGATGCTACTTTTAATGCTGATACTTTTTGCCTAGTTTGTCGTTGTGCTTTTAAATAAAATATCAAAGATGGGTTATAAATCAATATTTTGGACATGTATAATTTACCTCTATAATTCCATAGTGGTTTCCAATACTATAAAGATAAACTGCGTTTAACATTTACAAGTAATAACTGCAGTTTATAACCACCTAAACATAGAGGCTGAGGCTATATAACCTCAATGGCATCAGATATTCCAGAAAAACTAAAATTCAGAGATACAGTCAAATTATAACCAATTACAACGATAACCATTTATAGTGGTTACATTATTTGTATAATGAAACTAATTTAATTTTTAACATTCTAATGTGAATGAATGATCCAGTCAAAAATTCAGATACCTAAAATATCACCTCCTTCTCCACTGATTTGATCTACTTGTCAATACAATGATAATTAATCAACCTGCTTGATTATCAACTAATTCACCAATTATTTATTAACTCCACTTCCTGCGGACAGGAGAAGGAAGTATCCTCGAAATACAGAAATTGTTTAAAGAGCAAGGGTTTTGTGTCTTATCTATTACCTTAGTACAGCCTCCTCCCATCCCCGGTTTAAAATTGGTAATATAATCTTATGAGTGGATGCTTACATCCTTAGGAGCAGACCTTATTGAATTAACTTCTTACCTTTATATAGGAATTTTATAATACACCAATTTTTTTAACTATGTGCTATTATTACCTAGTATTAAACCTAGTGTAGGAGAAATCTAATATTTGTAGATAAAAAAAATACCCAGTCAATACCATCATCTTTATTAATCGAGTTGTTTAATAGTTTCTATTCTTATCAGTAAGAAGATGATACCACAGCGCTCTCCTATTATCCCTTGTCTTAATTTAGGCCCTTTATAAACTCCACAATCTGTATTTAGGTTTTCGTGGTCATCCTACCCTTGTGCTTTTGGTAGTTCGTCCGTCCGTCGCATCTTGGATCATATATCCAACCTATTGTAGCTAGAGATTTAAAATTTGGTATAAAAGTTAACCCCCCCCCCCCAAAAAAAAAAAACAGGAAAAATGTTGCGTACTTCACAAATCGAAATTCTTCGACCAACGAGCAATTGCAATTTATTGTAATTTTTGAGTCGGGTATCATTTTAAAGGTATTAAAAAGTAAATCGAGAGAAATTTAAAAGCGAAAAAAGAAAGCATCCTTTGCTGTTTAAATTCAAAATATTGCTAATTTGTAAATGTGAGAACTATATTTAAAAAAATAATTATAGAAGGTTTACTTCAAGAAAAATATATTTTTTGTTTATTGAATATTATTATTTTTGTCTACCTTTATATTTTTGAATTTATTCCCGGTACATTATGTGAAGAAAGCCACTTTATCTATTTAACAGGTCTTGGAGACCTAACATGTATAAAAGGGGTTAAGAAACAACGTGTTACTGTCACTAGACGTTCGGGACACAAAAAAAAGTCGCCGAAGAAAGCCGAAGCTAAGGCAGTCGAATACGATCGGGCCTTACCCCACCACCCCACTAGTTTCTACACTGTGCATTCAAATCTTCTCTTTAGCCTGTATATCTCTTCAAGGCCTTTTCCACTATGACACGACTATTCATAATAACATTTAAGCATACAAATATTTATGAATATAGCAAAAATAATACAATAATGAAACATAGACATGTATAAATCATACATATAAAGTAGAAATGAATTAGACATTAAATTATTTCGTTATTTTACATTATTTATAGTTTGTATATTATCACGTAAACCCAAGAGTGATTGAAATGGAATACGTACACATATTATACGCGACTAGTAATTATAATTCTACAATGAAAAATGGAATAAATCCAAAAACAGAAATACGAATTAAATTGAAATGTAATTTAATTAAAAACAAAGCTCTTTAAATAGATAAATGCGAGTTTAAATATTTTGTCGCATGTTCAGTGTTTTTTACAAATTGAGAAGTATATTTTTATAATTCATACATATACATAAATGCACACACACACACACACACACACATACATATACATATACATATATATATATATATATATATATATATATATATATATATATATATATATATATATATATATATATATATATATATATATATATATATATATATATATATATATATATTTATTTATTTAAACATATGTATTTACAAAGTGTTTACATAATACTATGTATCATTACATTATATTTGATTGAACAAGTACTTAAAAAAATGATATACAAAAAACAAATATTTTATTACGGCACAAAATCTATCTAAAATTTATCTTTACGGCACAAAAAGTAGTTATTAAACTAATAATTATAAATGCAAGTTAATATTCTTATCGTATCTTCTTTGGTGTGACACCATGTATTTTAAGAATTCCCAGCAGTTTAAAATATAAACATAACATATAACATTATTATTATTATTAAAACCCCTTTTCTTTTAATGGTCTTAATAAATATTATTATCATAACATGATCCAATCCGACGTGGTCAAATTAACCGTTTATTCATTTATTATTTACCAATTTATTTATATTAAAAAAATTATATGTTGATATATTTGCGTAGAATATTATAAAATCTTGAACATAATCAGAGTATTATTTTAATTGAAGAAGGTTGGTTTGATTTTTGCAACATAACTATTTTTTTAATTAAATATTTAAATAATAAGTAATAATGTTATATGTAAGATATTCAGTTAATTATTTATCATATTCATAAACATTATAATAATAATTGGTAATATGAAATATGTATTAATAGTAATGTAGTGCATAAAATGGAATAGGCTTTAAAATATCTAATAAAAGCGACCTAATTATTAATATTTTGTAAAAGATGAATTATGTTGTTTAAAATAAGTCTTTATGTTGATTCATAATAATTAAAGACTAGTAGTTCCACGAAATAAGCATTCTTTTAACCTATGATCTTGTTAAACGAAATATGTATAAGTAAAGGCCAGAGTTAAGGGGGTTAAGAGAGAGCGTGTTTAAAGTTGTAGAGGAGTAAACGTAAGGAGATAGAGGTGGGCTGTGGAGCGGACACGATGATTCCCGAGTGAGATTCGACATTCTTCGGCGCCTTTTTTTTGTGTCCCGAACGTCTAGTGTTACTGTCGGGGTTAAGTCATTTAAAGTTGTAAGTAATTTAAGATAAATAGCTGAGATCAAGTTAATTTCATACATTTTATTTAATATGAGTATTAATTATCTTTGATTAAAGGCACAAAATTTAAAACATTTGTGTAAATAATTATAATTCTGAGTATGACATATTGGAGGAATAAGGGGACAATTATCGTCAGATGTTACATTTGAAAATATAATTAACTGTAGACACCCATTCGTTATCTGAAGACTGCTCTAAAGAAATGTTTAGAAAAGGGTCATAATGTCCTTCTGTTTAACGGAGAGATAAAGTCCCTTTGACTAATGAACTGTTAAGCTAAGGGGACAGCATCTCTTCTGTAAGTAGTAGAGCTGCTTTTTCTTTGTATAAAGGGTCCCTCTTAAGAGTGGTTCTATGATAATCGTGTTGAATGGTTATTAGATAACCAAAGAGTAATAAAATGTATATTTGAACTGGTATTACAGAAATTACATTAAATTTATATATTATAAATTTATTTTGAGCGGATATTGTAAATATGTACTTTATAAAAATGGTTCAAAGTAGCTTTCTAGCCTAGAGCAATCAGCCACACAGAATAAATAAATACAAGACAAGCGTTTCAGAGCAACTAAATTTAAATTTATTTTATTTTAATTAATAATTTTTATCCCTCTGCCATGAAGCCGATTGGCGATACATTTACGGCACATTACCAAGAACCCTGGCTCGGGCGAGTAGCTATGATACTACCAAATTTTTGGAGATTCGTCCAAATTATGTGTTTCGGCCCGTAGGAGGGATACTCGGAGACGGGTACAGACAGGTTGAGGATTATGTAAGGAATCAAATGTACCAGTCCAAAGAGGTTGGACTGACAGGTGGACTGTAAATGAAAGAATAATGTTAATGTAATAGTACATTACGAGTCTAGTGCGGAAAGTAGCATTTTGCATGCGAGTGTGGAGTTTGCACCCGAGCGACAGCAAGGGTAGTAAAACCACACGAGCAAAGCAAAATGCCGTTTTCGCACGTGTTGTGTACCGTACTTTATCTACGATTGTTGGATTTTAATAATAAATACAGAAAAATAATTAATTAACTTCCTGTATGTAAGTTCGTACTTCTCTTTTGATAAAGATGATATTAATTCATTAGTTGTATTTTGTGCCGAATTAATTATTTCTAGAGGCGTATTATTCTCCTCATTTTCATCTTATCACTTAAATCACTCATTGTTTTTCACTAAAAAGTGGATATAAACAGCTACTTTAATTAACCAAACAGCAAATTTGTTTTGTTAGGTGTAAACAAACTCGCTTATCGTGCATAAAGGTGAAGAATTCTTCATTTTTACAGCCCTAGGGCGGAAAAAGAGGAATTATTTAAACGGGCATGCGCAATGAATACAAGTACGTAAAGAATCACTTTGTATGAATCTAAACAGAGATACAATGTTTATATGTATTTCGTATCAATCTTAGATAAATATATTATAGCGTGAATGATCTAATAACTAGTTAATAAATTAATAGCTATATAAGGTAATAAATATGTTGGACCGGCCTGAAAGGAGAAGACGTTCACAATAGATAATTGAAAAAAAATAGTACGTATAATAAAACAGACTATCACCAATACAATAAAGTTAGAGAAAATGTTACCTTTAAAAATGATAAAATAGTGGAATAGTTAGTTATATATTACATGCACAGGTCAGAGAGGCACTGGAAAGAGAAAATAGTATTAGACCTAAATTACAATGAACAATTGAAAATAATGGTAACAAGCATTAAATAAATAAATAAATTTGAAAACAGAAATGACTAATGACTAAATAGATAAATGTTAGGCATATCACAGGCGGTCAGTAGAGCAAATAAATTAAATTAATTATATGACGGGGGTGTGCAAAGGTGACAGGAGAAGTTGGTGAGCTAGTGTCGTCATTTATTTCGGGAAGTCCAGCAGGCCGATATAATAACAGGATAGGATAAATTAGTATTACATAAGCTATACTTGGACCATGCAATAAATAATATTAAAGCAATAAATATAAATTAAAAATGAGTCATGCACAACACCCTGCTGTTAAGATTCTACAAGCTTGCTTCTTATAAGCTGTAGCTTAGGAAAAGTAAGGTTTCACTGAGTGGTGGATTAGCGAACGGAGGTTGGTGGTTCTATCCTGAACAGGTTATCTAAAAACCACCCGTGTTCCGTACAATGTAAACACTCAAGTCTACCTCTTCTCATGTAATTTAAGCAGTGAACTATTGGTAAAGTGTTCAATAATGATGTGTAGTGTAATTATTTGTTACAAGTAGTTACAGTGATAGTGCCATTAATACTAATCATAAGCATAAGTTCGTTAAATAAACGTAAGTAGCATAAGTATTCTTACGAGTTACGTCAAGGTATAGCTGCCCTCTCCACTTATTCACGATCAAAATATAAATCGCGCAATAATTCAATAATACGAACTCGATCGCGTGTTCGTGAATCAGCGCCTGGAAAGCCATCATTGGGGTTTCAGTAAAAAGGCACTGAAATGCGTTACCCCGTGTTTTTACTCATCTAACAGCGCGCAGGGAAAAGTACAGTTGCAACAATATAGACGGTAACCGGTAAGACCCGAGTAACCGTCAACTATGACTTTACATAGCGGCCACTACTACTGGTCTCCGGTACATTATCGACTCCGGCGCTGCTATATCGGTCTTACTCGTGAACTATCGTGATCGCTGGAACGGTCCGAGACATCTTTCGGATCCTCGATACGTCGTGACATCATCACCCCTATTATACTCGGTGCAGCCATCCTCGTGCACTTTGGCATGCTAGTGGACTGACTGGTCGATTCTTTTATCGAACTGACATCTCAGAGTGGAAGGACCAGAAGGACTTATTTCACACCTTCAGTGAAGTGCATTAGAGGTTTAACTGGCTGTGATATCCAACAATGGAAATAAGTAATATTTATTGAGATGAAAGAGGGCACAATTTTACGACAGGATCATTATGAAGGAGGATTGTTGTCCTTTTGTCTTTAGTGCAATCCCTTCTCCAGTATGGTGTGCTGGTATGGGGAGGTGCAACTGCGTCCGTTCTAAAACCTCTACAAATAGTTCAAAAAACCATAATAAAAATAATACTTAAAAAACCTAGACTATTCATCAATCGCTTTATTTAGAGAATTTTCAGTTTTAAACATTGATCAGTTGCACTAAAAAACAGTTCTAGTATACGACTTCAAGTTACCAAAATAAACCGTTGAACATAACTATCAAATCAGGACGAAAACAAACAGAAATCTACAAACAATAGCTACCAAATACACTTTCGCACAAAGACACCCATCGTATATAAGAATCAAACTCCACAATGCTTTACCTCAACGTATAAGAAACATCAAATCAATAGATACGTATAAAAAACAAGTAGATATATGGATTAGAAATCATTACACTATCAATAATATACATTTAAATTAAATTCAAAAATGTTTAATCTCTCTTTCTAAAGAATTTGTTGTACTACTTTTTCATTTTTTCTCTCTCTATTCTTATCAACAATAATAATAATATATTATTGTAGTAATAAGTATTATTACAATTTGAAATAAATTGAAAAGCTTACTGAATTGAATAGGCACAGATTTGCATTATTTTTTATTTTTTATTTCATTTTATTTATTTATTTATTTTTTAATTATTATTATTATTTTATTTTATTATTTTTCTTTTTTTAAGCTCTAGTGATTGACTGTTTGAAAAAAGGCAATTAATTTTGATTTTACGCTTTATCTATTCAAATTTTAATTTTTTATATTTATTATAAAATAAAATGGAATAAGTTTCATATTATTAGTTATAAGGTTGTTAAACTCAATAATAAAAATAGAATATTTAGGTCTATATTAATATATAAATTATTAAGTTCTTTTTTTTTGTGTGTACATGTATATATGTGTATGTAGTGTGTATGTATGTGTATATATATATATGTATATGTGTATGTGTATGTATATGTATGTACATGTGTATATATGTATGTATGTGTGTATGTATGTATGCATATAAATATCTTGTTAGAAAAGTATTTTGTTAAAATAGAATAAAAATAATGTAAACGGCCGCTCCCTAGTTCAAGCTTTTGCTTTTTGGGAGCGCTCACCACAGCATGTATCAATTTAATTGTGTTTATTAACTTAATTATCCTATATATTGTGAGGAATAAATTATTTATTTATTTTTCAACACGATTACAGTGCCTGTGTCGATAGAGTGAGAATCTGTATTCCATTTCTCTCGAGTTTGCAATGTGTGGAGATATTCTAAGTGTCAAGGCTTCCAGAAATCTAGCAAAATGTGATGGAGAAGTTGATACCGATTACGTTGGTTGATTTGTTTATCTTGAAGATTTGGGAGCAGGTAAATGACCCAGAGGCATTTGCGTTAAAAAATGAGCTGCTGTTAACGAGGGAGGTTCACTAGAGTCAGAACTCAGTACACACAATGACCTGCAATTCTAGAGATGATTGTATACCTTATAGAAAAATGAAACTTGTTTAGGAGCCTCAACATTATATATTATTTAAAAGTACAAGTGTAAAGCTAAAAAGTCTATGAAAGAAGATTCAAACGTGTGAGTGTTAAGGCGAGTGTCAAATAAAGTTTTAGTTTAATTAAAAGACCTAATTTAAAGTGAAATGTTGGATGAAAACGTAGCTTATTCAAATGTACTTTTACAAGGGTTGAATTTCGAGTAAATAAATACAGTTAATTCAACATTTAGCTCTTTTAATGTTCCTACATTTAGTGGCTAGGAAAATAGTAACAAAGCTTATTAGCTGTCTTAGTATGCTTTAATTGTATCTTAAGTTTATACTTTAGAGCAAACATTTTTCAGAATAAGTTCACTAATTTATATATAACTAACTATTTTTATTGACAGTGATAAAAAGAATCATACCATAATACTTATCACAAATTCGCAGCATGACCATTAAGGTCGTGTGCTGGGAGTAGTAGTGGTCTACACATAATTATTTTTCCAATAATATTGCAACAAACATTTTATCTTAATACAAATATCATATAAAAATAAATACATAATATCCTAATAAAAATAAATTAGTTCTATCACAGAAATAAATAACTTAATGTAATTAGAATCATGTTCATATAACCGTAGGAAAAGGAAAAGATAAATTTAAAATCACACATACATATCACAAATTCGCAAGCATCCTGCAACTAACCTGTTATATATATAAGTACAAAATAGATATATTTAAATAAATACATTTTAAAAAATATATTTATATAATAAAATGTTAGTAAATTTCTCTTTTGCTAAACCTGTGCATATCTGTATATACAAATTTATTTAATATACTTGTCAATAATTTATTATAAATTGACAAGATTATTAAATATGAGTTCAGTTTGTGTTTAAAAAGTGTTATAAAATAATTTAAAAGAATATCTTGGTTCAAACTTCAAAAATAGTGTCTTAGTTATTCCTCTTCGACGAATAATCCACTACAATGGTTATGGGCCCAGCACGCTTCTACTGCGACAATCAAAGCGCTCAAAAATTAGCTAAAAATACGTTGCTTCATAAATGACTGTGCATTTGCCTTTAATTTCGACTAGGCTACCGTCAGCCATGCGAACATGTTCACCTAATAATTCTTTTTGATGACACATAATGTGATGTGTGGTGCCCACTGTCTAATAGAAATTCATATTTGTTTAGGGGTTTCCATGAACTTGAGATTACTGTGTCAGAGCTAGAATTTTGTCTATCTACAGTTAATGATGTTAAATTTCTTAAATTTTTCCAATAGCAGTTTTTTGTGTCATGGTTTTGTTTTTTACAAATTGAACTAAATTTGGCATTTGAATTTAATTTATTTTTACTGTCAAATTTGTTATTTTTTATATTAGTTTTTGATTTTAATGTATATGGATAATCTACATTTTCAGGATTGGAGGATTCATTTTTATTCGCTTCTTCCAGAATTTTAATTTTAAGATTTTCCAAAGTGGCTAATTCGTTCCTACATTCGATTGAAAATCTAATTATGTCATAATCGTCTGAGAGACTACATAATAGGAGAATCGTGGTAACATTTTCAGGAGGAGCATTATTGGTTTGATATAATTGGTCTAATATTTGAAAAAAATTGTGATGTGATCTTCCATTAGATCATCTGGGGATTTTTTAAATTTAGTAGTTGTTTTGTTAATTGAACTTTTCTACTTGGACCAGAAGGTTAAAATATTTTTTCAAGAGTATCCCATACTTGTTTGATGTAGTCAAATGTTTTACATTATGAAGTAGTGGGGGAGAATAGCAAGTATGATAATCGCAAGAGCTTTTTCATCTTTACTTGTGCAATGTGTATTTTCTTATTCTGAATTTTGTTTAATTGGACCTTGATCTTGTAGACTTCTTTGATTGTCACAGTTAAGGGTCATTGGGTCTTCAATCAGTTGAGGGAAGCCTAATTGTCTAACCATCCTTTTAGGGCTTCCTTCGTTGCTTCACTCAAAGCCACATATTCAGCTTCCATACTGGAGAGAGTTACGAGGCTTTGCTTCTTGGATTCCCAAGCGATGACCCCCCCTGCCAGTATGAAAGTGTATCCTGATCTTGATATTCTGTCATCAGTATCACCAGCCCAGTCAGCATCGACGTAGCCTTTTAGTGGTTGTCCTGTTTTCTTGTAAGTTAGTTGGTAAGTCGTCGTTCCTTTTAGGTATCTTAATAGTTGTTTCACCGCATTCCAGTGTTGTTTTCGTGGGTCACTGTTGTATTGACTGAGTTTCGCATGGCAATAGGTTTAGCAAAAAGGGGGTTTTGTTAGTAAATTTCTCTTTTGCTAAACCTATGCATATCTGTACATACAAATTTATTTAATATACTTCGAAGCGTAACTGTTAGGTATCTATCACTTTTAATAATTTCTATGTTTTCTGTTCATTTAGATTTTGATTCTATTTATATAGTGAAGTTTGCCAATCCTACATATTAATAGTATTATTATTAATATAATAATTCTATATATTATTATAAGTCTCTCTCTGAATATATGTCTCCATTGTTGGATGTCTATACCTTCTTTATAAAATAGAGACTCCTCATAGACCTAGGTATTAGCTTTCATATTTTCTTAGCCTTTTTTCAATAGATGAGTAAATCTTGGCCTTACGAAGTACTTATTTTGACCTTCTTTCCAGCGCAGAATCCCTTCCCTTTAGGACTGTATTCGTGTTATCATAGGTCTGATCGTTTAAATCTTCTTTGCATAGCACTCTGAACAAACATTTTTGATTAGTAATTTAGATCATGTCTATTGGGCTATCTCCCTAGATCATTTCAATAACTCAAATGCTGTTGAGACCTTTTTTGTTTAATTTAATGTCATTTTAATTTCTCACAATTTATGTAATAAATTAAAAGAGAACGTAGTCTAGAGAACGGAGTCCAAAAAAGTTATTTTTCAAAAATGTCTGTTTTTTGTAGTCTATGCTGACGCTTAGAAACGAAACTACTTGGCCGATTTCGATTTATTTTGGCTTACGTATATACTCAGAAAAATCATACCCCGAGCGAAAGTGAAACATAAATTTTAGCCCCCAAAGCATCGGAAAAGAAGTGAGTAAAAATTATTTCTCAAAAACGGTTTCGACGATTATGATTAGCAACTTCTAAAATATAGTCCATTTAACCACAAATCTAAAAACACAAAAATTAAACAACCATGTTTTAAAAATAAATTGATTTAATACACAGGATGACCCGCGATAAAACGTCATAAGGAAACTGGTGGATTCTATGGGTCAAATGCAACAGAAAATATCGAGTAAGCATATATGCCAATTACTCTGCCAATAGCTCTCGACATATCGATTTATTTCTTTTTGATATATTTCATCAAAATAAATTATATAGAGAAATTGGGATAAGGGACAATTTTAAAGAGCATAAAAAAACCTTTTATAATCACTCATCGATTTTCAAATTATCAGCTACTAAGCATCTTCAAAGTCCTGTTACATTTTAAAATTTTGATTTTTTTTTTTTAATTATATTATGAAATTCCAGAGCTTTCTACTCTTAACTGAGGGATGCTAGAAATGTGGCGAATTCAGGAAAAACTTCTGCTTTTCATTAGCTTTTGAATGGTATAATTGAAGTTTAAGATCAACGGAGTTATGGTGGATTGAATGTTACCAGGCGTGGCATTTTTCGGAAGGATGGTTTCTACTTTCTCATTCGTGAACAAATGCAGAAATAGTGTCCCCGAACCAACCTTAACACTTAGCCTTCTAATAGGAAATTTGACGCTAAACAAAAAAGTTCCTATAAAAATGGATCCTAGCTACGTTTACAAGATATTCGCAAAAACTTTTAAAAGACACCATTTTTGGAAGTTAATCCTTAAACTTCTCAAATACAACGCTTCTTAACGTACAACAAATGGTAGAAAACCTGGTAATATATTCTTAACTGTTTTTTGCCCTTATTGCTTTAAATGTATTTTATTTATTTATTTATTATTTAGTGTAAGAAATGAGTAATGAATATTAAACACCCTAAGAGTTATCAGGGGGAAATTTTTAAGAATCCTTGCTACTGGCCAACCAAAAGGTTTTTAAACTTTAATTGCTGGCTATAACAATGGAAAGAAGGAGTTACAGAGGTATGGCTTTTCATTAAAACCCTTCAATAGGCTTTCTTATCTCAACCAACAATGGGGAACAAAAAGAAATCGGGTTTTGTTCGATCGAAGAGGTACGTTTTTACTTTCTTCTCCTAAAATACACTTATACAATTTTGTTTCAAGGAATGTTTCATCATTAAATATTGGGTCCGGAAAATCATCAAAAGTTATTAACTGACTTAAAAGATTTTTTTTAATATTTTGTATTATATATATACTTATATATTTATTAGTATATATATACGGCCCGCAGCCTGCGGGCCGTTTATCGGGAATTTCCGGCCTACCACTCCAACTTTAACCTCTGCAGAGCCCCCTTAAACTTGAGACCCAACGAAACTTGCAGGGGAGTTTTATCACATATTGGACTGCGAGAATCCAATTATTTTTTTCGTTACCGACGATTCCGAGTGGGAGAAACCCCTTTTTCGGGCCGATTTTGACCAAAGTCTTTTCCGACTCTCTGCTGAGCCCCCTTTAAATTAAGAATTTTCTAACGAGACTCACAGGGTTTTTCGAGACTTCGTTTTTCATTTTTTCGACGCCCACGGAACTTCTGTGAGGGGCCGGAGCTCCGAGATCGGGTCAAAAATAATCTGGAAACTGACTATAACCCCCCTGAAATTTTTTACATGACTCATAGGGTAGTTCGCCTAAGCGATGAGTAGCCGCGATAACGGTTATCACCTTGGAGGGAGAACCTTATTTCACTTAATGATAAATTTATAATAACTTTGGAACCCCCTAAGCCTCCATTAGAAGATTTTTTTGCTGTATAGCTATAGTTTTTCTTGACTGGCTTACCAATATATACAAAATGGCTTATTTATTTAACCGATCGGAAAAACCTTTCGTTTTTAACATAAAACGAAAGCCCTACTCTTATCGATTTGATTATTCAAAAAAAAAAAAAAAAAAATGATTGGTTCTATTTCGCGAAATATTGGGTAGGAAAAATAATGTAGATGTCCCCAAATATTTGGGGCCATCTATTTTTATTTGTCGTCTAGGAAACTATTAAATAGCTCCCTTCCTTGTCCTTCTTGCTCTCTAATGGCTTTTAGAACGTAACGTCTATATACGGAATCAAATGCTATTTAATGTCAATAAAGGACAAGGGGAAAATTATATTAGCATGCACTATTAATGAGTTGCCTAATAGCAAAAATATAGTCAAGGGGGAGAAGAGTTTCTTCTGCCTCTAGTCTAAGATATACTAACATCTAGATCTAATTTTTCTTCTATTCTTTTAGTAATTACTTTTATTATATCATTATAAATCATCGATATAATTCTCAATTTTGTCCTAGTTACCTATTTTACATTTATAAATTTATTGTGATTTTAGCCAGTCTTCAGAGATTCTACTTTCTCTCAAACATATTTTTTTTTTAAATGCTTTTAAAGCATTTGACTTTAAAACATTAAACTTCAAACGAGTTAGCTTAGCATGGCTATTTTTTTTTTTTTTTTTTTTTTTTTTTTTTTTTTTTTTTTAACATAAATGCTCTTTATCCAAAGCATCTAGATATGTTAAAGCACATATATAGCTAATCAACAGAATTGTGTGAATTAAACTTCCTATAAAATTAAAATTCTAAAAGTAGAATTCAGTGAAGTCGACAAAATTTCCAAAGAACTATAAAAGCAATAATATAGTTTTCTGCATATGCGCAAAATGGATAGTTATAGGTATGGATTTATGCGGACCCAGAGAATATGTATCCCCCCCTCCCTCCTCCTATAACCCTCTGTTGAGAAGATCTTCTATATGCTAATTCTAGCCGAGTCAGAATCCCAACATATGTAAACTAAGTGTAAACTAGGGTTACCTTCAGTTCATCCGCGTTTTTCCTTATTGTCACGATCATAAGACAAAAACGAAAGCTCAAAGTTAAACGACAACTTTTTATTTTTCTTTCTTCACTGTTTCTAAATCCAATAGATATGAACATGAACAACCATTGTACATTTTACCACAACGGGAATCATAAAAAAAAAAAATTTCAACGAGATACAATTTATGTCTTGCTGAAAGGAAAAAGTTTTACATTTCTCAATATTGCAAGTTGTTTGAATTCAGAAAAAACGTGTTGTCGGTTTAGTTTCAAAATTTAAGTGTCCAGTATAAATATATGATAATAAGACATTAATCACTGGTTAATAGTTGAATAAGTGCCTGCTATTTACTCGACATTCTATAGTTGATCTCACGAATAATTTTCAAAAAAGAATGCCTATGTAATGTTTTACTTCCACTGCATAAACATCTTTAAGGATCTTAAGAGAATTTACTTAATACGATAAAAAATAAACAACATTATCATGTTTATAAAATATAAAAATAAAATAAATACATTTATGATATAGTTATTAATGTAACTAGGCAGCAAAATAAAATTTTACAGACGAATGATTGAGATAGCCACCGAGTCGGAGGCGAGGTCAGGCTATGGAAATTAACTGTCGAGACGAAGTCGAGGCAGGCATTATATTAATGAGGCAGAAATGTTTCCTTTGCTGCCTTGATGAATACAATATTTTTCCTACTGGCGCCACAAAATTTTTTCCTATTATAGATAATATTTATTTAATTTCTTTTTTACCTTCTTTCTCCATTCTATTTTATAAATATAATCTATTATAAATATTTATCAGCAATGTAATATTTATACATTTTTTTTTTTTTTTTACATTCGTAATGTTTTTAAGCTAAATTGTCCAAATAATTTAGGTTAAAGATTATATAAAACAAACGTTTGTTTGTAGCGGGGAATGTGGTCATGGCTTAGCCTGGAAAAATCCTCAGCACAGCTCTCCTTGCTATGCATTGTACATTTTTCTTGAAACCTCAGAGAAATTCAATTTTCATGCCTAAATACAGTTCAATAATGTGTCAATTTGGTGCCACTAGTAGGAAAAAATAATAAAATTAATAATACTCTGTGTTATGTGTTTAAGTCACTTTAAATACCTATTTTTGAACACTTTACAGCAACTGCCTACCTACCTCTTCAAGAAACTTTAACTAAGATTCATCTTGTATTCATGCCCTGCCAACATCTAAAGCTTAGTCCACTCCGGGACTCAATGTTGCGGGGCTGAATCTCGTCTGAATAGGCCCAGATGTGATTCAGAACTGCAACATATCCCCGTGTGCCTAACGTGATACAAGCTTTTGAGTCCAGCTTAGCCCACAGTCCACATATCAATGATTCTTTTTTGTGGGCTGAATCTTGTTTGAATCGGCGCTGGTACGATCCAGAGCCGCAACATATCCCAGGGTCGCCAGAGCGTATAGCAGGTTTACATGATACAAGATTTTGAGTACGATTAAAACGGGATTCACTGCAACATTTGCTGAGTCATGCAACCATCTAAAGTTTTTTTGTTTTTTTTAATATTTTTAAACACGTGAACGACTGAACTCACATTTAAAACTTATTGAAGATCTTCATAATAACAACTGGCTGTGGGAGGTCACAGGTACAGTAGAAACCATAACCTACGAGCACAGGCATTAATAAGCAGGAGATTTTATGAAGACTGACTTTTCTTCGAACATTGTTCGAAGAAAAGATATATATATATATATATATATATATATAAAATATATATATATATATATATATATATATATATATATATATATATATTTTATATATATATATATATATATATATATATATATATATATATATATATATATATATATATATATATATATATATATATATGGGATATTTAAGATTTTTATTTTACTTTTTTAATGAAGTTAAATTTTTATATTATAACAAACAAATGTTAGTATTATTATTATAGTTATGTATTCACGTTACTTACTGTTGTGTTCTTACATATAATGGTTGCAATCTTTCAGCATTAATGCATCCAGAAGATCATGGCATGGCTCAATGGATGCACTTCATAGCTTCCGTACCCACCATCTTTTTCGTTTTTGCTTATTAGCATTATAAGCAAAGCGGATAGACCGGCGAGGGCCAAAGACCCAAGAAATTTCAATGCAAACTGCCCCTAGTATTGTGGTCATGAATAATAGTTGCGGGGCGGGCACTGAACATACGTGAGACATTGAAAAGGGGCAACCCCACATCAAAGAAGCGCAACATTGTTTGAGAATCGATGGGACTCAAATCTAGTATCACGTAGGCAATACGACCTGGGAACACAGAGACATGTTGCGGCTCAACCGAGATTCAGTCCTTCAACAAAGACGCGCAACATTGAGTCCCAGTGTGGATTAAGCTTTATTAGGGAAACCTCCAAGTTCTTTGATCAGGCCGCTGGCCCCCTTAGCTCTGCTGCCAAACCTGGCTAAAATTGGCTACAGTGGGCCTTTACCTTCAATGTTGGTGGGAAAGGGAGATAAGGATGGGGAAACTTTGCATAACCCTCTATGTGTGGTTAAGTGTGGTGACCGTTTTATTATTATTATTATAATTATAATAATAATAATTATTGTTATTATTATTATTATTATTATTATTAGTATTATTATTATTATTATTATTATTATCATTTTTTTTATTTCAACAAGCTTCTGTTAAATCCAAGTATGGATCCGTCCAACTTGGTTTACTTTCTGGTACTCAAAGAAAAGAAAATTAAATTGGAATGGTTTGGGAATAAAAGTTGATGGCGAGTGGCTTAACCTTCTAGAATTTGTAGACGATATTGTAATCGTTGCTAAAAGTATCGATGAAGCGAGGACAATGCTAAATGAACTAAGCGAAAAATCTAAAGAAGCAGGAAACTAAATATCCAGGACTCCGACAGAAATGACATCACACTAGAAAGTACTACAATAGAATTTGTACAAGATTATATTTATTTAGGTAGCTCGATTAGTGACCATAGTGACGAGACAGAGGTAACCCGTCGCATCGCACTTGGGTGGACAGCATTCAACAAGTACAGACACCTATTTAAATCCGATGTAAATATGATGCTAAAAAGGAAACTGTGGATGATGTGTATATGTCCAATAATGACATATGGAGTGGAAACTTGGGTGTTAAGCGAGAAAATAGTAAGGAGAATGAGAGTCGCTCAAAGAAATATGGAAAGATGGATGTTAAACGTAACGAGAAAAGATAGGAAAAGAAATGAATGGATTAGATCTAAAACTATGTTGGAAGACATAGGAAAAATAATGTTAGAGAGAAAATGGAACTGGGCTGGGCATACAGTGAGGACAAAGGATAATAGGTGGTCCAAAAAAATGAGTAATTGGTATCCTCGTGAAAACAAGCGAAAGAAAGGAAGAACTCGGCTGCAGTGGGACGAAGAAATGAGAAGATCTTGTGGAGGAGCCACCTGGCCAAGAGTAGCTACAGACCGAATAGAGTGGAAAAGAATGAGGAATGTTTACTATCAGGAATATCTCTATAAAAATTCCTCTTTGACTAGTGCGGTATGCGTGGGAGCGGGGTGGTGAGGGATCGGTATACAGAGAGTCGGTACGAACAAGCAGTAAAAACAGAAATGGTAATGTACTAGATTTATATACTCCTATTATTCTATCTTCGAGCGGGGTCGAGGTGTCATCGCAAAATGCTAACGGAGAAAGATATTCTTGATATTTTGGTCTAAGAAATTGAGAAATATCCATTGTTGTACAACTATAAATTACTGGAATATGCTAGAAAGGAACTGACGGAGAAAGCTTGGTCGGAAATTTCAAACGGAACAAAAATTACAGGCATTTACTGTTTATATTTGTGAAAGTTGTTGGGACGCAACAAACAGTCGACAATTAATATTCTTGGCAATGTACGGATGTCGCCAGTATTTCTTTCTTTTTCTACACAATCGTAAATAAATGTTATATTAGTACACGTTATAATATATCTTTACAATTAGTGAAACTACCTCCGTTAAGGCTAGCACTAGCGCCTCCTTTGCCAATAGCACCTTATGCGGCTCTTCTAAGGCCAGGGCAAAATTACCCACCATACCCTTGGTAAAGTTCGATGGTGACCGGTCCAAATGGACTCGGTTTAGGGATCTGTTTGAGAGCTTAGTCATTGGGGATGACCAGCTGCGGGATGTAGACAAGTTTCACTACCTTGTCGCCTCTTTGGAGGAACCTGCTTCGTCTACTATTGCCAAACTTCCAATTACCGAAGCCAATTTTAACATAGCTTGGCAATCCATAAAAAACATTTATGACTATAAACGCCTATTGGCTGGGAATTATCTGGACAGCTTATTAGACTTAAAGCCTCTCGTAAAGAAGCCAGCCCCCGAGGTGCTTAGTAGTAGACTCAGCTTTCTGTCTGAAACACTGGCTGCTATCCAACAATTAGAAATTCCGTTGTTAGCAGACTTTATTTTATTCCAACTATCCTCCAGCAGCTTAGACCCTGACACCAGAATAGCTTTTGAGAACCATAACAATCAGGAGTTCCCTAGTTTCGACAACTTGGTCGATTTTGTTCGCAAGCGCTGCAATGCAGCCGAGCTAGTATTTACCCCAACTAAATCCGCTTCCGAGCCCTCAACTAAAGTATCCTCTTATCAATTCAAATCCCCTAAGAAGATCGTGTTAGTGTCCAACCTCCAGACGCCTAGACCTAAACTTCCAGCTAACCGTTCTACGGCCGAACGACCGGCAAGGCTCTCCCCATGCTTTGTGTGTGGTGGGCCTCATTTCCTTAGTAGCTGCCTTAAATTTTGTAACGCATCATTGGATACCCGGCATCAATTGATAAGCAATTGGCAAGGGTGCCGTAATTGCATTCAAACCGGGCATGCCTCCCAGCAGTGCTCGTCGAAATGGAGGTGCCGATTTTGCAACAATACGCACCATTATCTCCTTCACCAATCGTCGAGCAAACCATCGACCACACCTGTAGCTAATCCTGACCAAATTCAGATTGCAACTTCCAAAAACAATAAAGTTTCCCTTAATTCAACCCTCTCTCAAGTGAACACCATGTTAGGTACTGCACTAGCTATACTTTGCTCCGGTAAAAAGTCAACTACTATTAGGCTGGTGATAGACTCTGGCAGTCACACCTCATTTGTCACTCAAGAATGTGCTCAAAGTCGTGGCCTCAAGGTAGAGCATTGTGACACCAACATTTGAGTATAGGCGAAACCCCTCTTTCTGGGTTTAAAGGGCAAGCACGGTGCACCCTTTCTGCCATTCATTCAAAACCTTGGACTTCTTGGACGTGTCAGTTATCGTTGTAGATAAAATAACTTCCTCTTTTCCTGGGTTTGACACCCCAGAAGAAAATTGGAATTCATACTTAGCATATGATTTAGCAGATCCCCAGTTCTGGAAGACTAGGCCAGTCGACTTCCTTCTGGGTTATGATCTCTTCGGTGACATATTAACTGGCACAATTATTGCCATTCATCCGGACATTCCCAAGCTGTTGGGCACTATATTTGGACATGCTGTTTTAGGTCGGATAGGTGATTTAGAGGAAGCAACACATTTGTGCAGTCTGCACTCTGAAGCTTCCAGACAACCTTCTAACTTAGAGTTAGATTTGCAGCGTTTTTGGGCATTAGAGGAGCCGCCCACTGCAAAAGCCAATAACCCCGAGGATGAAAAGTTTGAGCAGCTATTTAGGGAAACCACCTATCGCCTTCCCTGTGGTCGCTATGTGGTACACTTACCCTTCAAGTCCTCGAATGTTCAGTTTCCGGGCTCGAAGGGTGTGGCACTTCGCCGGCTTGCGCACCTTGAAAGCAAGTTGGAACGGAGTCCCACACTAAAGCTCAAATACCATGACTTTCTAAAGGAATACTTAGAATTAGGTCATATGACACTTGCCAAGCAGTCGGGGAAGATATTCATCCCTCACCATTGCGTGGTGAAAGGTGATGGATTGGACATAAAACTAAGAGTAGTATTCGACGCAGCCGCTCGCACCTCCTCTGGATCACTCAACGATGCCCTATGCACAGGTCCCAAGTTGCAAGCTGACCTTACCGTCATCCTCCTGAACTTTAGGCAAACCAAAATTTATCTTTACTGCCGATGCTGTCAAGATGTTTAGACAGATCCTCGTACATCCTATGATAGGGCTTTCCAGCATATTCTTTGGCGTTTTAACTGAGGCGATGAAGTTCAGGATTATGAGTCATCGTGTCCTATGTAGAGTCTTGCGCGCCCTACTTGGCTCACCGAGTAGTACAACAACTGATAACAGACGAAGGCTCCGAATACCCACTAGCAGCTCATGCCTTGTCGGAAGACATGTACGTCGATGACATAGCCACCGGTGCTGACACCTTGGAAACAGCCATCAGGACTGCGCAGCAAATCGTTACCCTTATGGGAAAGGGCGGCTTTAGCCTGAGCAAATGGGCTGCTAATGACCACATTATTTTAGATGCCATCCACAAACAGGACTCTAACAGTCATGCCGCCACTGAGCCAATATCACTCGATAACTCCGACACTGCCTCCATAAAAATCCTAGGACTCCAATGGGACCCGCAGGCAGACGAGTTTATGTATTGCATCCGACCTCCCCCTGTTAATAGCATTAAGAGAGGAGTATTATCTGCAGTGGCGCAGATATTCGACCCGTTAGGTTATCTCGGCGCCACCGTCGTCATGGCAAAGGTGATTCATTCAAACTGCCTGGAAACGTTAGTTAGGTTGGGACACTGCGTTCCCTCCAGACTTGCATGATCAGTGGAAAACTTTGGTGGAAGAACTTCCTCTTTTGAGCGCCCTCAGGATCCCGCGTCGGGCTCTTTCGGATAATCCTATACCCCTTCACCTTATCATATTTGCTGACGCCTCTGAAAAGGCTTATTGCGCCACAGCCCATCTCCACGCCACATACTCCTCTGGGGTAACCACAAATTTAATTATGGCCAAAACAAAGCTAGCCCCAGTAAAGACAGTCTCTAAACCTCGACTTGAACTCTGTGCAGCTTTACTGGCCGCTCGTCTATTTCAATCACTTGAATCCTTTTGTAAGCGACTGCCTATGAGTCCCTCCGTTAAATTTTTTTCGGACTCAACAGTCGTCCTAGCTTGGTTAGGAACACCTACATTCCAGTTAAAAACTTTCGTCGCCAATCGTGTCGAAAAAATACTAGAACTTTGTCGTGGCAACACTTGGCACCACGTAGCCTCGGAAGACAACCCCAGTAATTTAGGTCCTAGGGGAGTTCCCCCGAGCAACTTATTACGTAATGATCTTTGGTTTCATGGCCCTCCTTGGGCTAAACTTAATCCCGAGCTGTGGCCTTTACATCATTCACCCACTCTTCCCGAGGAGATCTCTGAATTCAAGAACCCCGTTGCAGGCTGTTTATTGCTTACAGGTTCAACTGCTACACCCCTGTTGATAGCTTGGATGGAACGGTTTTCCTCCTTCTCCAAGATGATAAACTCCTTCGCTTACATTCTACGATTCGCAAACATCCGAAACGGCGCCCAGGCTCGTCATAGGGGACCCTTAAGCTTGTCTGAGGTACGACAAGCTACTACTACAGCTATAAAAGCCTTACAGGCTTTCTATTTTTTCAACTCCCACACCATTGTGGCCGCCAAGGATTTACACCCCTTCCCGAAGAATCTAGCCGGGTTACACTCTTTCTTCGACGAGGCGGGTCTGTTGTTAGTAGGCGGCAGGTTAACCTACTCGCAGGTATCTTGGTCTTGCAAGCACCCCATTATTTTGCCTGCTAAAACTCCGGTTGCTGTTGGAGTATTTCTACAAGTACCTCCTTCACCCAGGACCCACGGTCCTGCTAGCGGTACTCCGTACCAAATACTGGGTCATGGTCGCCAGAAACTCAGTCCGATTCCTCACCCGTGCGTGCGTTTCTTGTCGCAAACTAAAAGCTCCCCCCTGCCAACCCATAATGGGAGATCTCCCCGCGAGGGACGTGCCTTTCTTCACGTCGGTACAGATTTCGCCGGACCTTTGTTCGTGCGAGAATCCCTTCGTCGGAAATCTCCAAACTATAAGTGCTACATGTGTGTGCAGCCAATCTACAAGTTCGATACAGTGGATATCCTGACGTCTTCACCGCTCATCCCTACGGCTCAGGCAGTGCCAACGTACCATAGCTACCATTTAGATTATATTAGTAGTAGAGTTACCTGGCCCGTCACTCATTTATAATATGTACTTGTTAATTTAGTTACCATCTTTTTCTTACTCTGTTTCTCTGTGTGTCTGTCGCTAATTTAATTCATTAGACTAACTTTATGTTTCCAATTTTATATCTAATATTATTGCTATTAACTAATGCTTGCTACCTGCCTAATATATAATTATTGCATTGTGTGCTTATTATTATTTTTATTTAATTTACTATCCGCCTTTTTTTCTCCCGGCTTTAGCATTCTATAGGAATTCTCTCCTCTGGAGTGTTTGGTTCCCTATTCGGTACCCATATCCGAGTCTACCTTCTATGGGCCGAAACACTTTAATATGCTAATAGTTAGCTATGGCTTCCTTTTATGCCATAAACAAATTTTGTAAAAGTGTTTTCCGATCGGCCATTTTGGTGGTTATCTGATTTACACGCTCTACAATAGGGTATGCGGCCTGATTCTTTAAATATTTTATTCACATTATGTCTATAATACATATATATATATATATATATATATATATATATATATATATATATATATATATATATATATATATATATATATATATAATTCTTCTGATTTGCCGAAATTTGTTTAAGAAACTGATTTTATATTAGTAATATGGATTTAAATAAAAAGACTATTTTATTTTTCGTAATTTTGTATTTTTGGCAATAAATAATTATTTATTTATAAACCCATAAAATTAAATAACACACTCCGTAGCCGAGCACCGGAATCCATCTAGTAATATATATTCTAGCTATTATAATACATATATATATATATAAATATATAGTTTCGCAAAATGTAAACAAACACGCTAATCGTACGATAAGATGAAAACGCGTGTGCGCAATGAATACAACTAAGAAAAGAATCACTTTCTACGCATCTAAACAAAGATAAAATGTTTATATTTTGTATCAATCGTAGATAAAATTATTTTATTCTAATGAATAAAATAATATGTCGATATCCTTTTAATATTACTCCTTTATTACTTTATCGGTAGTTACTGGGTGTGAGGAATGTATCAGTTTTAGGCGTTCACAAATTACAGTAGGTACTAAGTTCAAACCATTGTTTGCATTAAACAACGCTATGTAGTAAAAATCCTTCTTTATGTAATTTCGTCGTTTCATCTCATCTGCTATCGGCGTCTGTTAATATCCGTGTGGGCTTTCGACATATTTATCTTAGGGAGGTAATATAAGAACAAAGAGTTTTAACGTTTCACCGTTGAGCTGGTTGAGTTGGTGAAACAGGAGCTTTAATGTACTTTACGAAAAAGTATCCGACAGAATGTCGTTTATTTGTTGTGAAACTCCTTTACTCCCTCTTGCTAAAATCAATAGTTAAGGGGAAACCCAGATACTGCAGGGCTACAAAATTTTAAACTCTCATCAATTTTTGTTATTTTTAAGATAACTTCCAAACACTGAGAAATAAAAATGAACAAATAAAATCATTTATTAAATATGCAATGCTTTCATGAAAGTAATTGATGTATTCAGCTTAGGGCTTTCCCTCATACCCATAGAAATCTTACTTTTCTTGAGTTCACTCTTTTACTTATGATTTTGAAAATTAGCTTATCTACTAATATGAGTATATATACTATATAATATATATATATATACTATATAATATATATATATACTATATAATATATATATATATATATATACTATATAATATATATATACTATATAATATATATATATACTATATAATATATATATATACTATATAATATATATACTTATATAGTATATATATTAAGTGGGATTGGCTTTATTTACTAAGCTGTTCTCGAGTCGAGAAATGACTCTAGTGTGCCTGAACTACTGTTTAGTGGCTGGAATAGTACATTAAAGTGCGGAAAGTAGTATTTTGCATGCGAGTGTGGAGTTTGCACCCGAGTGACAGCGAGGGCATAAAAACCACACTACCAAAGCAAAATTCAGTTTTCGCACGAGTTGCGTATTGTACCATATCTACGACTGTTGGATTTTAATAATAAATACACAAAAAAGCACCACTTTAATTAAACAAACAGCAAATTAGTTTCGCTAAATGTAAACAAACACGCTAATCGTACGATAAGATGAAAATGCGTGTGCGCAATGAATACAACTAAGAAAAGAATCACTTTCTACGCATCTAAACAGAGATAAAATGTTTATATTTTGTATCAATCGTAGATAAAATTATTTTATTCTAATGAATAATTTAACGTACAAACTCCTGGACACAATTATTTCATAACTTGCTTCTTATATTTTTCATTCAAGTGGGAGAATTCTCCTGACAACGAAACAGGGCAGATTCGAGTATTTTAAATTTTCAATAAGTTTCTCAGTTGTATGTAGAGTGGCAAGTTTCATTTAAATAATATGTATGAACAACTGTTTTATTAAAATGAATCACATGACTAAGGATTAAAAAATTACCCTGAAGAAGCCCAAGGTGTTTGGCGTGGTGTGGGCTATATACGAGTATAGCAAGGATTTAAGAGTAAATAAACAGGTCAAGTGTGTGCTAGTCAGCACACAGCGAGGGTTCGTAGGCAACCCTGTATAGTTTAAGTAATACCCTATTGATGGTGTTTTTTAAAATGCTAAAAAGCTTACTTTGAACTATCCTATGGGTCTGATATTCTCAAAACACATAACAAACTTCTGATAAAGTATTTTTTGCCACTGAACCGGACTACAACCATATAAATACATCCAACAGACCATAGTTATAAAATAACGTATTTTGTCAATAAAAAATTAAATAATTTTTTTTTTCAAAATTTCCAAAAAGTGGTATCTTTACTTTTGGTCGAAGAATGTTCAGGAATTATTTCAGAATTTTTGCACTTCACATAAGCGAGATAGAGGGGGGGGGGGGGGCACGTTTCACAGCCGCTTCAAACACGCCTACGCTCGCCCTATCAAAGTTATAACCAAAGAATTGTATACTTTTATAGTCAGCTCGACGTACCCTTTCATATGATACCCCTCACGGTGTCAAAAAAAAATTAAAAAATTTTAACCCTTAAGTTTTTTTACCCTCATTGTTTTGAAAAATATCTTTTTTAAGTCGCTATATTTTTAAAATATGTGGGTAGGTACATGTCACATGCATGCCAAATTTCAAAGTGATCGGACGAAAGGTGTAGCCCTGAGAGCAGGCGACAGGACGGACGGACAGACACACGCAGGAAAATATAAGGGTCCTTGGTTTTGCCTACGGACCCTAAAAAGAAGATGAAAATGTCTTTAATTATTATTTATCAACCAAACCAAAAAAAAGTGACCCAAAAAATATATTCATTAATAGTGTTTTTATTTCATTATAAAATATGAGTATTCGAAGATAAGAATAATTACAAGATAAAAAGAACTTTCTTTGTAGTACGTTTTTAAATGTTCTGTTGAATCATATGTAATGTTAATAATATAATTATCATTGTTATGTTTAATGTTAGTCAAAAATAAATGAAAAAATACATAGTTCCGAATTTATTTACTTCACATAATAATGACAACCATCTAGAGAGCTCATCTTAAACCTATAAAAGGACAAATCTTTGTACAAGGGATCTCACCAACATCTAATCTAAACCATGCCATTGATATGCTCCTGTGTAGGGATAGTAAGAGAAGAAAAATGTGTACAAGTATAGAAATACAGATGCAGAAAAATTAAACCTATACCTAGGACACAAGTGTAAACAAACCTGGGTGTCATACGTCTATTAATTTATTTCTTTGTTTACTTTTCGCTGCCATTCAATGTTTACCTCTTAATAAAATATCACAAATTTGAAACCCGTCAAAATGAAGATTGTAAATACTATGGGATATGTCAAAACAAATAAAATAACTTGCGGATTTTTTCCGAAATAATTTTCCATACAGCAAAATTTGCTGAAAACTAATTAAATTCTGATGAAAGATGGCAAAAAGTATTAAAATAATGCATTGTCATCGTGCTCTGAACTATTCTAAAAGTTTCAAAAGTTTAGCTACTCGGGAAGTTAGTTAAAAATCGATTGCAAGATTTGTACTGGACAAACAAACATAAGAAAACAAGCTAATAAAAACGTAGTAAAATGAATCGATAAAATAAAATTATGGAATCTCGAATGTATTAGCTGCAGATAGCAAAAAACATAGCAAGACATTGTAAGTGATGAAAATAAAATTATATATATTTTAATTTAGTGCGCAGGCTTTCGCGGGTTGACTTGTAATGAACAGCAAGGTTTTGCGGTGATTTCGATTCTACTATTGGAAGCATCTTGGGTACCCCACAACTCTGAAGATGCTTAGAATGGTGCACCGTGATGTATCCTCGAAGCAACAACAAAATATATTATGAGGACAGGAGGGAAGAATGGCCGTATTTGGCTTTATATATCGTTAAAACTGTTTAACACGAAAAACGCTTAACATGAAAATATTGCGCTTCTCGGAACGAACGAAATACATACACCTTATTTAAGCCGGCGAGACTGTAGAGGGGTCTGAAATAAAAATGAGACACCCAGACGAAAGCACTTTAACTCGGCTTTGAAATACCTACACCGAATGGAGAACGGGTGAGAAGAGACTATTTCTTTAATGTGAACTGTCAGTTCAACCCTGTCTCAAACTAAGGGCACCATGAACACTCCTAAAGATGCTTCTAACATAATGAGCGAACCGTCGAGACGTACTCCCTTCGAGACGTGGTCACCACCGGAACACCTAGAACTTCATTATAATTGCAAGTCAGACATAATTTATTTTTATATATTGTCAATATAGAGAGCTCAGTCTAGAATTAACCCTAAAACAATAAAGTCATTCTTAAGATAGATCAGTGGCGACGAGGATAAACTAGAAAGAACACAATCATGACAGAACAAAACAACCAAGACAGTCATTAAAAGATGACTAGATTTTATAACAATAGAAAATCAGAATCCAACCTCGAATAAAATGATGTGACACTGGACACACTATAACATATATGTTAAATAAGTACCAGGATATACATGATAACATTGATAAACTGAAAATAGAAATAATAACCATAATTCAATCATTAAAGACAAGTAATCCAGGACCTAGGAATACCAACAATACCATGACTTTTAGTATGGACAAAAAAAAATGGTTGTCGGACTTTACATTTTACCAAATATCAAGACGACGAAACATTTACTATTTTTTTACACGCTTTGAGACATTCATTTACTTAAAACAAATGAAGGACCCAAAATTGAAATCATTCAGTTTCTTACACGCTCTTATACTACAAGTTATAAAAAAAAATATACGATATACAGTGCCTGAGAACCCTACTGAACCCCGAATTTAGTAAGTCAGGGTATTACTGCATTATTCATTATGAATAAATGAAAAAAATGATTTATTAAAAGAAACATTCACATAACCACAGAAATAATAATTCAATTATTATGGACCCTGGTCAAAGACCGTCAGGTACATTAAATAACATAAAATATTCAGATTGAAATAACAATAATAATAATAACAGTATTTATTATCCCTTAAGGCCTTTATATACATACATATACGTATACACAAACATGCCACTTGCAGCTACATACATAAATACATCTTCATACATGCATACACACATATAGTTAGTAATTAATTTATAACCCTAATTAGTTTATAACCCCCTTATCTCAAGTATCCTTCTTCTCTCATTTAGCGCTAATTTGACGTATCCGACAATATGGGTAATTGCGAACTATTGAGGAGCTGTATTAAGTGTTGGTAGTCCGCAGGCGCCTCATCCCCAAAACATGTTTCTCTTACACGAGCTAGTGTGGGACAATTAACAATAAAGTGGTAGAGGTGCTCATCTTCTCCCGAATCACAGAGTTGGCGTTTCCTTTCCTCCTCGTCCTTCCAAGGTTTGCAATTTAAATTTACAAGTCCACATCATATTTTAAAAATCCACCTCGCCATTTTAGGATCGTGTTCCTCCTTTTCTACATATTAGTATCCCCCTTCCTCTTCCGGATATCTAAGCGTACTGTAGAATCTATTAATCCTCGTATTCCTTTCTGCACTTATCCATTCCTTACCCTCTAAAGCCCTTAGATTGATTATAGTTTCGTCTAGTTGACTCAACCATTCCATTCTCCCGTCCCAATTATAATCGACTATTTTCCCACCTTGTACTTTACCTAAGCTCGCCCAAGTCTTGTATGTCCCTGTTTTAGCTCTGAAAGCTTCCTTCAGTAGAAAATTTGGTGACCTGTCTTCTGTCATGTCCATTAACTTCTGTAGATACTTTCTTCCCATATTTACAGTATGAAAGAATAGAGGCTCCGCGCACGTTTCTAGTTCGACCATATTGTTGGGCGTATTAATTCCGCCTCCTAAAATTTTCTTCCAGAATAATCTCTGACACTACTCCAACTGCTCGGACTTATACATTTCCCATATTTCAGACCCGTAACTTAACATCGTTTGTGTCAATGCCTTGAAGATATTTCTTTTACTATTTAAGCCTATCGTATCGTTACTCATAAAGGATTTCCAAGTTACGTTCAAACCGATTTAACTGTCCTAATCCTGTCCTCGATGGGCTGATTAAATTTGAGTTTAGGCGTTAAAGTTACTCCGAGATACTTGTGTTGGGATACTAGTTCTATCGTCTCACCTTTATATTTCCATCCGTAATTCTTAATTCTACCGCCATTTCGAAAATCCATTCATTTGGATTTCTCCATGTTTACTTTGAGATTCCACAAATCACAGTAACGTTGTAGCGCTTCAATAATTTTTCCCAACGTAATAGGATTATCACTGAGAATACAAATATCGTCACAGTATAGTAATAGCCGGATGTTTGTCGTGTTTATATCTATACCACCACCGATAAAGTCTACCAAATCATTAATGAACAAAGCAAATAATATTGGGCTTATAACGCAACCTTGTCTTAAGCCTATGTTATTTTCGAATAATTCTGTCATATCGTTGTTGGGCCATACCCCTGACTTGACGCGCCATATAGATTCTTTAGCGCATTAATGATTTTCGTTGTTAAACCCATGCAGCGGAGCTTATAAAATAGAGCAGGTCTAAATACAGTATCAAATGCTCTAGAGAAATCTACAAAAAAAGACATACTTTTTTCATTCCTCTTTTCAGAGAGATTTATATAATATTAGTTAAGTTAAAAATATTATCTATTGCACTATAACCTTTGCGAAAACCTGCTTGGTATTTCTCGAGTATTTTTTCATTTTCAGGCCAGTCTATAATTCGATTCAAGATTATGTTTGCATATATCTTATCAATAACGTTTATAAAGGATATTCCTCCATAGTTGTTAGGCATATTAAGGTCTCCTTTTTTGTAAATGGAGTATATTATCGCTGTTTTAAACTGGTACTTGCTCTCCATTCTATAATCTATTATAATAGTCTTATAATTTGGTTTTAAAATTTCCTCCCACCTGCGTGTAAAATTCCGACGTCACTCCGTCCGTTCCTAGAGCCTTGTTTTTTTTAATGACCTCAAAACACTGTCAAAGTCGCGTAAACTAAACTCAGCATCTAAGCGATCATTCAAATAATAGGGTTCGGCATTCAAGAAAGAGTCTGCCGTAATATCGGGGTTTAATAATTCACGGGGTCCAATAAATACGCTATCCATTGGGAAGCATCGATACTGTTGACACATGTTAAATTTCGCATTTTGAACGTTCTTGCCGCGGTCTAAAATTTCTTAGAGCTTCCCCAACTTTGTGTCTTCCCCAACTTTTCTGCTTCCTTCCTGTAATAATTTGTTTTGCTCCTCCTACATTCTTTTCTATATTCATTCCTGGCTTCCTTGTATGCAACAGTGACGCAATCTGCATCGGTCATAATGCGCAGATCTAAATTTACTAGCATCCTGTTTCTAAGTTTTCTACAGGTCCATTTAAACCAAGATGGTTTTTCCTCTTCGAGGTATTCACCATATTACCCTGTTCTGTAGCCACTCTTATCCATTATACTATCTCCTTCGCGCCGATATCTATGATTGTACCACTATCATCCACTAAGTGTTCCAACTTCATCTTATAGGTAACATTATCTAAATCAGTCCAAGCCAACCTAGGAAATAAGGATAGAATCTCCCCCGAATTTTCTCCCAGCAAATTTAAGGAGTAAGGGTTAAGTGATCAGAAAAAGGCTGAACTTCTACGGCAAAAGAGTTAATTATATCGACACAGGAGACAGATACACCAGCCATGTCGTTTACAGATTTACCCCTAGCCCCTATGTAGGTATAATTTCTCTCGCGGTCCCCTTCCGTCCGGCCGTTTAATATTACCAATCCTTTATCATCGCAAAAATTCAGCATTTCTCCTTCCCTCTTATTGACAAATTTATCTTTAGATTCTCTTACGCTTTCCAAACTAATTCCTTAGTTTTCAATGATATATTGGTCTAAAATCTGCTCAGTCCGATTCTCATGTTCACATCCCCAATGATAAGCAAATTCTCGCTTTTTTTTGGATTAACTCTTTAAGATTTTCGAAGTCATTTTCCCAATTGCTACAATTTAGATAAGATCCTAGCATTAACACGTTTTTATCTTTCGCTGTGATTTGAATCGCTCCACTTTCGTCGATTATTAAGAATTTAAAATAGTGTGACGTTATATTTTTCTTTATACCAAAAAAGCATCCGCCACTTGCTCTACCAAATATACTCATCTTACTAGCTGGGACAAAACGGACATCAAAATTAGGGAATTTATAACTAATCTCTTTTTCTTCCTCCATAAAAATTTCATAAAGTAGGAACACATCTATTCACTCTATAAACTTTACAAAAAATACATAACACACACTTTTTTGCAAGCCCACAAACATTATAGGATAAAACATTAAACATTTTTTTTTCTAAATTCAATCGGGAGAATTTATTTGTATCCTTTTGTGCCGTTGCATTCCTCCGTGCCAGTCATTTCTTCCTAGGCGATCCTTCTCTGTGGGATTTAGAATTCTCAGCGTTCGGTTTAAGTGGCTCTCGAGCTTTCTCCTGTTCCTTTTGTGATATTTGGCCTCTTGTACCTTGTGCCTCCTGCCCTTCTGTCGGCAATGTACGTACGCACTGTTCTACTTGGATACCCGTCAACGCAAAAAGCTTATCACATCCTGTATCACCGTTCGCCACTAAACCTTTCTCGTTACTCCATTCAAATTTAGATTCGGAAATAATCATTACTACTTTTCCGTGGTTCGCTACGTAGATAGTAATTTTTATTTTATATATCTATTTATTTTTTATTAATGGTTTTATAAACTATCCTAAGAAACATTACCATTATTTTACTATGATACCAGAGACATTCCTAAATCCCCTCTTCACCTTCCTCTTATTTCTATATTCTTCCTTGTTTAATCATTTAAAAAATGAACAGCAGAGGAGTTCCCCTTCTGTATAATACCAAATACAAAGATTTTATTTTATCGTTTCACACAACTGATAATGTTAATGAGGGGACATGGTTTAACCGCGATCTTGAATCAAAATGGGCGATTCGAAAACCTTTTTGCTAAGATTTTACGAAAAGATTTTTACTAAAGATTTTTACTTGATTGTATAAATCATAAAAGGAATTTAAATTCCAAATTTCAATATATTAGTGCAATTAGTTCTAGAGATATCGCCATGTAGAATTCTGCATATAAATGTCACCCATGTTGAATCAAGATGGTGGACCGTACAGTTCCTATCGAGGAGCATCTAGGGGTAAAAGGAACCTATCAACACATCATTATGGTCATAGATCCAGGAGATTTAGATGATAAGTAAATCAGTCTTTAAACTGATATAATAAAATAAATCCTCTAGATGTAGCATTCACTTTTAAAATTTGATAGTTAATCCGTCCTAAGTTTTTTTTTAGTAATTTAAATAATAAAAGCGAACAAATCTCTATAACTTTTAGCTTGTGGTTTTATTATTTCTTATGTATCGTGCTTTAGATTTTTCGCCCAGATTGATTTTACTTGTGAAGAAAAAGCCAATGCTTTTGCTTTTAAAGTCGAGAAACTAAATCCGAGAAAGCTTTTAATCGATGGATTAAGAGGTCAGACTTTTTCCCAACTGAAATACAAGAGAGTAAATTGCCTTAAAGCCCTCAGTTGTTCAACCACTTGTCTTTTTCAAGAAATCTAATTCGTTTCTAAAAAGTCAAACAGTTTTTCTCGTACTTTTAATTAATTAAAAGTTTCTTAGCTGTCCAATTAAATATAGAGTGAAATAAATAAAATTCAACTTCATGTAATTAATAAATGTTTTTATTGTACTAATTAGTTACATGGTATTTTTAAGGGATATTAAGGTAATTATATTATAATTAAGCAACTAACGTCGACTTAGTGTTTTGGATATTTGTGATTAACGCTTTGTTTTTTAACGAGTTATTTTATCATTATAATGCAATGAGGATTGCAAAGAGTTGCAAAGGTATTGTGTCATAACTCATTATACTAGTTATTTTATCATTATAATGCAATGAGGATTGCAATGGGTTGCAAAGTTATTGTGTCATAACTCATTATACTAGTTTTTATATAGTACTCTAAGTTAAATAATTCATCATATATAACACAATATCAGCATCATCATATTAAAAAGTAGCTTATATTTTTTGTTATCAAACCTTAAGACCTAGAAACGGACGCTCCCATGTCCTTAACTAATTTCTTCTTTGTCATTCCTATGTGTCTTATAAACTGGTAATATTTATTCGAGATTCTTAGCTTGGGGTTTGCTCAGTATCAGAAGTCGTTCATTCTTTCTACCTAACTTAGCCAGTAAGTAGCATCTTCGTCTGCCTGTTTACACATTGTCTACCTTTTACCAGATTCAATCCCTGAAGATTATAAAGTAGAAGGTTCTGGTGCACAGAATGGTATGAAGTTCTTATTGTGTCCACCTCAATCATCATTTCGTTCTCAAAGGGCTCAAAACTGTTATACCACCTTTATTTCTCTAGATCAGCGGTTCCCAACCTATTTTGATTTGCGTACCTCTTAGCGTTCAATTCTTCTGAATCGTACCTCTTAATTCATATTATACTACCTATATTAATTTTATAACAGATGCTTTCATGAGTTTTTAGAACCTTAAAAGGAAATAGTCCCCCCTCCCCGTAAAAATAACTCAAGTGAGGAGAAACAATGGGGTGCTAGTAACATTTGCGAAAAAATGAGATAAATGCATTTTAATGCATGTAAATATAGCTGTGCCGCGGCTTATCAACTACTTTCACATTTGCACGCTTTGACTTTTGGAATTTTATCTTAAGTTTATAAAATTCACTTTTGGTAATTTACATCCCTTAACTTCTGACACCCTCAAATAGTTTGGAGATATATAGAGCTACAACTCCTAAAAATATGGGAAAGGGACAGTTTGAGTTTAAAATTGCCTGATGTCCTTGCTCAACAAATAGAAACCAGGGTTGATTGTGTGAGGGTATGGTCATGCTTAAAAAATAAAGCTGAATAAAACAACAACCACACAAATCCGTATTTAGAAAATAACTATAATATAATTGAGATTTGAGGATGGTTGATTTATTCACCTTTCATCGTAGAAAAATAACTTTTAAAAAACAAAAACAATAATAAAACAATGAAATATAATATTTTATTGGTTTTAAATTATTGGTAGAAATTATTATATTATTTCTGTTCAAATTACAGTTTCAGTTTCGTCCTGCAGGTTTCACATCATTCACTGAACCAGTGGTCTCAAACTTCTTCATTATTTTGCATAGGGCACTCTCAGTTGGTGCTTCATTGTGGCCCATAAGTGTCCGGAGTTTGCGCACCGTTAGTGTGGGACTATCTCCGTTAGCGTAATACGTTTTGACTACCAAACGACGTTGGTCGACAGTTAGGAGCGCCATGGTTACGCAACACAACTAAACTAAACAATTCTCTCTGAAACTCAATTCTGAATGATAACTAATGTTAAAAATGATGAGTTTCAATGCTACCAACTTAACAGAAAAAAATTGCGCGCATTTCAAATTCGTTCATGTCTATGCAACACCCTTAATATATATACGCGACTGCAACGAGATCAACACATCATTAAGTTATTACAGGACGGGTGATCCGGTCACTTTACTCATCTACTCGATGTCATCAGTGAGAAGCATTTTTCATATTTCTGGAATTAGAACTCGTCAGATTTGTCGGTATTTAGAGCCAGGGTTTAAGCGAATTTGCGTGAGCACGCTAACAACTCGCCTTTGCCGGTTTTCTTATATATTATTCATAGAATAACAATAATTTAAATAATACATTAAATTTTTTGCTCTTGCAAGAAACTGTATCAAATATAATTATATAATTATTTTATATCTATTTGTTTAAGTGTACTAATTTAAATATTAATAGATATTGTACTCATAAGATATTACTTAGGCTTGTATCATAATTGAAGTAGACATCTTGTTAAAAATTAATTAATTTATAAGCTGTATTATACTTCTAGAGATTCTTTGTACAAAATATTTTTATGTTTGCATAATATGTGTTTTAATTTATTGGATGGAAATTATTTTATACTTGTCGCTGGCACGTCAACCCTTTTATAATTCAGGCTTGGGATCGACCTGTTAATAAAAGAGTTATTAAATTGTAATTAGACGTCTCGGTGTCTACCCTCTCTCACGCTTAAACTGATAATATCTAATCAATAGCTTCAGCAATTTTTTTGTGCACAGCATTTCCCCTCGTTAAAATATTTCAAATTATTTATAGGTATATAAAAGTTTTATTATTAAACTCTCCACGTTTCTTTTTATTATTGAATGCTAATATTCATATACTTTTTAGGTTTCTGTACGAAGTACGAAAAGAAACCTTAACGGCTCTGTCTTTCTTTCTGTTGGCATGTTTCAATTCATCACTACTATAGCTAAGAATAAACTACTATAGCTAGGAACATGAACTTCGCCACACAGGTTCATCTCGGCATTTGTGACAACTGTACATTTTTTTTGGAGTTTTCACACTTAATATTTCAAAGATGGCGACCTTTATGGCGGGTAACTAAAAAAAAGTTTTTAGTCACCATGACATACAGTAATTTAAAGGCCTTGTTGCCTTTGTGTAGAAACAGATTATGGAACTATTAAAATTTTATACTTAATAATTTTGATTTAATAGTACAGAAACCGGCGGTTATCGCCTGACGTATATATATATATATATATATATATATATATATATATATATATATATATATATATATATATATATATATATATAAAACAAACAAAACTCAGGTTTCGGTCACAAAAATCGTCTTTATGTTACAATCCCGACGGTGTCGGTGTCGGTCCGGTGTCGTTGTTTAGATGTTTTACGGCCCCTGAAGAAGGTTTTAAGTAAAAACCGAAACGTCGGGATTGTAACATAAAGACGATTTTTGTGACCGAAACCTGAGTTTTGTTTGTTTTCTGTTTATATTTACGGTCGAGAATTGAGTCTATATATATATATATATATATATATATATATATATATATATATATATATATATATATATATATATATATATATATATATATATATATATATATATATATATATATATATATATATATATATATATATATATATATATATAAAATAAATAAATAAATAAATAAATAAGCCATTTATTGATCTTATAAAAATGCATTAATAAAACTAGTACTATATGTACTTACATGCAGCGATCAAATCAGCAGAACGCTGTGGCAACATATATATATATATATATTTAGGAACGCGGCAGCGTTCCGCCCCGCCAAGTCAAAAAGTCAAAATTTCACAAAAGCTGCCAGTGTATATATACTGTAGGTGACAAACTAGGGTTTTTGAGGGTCTACAGCGTGGAATACGTACAAGCTACCTAAATAATTTTTTAATATCTTTGAAGGCCGTGTCCTGTAGATCAAAATAAAAATAAAAAATGTCGAAATCGGTCAAGTAGAAGTAGAGAAAAATAGGTTTGAAAATGGTAGTTTTGAAGACTTCTTATTCTTATTCTTCCTTCATTTTACGTTGACGCACCTATAGCCTTAACTACCGAACCGATTTTAATGAATGAGGGCTTTTTGGATTCGTCTAGGGCCCTAGTGCATTCTCTCCCCCCCCCCCCCCCTCTGACTCACTTCCCCCTACAACCAATCAACTTATTCCATTCCTACGCTGAATGTGGAGCGAGAAACCAAGCTAGGGAACAGTCTAAAAAGGGTGTTACCTCGATGTTGCACAATAATCATAAAATACTAATTTTGACTAAGAACTTATAATAAAAAGAAATTAAGAAAATCACAAGGACTATAGGGCAATTAAAACCCTTAACTAATAACCCCTTAGTTCACAAAATAATAAAAAGGACTGGAGCTTATACCCAAACTAATTACAATATAATAATAATATATTATAGAATAGTTAATCCTCAAAGTAATAACAATATAACAATAACATAATCAAGAAGAGTTACTCCTCAAACTAATAAAAATATAATTATAACATAATCAAGAAGAGTTAATCCTCTAACTAATAAAAATATAATTATAACATAATAATAAAGAAATGCAAGTAAAATTAAAACAGTAATCCCCCTACAAAAAAAAGAAAGGCATTTCCCGCTGTTAAATTATAAGACTCCAGAAATAATTCAAAAATAATTAATTGAATAAAAAAAAAATATATATATATATATATATATATATATATATATATATATATATATATATATATATATATATATATATATATATATATATATATATATTATATATATATATATACATATATACATCAGCAATGTAATACCGTGTTTTTGCACACTGCAATAAGGTACACAATTTGTGTAGTGAGAGACACCATGGGATGTGCCACGCAAGCGTGACACATAGGAACTGTTCCAACATTAGACTATACATCACAAAGATGCTGGCTCGGCATTACGCCATATCCTGCATCGTTTCGTCGCGTCCGACTCATCAGGGGCCCGACGATGTTCACCCAACTCTGGACCTATACCAACTCAAGAAGATCAGGTATAGGGCTTTATCAGAGACGAGCGTGCTCTCACACCGCCATTCTTGCTTGGCTGGAAAAACAAATCAGCAATGTAATACCTTGTTTTTGCACACTGCAATAAGGTCCAACATTAGACTATACGTCACAAAGATAAGCAAGAATGGTGGTGTGAGAGCACGCTCGTCTCTGATAAAGCCCAATACCTGATCTTCTTGAGTTGGTATAGGTCCAGAGTTGGGTGGGCATCGTCGGGCCCCTGATGAGTCGAACGCGACGAAACGATGCAGGATATGACGTAATGCCGAGACAACATCTTTGTGACGTATAGTCTAATGTTGGAACAGTTCCTATGTGTCACGCTTGCGTGGCACATCCCTTGGTGTCTCTCACTACACAAATTGTGTACCTTATTGCAGTGTGCAAAAACACGGGATTACATTGCTGATTTGTTTTGCCAGCCAAGCAAGAATGGCGGTGTGAGAGCACGCTCGTCTCTGATAAAGCCCTATACCTGATCTTCTTGAGTTGGTATAGGTCCAGAGTAGGGTGGGCATCGTCGGGCCCCTGATGAGTCGGACGCGACGAAACGATGCAGGATATGGCGTAATGCCGAGACAACATCTTTGTGACGTATAGTCTAATGTTGGAACAGTTCCTATGAGTCACGCTTGCGTGGCAACATCTTGTTGTATATATATATATATATATATATATATATATATATATATATATATATATATATATATATATATATATATATATATATATATATATATATTTATATATTAGTTTAAATTAAATTATAATTGAGTCCCGGCGCTGGAGTCTATTTTTCTCTGTCTGTCTCCTTTTGTTAGTAATATTTATAATTTGATTTTAATTAACTAATTAACCCTAGAACAGATGCTAAGTGGTAAGAAGCTTAACCTCGCAGACTCAGTAAAATATCTAGGTGTAATTTTGGACAAAAAAACTGACCTGGAAACTTCATCTTGAAGCAAAACTGAATAAGGCAATGGCGGCCTTTTGGGTATGCCGGAAGGCCATTGGTCCCACCTGGGGATTACAACCTAAAGTACTGCATTGGATCTTTACTGCCATGGTGAGACCAATTCTTTCCTATGCATGTGTCGTCTGGTGGCCAAGGATATCCTTAGGAACTGCAAAGAAATCACTTCAGCACCTTCAAAGAACGGCTTGTGTTGGTATACTAGGAGCAATGAAAACTACACCAACCCTGGCACTTGAGGCTATGCTATGCTTACCACCTTTAGAGATGTACCTGAAGTACGAAGCTATGTTAGCTTCATATCGCCTGCACTGTGCTGGTTTATGGATGGGATATGACAGTATAGGACACAGTGCAATATGGAATTGTATCACAGAAATCTGCCCGGAAGTAGTGATGTTACAGGACTCTATGATACCACAGTGGGATTTTGACATTAGCTGGGAGTATCTGCTTCCTTCAAGACAAGACTGGGAACCTGGAGATGATCCTCAAGTGCCACCAGGAACAGACATGTGGTTCACCGACGGGTCCCGAATCGAAGAATTATCAGGGGCTGGGGTTTTCTGTGCAGAACCCCGATATGAGCTTAGTGTGAGCTTAGGCAAATATGCCACTGTATTTCAGGCAGAGATATATGCAATTTTGGCCTGTTCTCAAATTATCCTGAATAAAAATATGCTTAACAGACAAATCAGAATCTACTCTGACAGCCAGGCAGCGATCAAAGCACTGGTTGCACCAAGGTATACATCTAAGCTGGTTGCTGAGTGCAAAAGCCATCTTAACACTCTTGGACAACTTAACAAGGTACAACTGATATGGGTTCCTGGACATTGTGGCATTGAGGGGAATGAGATTGCTGACCAGTTAGCTAAAACGGGTTCCAATTCGACCCCAATTACACCAGAACCAGTTGTAGGCGTGCCACGTTGTGGAGTGAAACATTCCATAAGGACATTCATGAGGCTAGATATGAACAGAATATGGAACACTGCTTCAGGTATGCGACAATCAAAAATGATGATCCGGGAACCATCTCATCATCTTACCAGATCGCTGCTCTCGCTCAAAAAGCAATCCTGTCACCTTTTGACAGGATTTCTTACTGGACACTGCATGCTAAATCGACATCTACATCTGCTTGGCCTAGCAGAAAGCCCAGTGTGCAGGCTGTGCGAGGAAGAGGATGAAACACCTTCTCATCTTATTAGCAGCTGTCCTGCATTAACACGCTTGAGGTGGAGAATCTTTGGCTCAGCCATCCTGCCAATTGAAGAACTAAGGTTACTTCCCCTAAACAAGGTGCTCACTTTCTGTGGGTCTGTTAGCTTGCTTAGAGGATAGGGTACTTTAGGATGGACTATTAAACCGGGTTTGCACCTTGGATCCACTCATGAGGTCTTATTGCTTCGGACTTTTTTTTTTTATAAAAAAAGTCCCCCGGAAAAAAAAAAAAAAAAAAAAAAAACCCTAGAACGCCTTATTGGGGTCCCTCAGACCCCATAGAAACTAAAATTAAGTATTTTTTTGTTTTATTTGTATTTCTCTAAACCTAGACTCCCTTCTAATTTACCTTTGAACCTTTATGTGTTTATACTGATAACAATATCTATGTTATTAGTTTCAGTTATCTTTTAGTATTCATTAGAATTAGAGTTGGGGTCCCATAGACCCCTGTGTGGCATTTTCGTAATTGTTTTATATACCACTGTTAACTGACTTTTTTTTTTTAATGTATTAAAAAAGTTATTCTATATTTTTTTTGGGCTGCTAAAATGTTTAAGACTGTCTAAAGTTCCAAAATAAAACGTTTATTACTATTAGTAGACACATAACTTCATTTAAGTTGAAGGTTTAGTGGATCACAGTAAGGATTTAAGGCCAAAAATGCTTAACTTTGACAGAGTATGTAAGAGAATCTATATTTTTTATCACAATTTTTGTTCCTGTTTTCTGTAAAACAACTCTTAATATATATAAATGAAAAATATTAACCCAATCTAACGAACACAAAATGTTATATATATTTTTTTTTAAAGTACAAATTTTTCTAAAAAACGTTTGATGAAAATATATATGTATACAATTTAATTTTAAAATCCTTATTTGTTTTGATCAAAATTAAATGGTATTATTAGTATGACAAATTATTTTTACAAAAATATATAAATAATTGAAAGATAAATGTTTAATTAATTAATTTAACCCATTTATTAATTGGGGTCTCACTGACCCCTGTGTGGAGTATACGAAAAAAAAAAACTGTATGGGTTGTTCTAGGGTTAAAATTTAAACTTTCCGTAGTATGAATCCTAAATAAAACTTAAAAATGAAATATATAATATCTTAGGTTACTAGGTTACTATATGTCTGTAAAATAATTCTAGACCATCGAGTTTAAACCCTTGTAACTTCTAAACGGAAAAGTTCTCAACCAAATTCACAGGACATTTAGAACTCATTCAAATGTCGTGACGTACGAAGTTTCAAGTCGGAAAGTTAATTCGTTTTCTGGTAATTAACGAATTTAATGGGACCTGATATCTTTTGAACTGCTATAGATAGAAACACGAAACCTTCATAGAATAAACAGGTCGAGTGTGTGCTAGTCAGCACACAGCGAAGGTCCGTAGGCCACCACACTGTATAGTTAAAGTAGTACCCTATTGATGGTCTTTTTTAATATGCTAAAAAGCTTACTTTGAACTATCCTATGGGTCTGATATTCTCAAAACACATAAAAGAACTTCCGATAAAGTATTTTTTTGCCACTGAACCGGACTACAACCATATAAATACATCGAAAAGACCATAATTACAAAAAAACGTATTTTGTCAATAAAAAATAAAAAAATATATTTTTCGAAATTTCCAAAAAGTGGTATCTTTACTTTTGGTCGAAGAATGTTAGGGATTTTTTTCAGATTTTTTGCACTTCACATAAGCGAGATAGAGAGGGGGGGACACGTTTCACACCCACTTCAAACTTGCCTACTCTCGCCCTATCAAAGTTATAACCAAAGAATTATATATTTTTGTAATCGGCTCGACGTACCCTTTCATATGATACCCCTCACGGTGTCGAAAAAAAAACAAAAACTTTTAAGTCGCTATATTTTTAAAATATGTGGGTAGGTACAAGACACATACATGCCAAATTTCAAAGTGATCGGACGAAAGGTGTAGCCGTGAGAGCATGCGACAGGACGGACGGACAGACACACGCAGGAAAATATAAGGGTCCTTGGTTTTGCCTACGGACCCTAAAAATCAAGAAAATATTACCTTTCAAAGATACGAACTTACTTTTGCTCCCGCGGTGCTACAATTTTTTAAATGTTGATCAATAAGTCGTAGTTGAAAGGTATTAGAGGGATAATTATGAGGGAAGAAATGGCGAAGTTGTTATACCTGGTCACAGATTATTCCCTTATAATCCTATCCTATCTTTACTAGCACACCACTCACCAATACCTCTGACTTAAAGGACAGCATCATAGCCGCTATAAGTTTAATGACTAAATTATTACTTTGAATACTATTTTTCCCCTAAATCATTATTAATTTTAGTATAATTATAAAATAATTTTACTGTTATAAATTTAAATACGATTTCCATCAGCTTTGTGTAGGCTTTCGATCTATATTTGCAGCTTTAAAGTGTTAAAACATTCATACGTTATTAATAAAAAATGTACAAAGGAGTATTATAGAATATAATATAATACTTTAATATTATAAAAATGTATATTAATAATTGTAACAAATTATACATCCATCGAAATTTTAGTTCTAGTTCGACAGTTTTGTATTTTATTATATTATAAATCTAAACTAAAGCAATGATTTATAATAACACGTAAACTATTATAAGTATATTAAACATCATTATATACACTTAAAAATATTAAAAGTTATTTACTATCGCACTTATCTATTTAGTACAATTATTATCGAACAAATAATTTTAACTTAAAAGTAGGAAAAAATAAAAATTTATAAAACATCCTTATATACACTTTAAAATGATTAAATATGGCAGTTATCTATTTTCTAGTAGTAAAAAAGTAATTGAGCTTAAAATTCAATCAAACTGATCTACGTCTGATTCTAACTCCTCTTCAGAGTCTTTATCGCTATCACTTTAACAACGTATAAAAAGGATTTTCACAGCAATGATTAAATGAAAAGTGAGCAAGACAATATTATACTTCCATCTTTAATGTTATAAAACAAGAGATGAATTATTCTTTACTTGTCAGGAGATATTATAAAATAAATACTATATTGACTCGAATTACCCAGGTCAAAACATTATTACTTAAGGCGATTACGTTATTTCTGATAGGGATACCCCTAATAGTAGAGTAATACTTGTACGTTGCTATTGTCACTAATACAAATTAAGTTTTATGTCTTCCATGGGATCCCAAATCATTACCGTTATGAGTATTACTTTTTTGTTACTATGCATTATTATAAATCCTTTACATGATATTAAAAATTATTACTATAGTCTGCTTTAACTGTACTTTTTTTCAACAATACAAATTACATTTTTTCCCATATTCAGATTCATATTGTTCCATTGTAACGAAAAATGTCGATGATTGTATAGTTTGTTAAAATTATTGAAGTACAGTTATTTATTTTTTCCGAATAATAATTCCTAAGAGAATTGTACCAAATAGATAAGTGCAATATAAAACGACTTTTAATATTTTTAAGTATATATAAGGATGTTGAATATATTTATATTAGTTTACGTGTTATTACAAATCATTGCTTTAGTTTAGATTTGCAATATAATAAAATACTAAAATTCGATGTTTGTATAATTTGTTACAATTATTAATATATATTTATTTATAATATTAAAGTATTATATATTCTATGATATTTCTCCCTTACTTTTATTATTAATAAAGTGAATTATTATTAACTACGGGAAACAGACAGTGAAAAATACACTCCTGTGCCGGGAGGTAGTGAAAAATCATTCTCCTGCGTAGCTTAGATGGAAGAGCGCTATACCGGAAATATAGAGGCCCGTGGTTCATATCCCGGCACAGGAGTGTATTTTTCACTGTCTGTTTCCCGTAGTTAATAATAATTATAATTTGATTTAAATTAAAATTTAACTTTCCGTAGTATGAAAACTACCAAAAACTTAAAAAATTGAATTTCGAATTGATTGTACAAGGTACAGGTACTAATTGAGTACTTTATAATTATAAGCGTTAATTCTGGTTTAGTTCTAATGTCATAAATATTGACTGTCTAAATGTATATGAATATTGAAAGCTTGGATTCGGGACTAGTTATCGATTACGGTAGTGAAAAATCATTCTCCTGCGTAGCTTAGATGGAAGAGCGCTATACCGGAAATATAGAGGCCCGTGGTTCAAATCCCGGCACAGGAGTGTATTTTTCACTGTCTGTTTCCCGTAGTTAATAATAATTATAATTTGATTTAAATTAAAATTTAACTTTCCGTAGTATGAAAACTACCAAAAACTTAAAAAAAATTGAATAAAGTGAATGTTTATTAACATTTTAAAGCAGCAAATACACAAAGCTGGTGGAAAACATATTACAATTTATAACAGTAAAATTATTTTATAATTATACTACAATTAATAATGATTTAGGGAAAAAATAGTATTCAAACTAATTTAGTCACTAAACTTAGCGGCTATGATGCTGTCCTTCAAGTCAGAGGTATGGTGTGGTAGTAAAGCTAGGACAGGATTATAGGGGAAGAATCTGTGACCAGGTATAACAACCTCGCCATTTCTTCCCTCATAATTATCCCTTTTTATACCTTCAAATACGAATTATTGATCAACATTTAAAAAATTCGACAACTTTTTGTAGCACCACGGGAGCAAAAGTAAGTTCGTATATTTGAAAGGTATTATTTTCTGGATTTTTCTATGAAGGTTTCGTGTTTCTATCTATAGCGGTTCAAAAGATATCAGGTCCCATTAAATTCGTTAATTAACAGAAAACTAACTTTCCGACTTGAAACTTCGTAGGCCATGACATTTATATGAGTTCTAAAAGTCCTGTAAATTTGGTTTGATTTAGTTGAGAACTTTTAACGCAGTGAGTTTTTAAAGTTGGGCATTGTCAAAATAAGCCAAAAAACAGCACTTTTTTCACCTATCCCGGGTTTAAACTCGAGGGTCTAGAATTATTTTATAGACAGGTATTTATTTTTCACTTTGTTTCAGTTTTTCTTTTCCTTTGATTTGTATTAAGGGAATTTGTTTATTGATTTAATTTTAAATTCTTAATTACTCTATAAAGTTTTGTGTATTCTGAAAGTAATTGTTTCGCAAAATGTTTCTAGAATCCTTTTGACACAAGAATGAGTAATTTATACTTTGGGAAAAATGTATGTATTTCTTTATAAATCAATAAATTAAATGCTAAATTTCCTCTAGGAGCTCTAGGATAGCTCTAGGAATAATTGATTTATAGACCGATAAAAAAGTTTATCTTTTTTTTAGTGAATTTGGAAAAATGGAGAAACTGATTTTGAATAAAAAAAAAATTGAAATAGGTACTTTATTTATTTATTGTTGTGATGTGGTTAAAAAAACAAAAAACTAATTAACTAAGTAATTTAACCCCATATAACCAACCATATAACCCCCCTCCTGACGGCTTTCGAGCCCTGGAGTAGAGGCATTCATTTTTGTTTATGTAAATATGTCTCAACCAATGTAATCTTTATTCTAAGTTAAGCCATTATTATTATTTTTTTATTTTATTTTTTATTTTTTTTTTTTAGTCCCGTTCAACAGGTCATTACAGGACGGGGGTTATCCGGCCACTTTACTCATCTGATCGATGAGATCATTATTATTATTATTATTATTATTATATATCAGTGACAAAACTCAAAACTCTATAGGCTCATATTATATCTTATGAATCAATATAGCTAGAGGTGTGAAATTCATATTTCTGGTTGTGTTTGTAATAATCTCAAATTTAAATTAAATAAAATAAATCTGAGTATCTTTAATAAGATAATAGAGGGGGGGGTATAAAGTGCCTTAAATTGGTTCCAGTGAAGGTTGGTACGACTGTGCTCGACTTTGCCAGGGCACTGAATTGAACAATTGGAATGTCATTTATTGTTTTAAAATTTATATTTTTACAAATTTACATAATAAATAATACATACTACTACATAAACATCATTAATTAATTATTATTATTATTATTATTATTATTATTATTATTATTATTATTATTATTTTTTTTTTTTTTTTTTTTTTTTTTTTTTTTTTTTTTTTTTTTTTTAGAGCAAATCGGCTTTTAGCCGTGGCGCCTATAATAAGGCATGATGGTTATATATGGTGCTATACGTACCAAATAAATTATAACATAAAAACAAAAACAACAACAACAACTGCTCAATAAAAGAAAATACAACTGTTGTTATTACTATAATTTATTTTATTTTATTTTTATTTTTTTTTAAATATTATTATTATTAATATATTATTAATGCATAGATTACTCTTTGCAGAGCCAAACTTGACTTAATACGGTCATCATTTTGCTCCATTCCATTCTATCTCTTGCCACTCTCTGCCAAGTCTGGTTTCCACAGCACTTTCTCATCCCATTGTCCCAAGTAGTCGCAGGTCTGCCTCTTCCTCTTTTCTTATCTCTGGGATACCACTGCAGCATCTTTGTAGACCATCTCTCGTCGTCCCTTCTTGCTAAGTGTCCCGCCCATCTCCATTTTCTCTCCGCCATGATCTTTCCAATATCCTCAAGCCCTGACTCTTTTCTCACCCATTTGTTGGTTTTCCTATCTTTCCATGATATTTTCAGCATGCTTCTTTCCATTCGCCTTTTGTTGTGAATAGTTTTGTTGGATAAGATTCAGGTTTCTAATCCATACATTAGCACCGGCATAACGTATTTCAAACACAACTTTGATTTTAAGTGAGTTGGTAGTTCCGATCTAAAAAGATGCCGATATTTATTGAAACTAACCCACCCTAGAGCTATTCTTCTTCTTACTACATCACCCACTGGAGATGTCTTCATCTCCAGTGGGTGAAATCTGTTGTCCTCAAAAAATGTACTGATCCACCTTATCAATATGACTATTATCTACCCGAATTGTATCTATGCTCTTAGTGTTCGCTGTCATAATTTTTGTTTTCGATAAATTAATTTTTAATCCGATAGCTTTCACTTCGCATGCACTGGTGATATATAATAATAGATGTACTCTGCCTAATGTAGGTACATATTTTTGAATGTTCTTTCATAGTTCTTACTCATATACGTGCAATGAAAAGTACTTTTTTTCCTTTTATAATACGTATGTATGTTATTATAAATATTTACAGCCGGCCATTAATTATATAGAAGTATATTGAATAATTATGCTGATAAACGTTGAGCTAGCTTTGTTTGAATTAATTATTAAAATGTGAAAGATAAATATGTATCGGCTGAAAGGTATGACGCTAATGAGAAAAGCATTATCGCTCCAGTGATATCTTTTAACTCATATTATTTATTAGTTTGCCCAAACCTTTTTAAGTAATTTATTAACAAAGATAATCACATTCTTTTTAAGAGAAAAGAGATTATATATATATATATATATATATATATATATATATATATATATATATATATATATATATATATATATATATATATATATATAAATATATATATATATATATATATATATATATATATATATACACACAGGGTGGCACAAAAGTATGGAAACCCCTGACTAACTCGTCAGAAATGTATTTTTTTGAAAAAAGTTAAATACAAAAGTTTCAGGATTTTTCCTTAGTTATTCAATGGTGACCGTGGATTTGACCTTAACCTTGCCCTTCAGGGTCATTTGAAGGTCAACTTTGTTATTTTAAATGGGAACCCCCATTTTTTATTGCGAATTTGAAAAGAGCAGGAAATTTTAAGAAAAATATGACCTTGACCATGTCCTTAAGCATGACCTTAAGGGTCATGCTCAAGGTCATATTTTACATAAAATTTCCTGCCTTTTTCAAATCCGCAATGAAAAATGGGGGTTCCCATTTAAAATAACAAAGTTTACCTTCAAATGACCCTTAAGGGCAAGGTTAAGGTCAAATCCACGGTCACCATTGAATAGCTAAGGAAAAATTCTGAAACTTTTGTATTTAACTTTTTTTAAAAAAAATACATTTCTGACGAGTTATTCAGGGGTTTCCATACTTTTGCGCCACCCCGTATATATATATATATATATATATATATATATATATATATATATATATATATATATATATATATATAAAAGACTATATATTATATATATAAAACTATAAAACTATATATATTAAAACTACAAGTTATAGAAGAATGTATATATATATATATATATATATATATATATATATATATAAAGTATACTCGTATATAGATAAGAGGATTTTATGAAAACCATTTTAGCCTATAACAATAATAAAATAATTTATCAGCGTAATAAATATTTTTTATAATATGCACTTGCTATAAGAAATTTAATAATGTGTACGAGAATACATTTAGATATTTAATATGCAATACAAATAATAAATAAATAAATACTTGAAGTAATATGATGTTAAAAAGTTGTTTTTCTTAAATAGTTGTTGGGGTAATATATACAGGTTAAAGAAGTGCCGTGATATTGATCTGTTCTATCAATGTTGTTCGAGTGTCCTGGTTGATGAAGATCACATTCTGGGACTGAAGGACCCCTTCAGCCCCCCTAGCAGGGGCAAACGTGTAAAGTCCAAGTTCGCGTTGGCTGCTGATATGACAAACAGGCGGATCCAGGTCCATCAGGTTCCGCTTCTTTTGAAAAACACTCCACGATTCCATTTTTTGCCTTGCCAGAAAAGCGCACCACCTTGCAGAGGTGGTGTCGCATCCGCTGAATGCGTGGAAGAAGATTTCGAATCCGGGCGAGAAGGGGGCGGATTCTATTTCTCCACGACTGAAAAAAGTGAGCGTATTTTGCCCCTGCTAGGGGTCTTCCATCAGTGCGATCGCCATCAACCAGGACCCTCGAAAAAACAAATACGTTAAGCTCTTTCAATTATTGATTACTATTACTTTTTAATATGAAATGTAAATACATGTAATTAATTACAATTTTCCAACTTAAAATATGATTCTATGCATTTTAATTTCGTCGAATACCCGAAAGTTGTTATTAGAAGTGGTTTAGGTAAATTTCATAAAACACAGAATTTTCCGTTTTTTTACTATTGCAAGAGAACTATTTTGTCTACAGGGTTCATTTTGTGCTTATATAAAAGCTAAATAACTTCGTTTCTTATGACTTTTCTCGTAGGTGAAAAGTTTTATGCCGATATTCGATCCGAAACGAGAGCAATACCTAAAATTTTCATTTTGTGGGAAAAAATGCCAATTTTTGAAGAGTCATATCTCGGTAACAATTAAGCGAACAGAGTAGCCGTTGGACGTAAAAGGAAGCCAATTAAATTTACTCAAATTTATTGCTTAAAACGTTTCTCGTAGGTGAGGGGTTATATGCCGATATTCGGCCCGAAACGAGAGCAATAATAAACATTTTTAATTGTTTGTAAAAATTGACAATTTGTGACGTGTCATATCTCAGAAAATATTAGCTGTGCAGAGCAGCAGTTGTGCTTATGCTGCAGCAAATTTACTTAACTTAAAAAATAGTCATAACGACTAATACCGAAACACACATAGTTTACAGGTTATATGGCAAGAACTAAAAAAAATTCATTTTTTTTTTTTTAGTTTTCACGTACTACGCAGGTATTACACAGATATCTGCACAGGTATTTCGAAGCTTCAAACTTAGCCTCACATTCATTTATATCGAAACTTTGCTATTCTTCAAGATTTTTCGATAAGTTCCAAGCAAACTGGAATATAGTGATATTTTTATCCCTTCATAACTCCGTAATCGTTAACTTCAGCACAAAAACGCAAAAGCCCATTTTTGTTCATAATTGTATGTAGATTAATTTTGTATATTACAAAGTTTGCGCTGAACCTACATTTTTCGAGATATTAGCAAAAAACGTTTAAACATACCCTTTTCACCCCCCCTCCCCGCCAAACCCGATGCTGCAAGTCGTGCAACTTTTTTTATAGAACAATTTGGCGTGAGGTAGAACTTTTGGCACTTTTATAGAAAAGGGCCCCCCACTTTTTTTTAATCTAATATACCTTCTGACAACCGAATACACACTTTTTGTATGCAAAAATGTGATATTCCTTTGTCCCAAAGCATATTGGACTGAATATCCCTTTGTCTTAATAGGTAGTTAGACTAAGGGATATAAACTCTTCTGTATAAAAAACAAAAAGGGGGGCCCTTTTCTATAAGAGTACCGAACTTTTTGGGTTTGGACAATTTTTGAACTAGTTTTACTGTACTATATTACTTTATTGTTAAATTATATCAACATTATTTTAAATAATGTTGATGAGGGTATGTAAAATAAATATAATGAAAGGAAAGAGCAGTGGCAATATTCAAAGTGTTCAAGTTCGTAAACCAAAAGTCAGTAGGAGTGAGAGTAGGTTTATAGTTTGAGAGCAGTTCGGTAACGTGTGCACTGAAGTGAATACAACAGTTTAAAGATAGCGAATGAAGCCTGGTCGCCTGGTCTCGAGGTCACTAGGATTGCTTGCTATTGAAGAGGTAGGTCAAATAGAGAAAAAATGTTGTCTCATCGAATAGATGAAGTTAGATTTTTTCCCGATCTCAAATTGTAATTTTAAATTTGAAGCTCACGTTTATGCGAGCGTTGCGCTATGTTTAACCCTCGGGAACGCGCGGTCCTGTGAGGCCTAAATTTGAGATTTAACTGTGAAATTGAGATAGATGTGGGAGCGATTGGGATTGCTAGGGATTTTTCTAGCTACATTTCATGCTTTAATCAAGAGAATCAGTCACTGTTTGACATCGTACGTGATTCTACTTAAATTCTGTGCCCATATAGTCCTGACATGGGACCCGTGCTACTTTCACTTAAATTTTAGTATTACGCTAATTTTAGTGAACTTTATACATATAATTAAAAATAAATTGGTATGGTACAAGAATTTAAAAATAAAATAATAAAAATTTGAAAATTATAATTGAGACTGATTAATTTTGTGCTTATAAACAATGAGACTAAACAACGGTATTTTATAAATTAAGAAAATAGTAATACAATAAAACCAGTTTAAATATGTTTTATAATATTTTGTTAAAATAATTTCAAGTTTATATTTATGTTATCTATTGTGTGGGCATATAAAACAGATTAAGTCCTATTAGGGGTCCGCGCCTCCTCGTGTCTGTATTAGATCGCGCGCACCCGAGGGTTAAAGAAAAATGAATTAATTAGGGTTATTTTTTAATGATGTATACTGCAGTCAACTAGAGTTAAAACATGTTAAATAAGGAAATAATTCTCATTTATAAATATTAATCATATAGGTATATAATTGTATGGTATATAATAGTGCCAGAAACAATTTAAAAATAGTCAATTGACCAAACTTTAATGGTAAAAGTTTAATAATAATAGTATAAATAATATATTGATAATAAAAAAAAAGTTATTAATGATTTAAATTTTAAATAATAATTTAGTGTGATGAATTGATATTATCTTATGAAACGATAGAACTAGTAATTGTTGATAAAATATTAATATAAGAGTGATATTTTATCTATAATCACGGAAGGGAGGTTGAAACAACATTGAATTAGAAATGAAAAGAGATAGGTAAAGGTGTCTGGTAAGATAATTGGGTTAAGGATTTGATGCAGATTTCTTAGGATCCAATGATAAAATTATCCTGGTTTGAGAAGAGTTTTGTTGTAGTTACACTGGGTGTAGAGCTGCAGGATAATTAAGTTACTAATAGAGATTCATCCTGTTTAAACTCTTCTTTTAATTTAAACTTAATCTAATTTATTGAGAGCCTAAATAGGTAAATAATCAAATTAGCCATTGTTTAGCTTCACTTTTACATCGTAAAAAAAAAAAAAAAAAAAAAATATTATGGATATACTAAAAAATGTATGATAGGGTACCCTTTTCCATAAATATAACAGTAAAGGTTATAGCGAGTATAATAATGATGCTTAGAATTAACTGGACAAATGTTGTCAGTACTGCTGTAAGACATGAAAGGTGTCCGTGACAATTGTGGACAAGCTTCTGCCTTTTGTCAACGGAAAATTACGGGGTCTTTAGGCCCAAAACTATGTCCAACGAAGAACTGTACAGAAAGACGGCTGAGCAACCTGCCATAAAGGTGATCCAGAGCAGAAACTGGCGCTGGATTGGGCACAGGCTCAGGAAACTACTAGGAGCTATGGAAGAGTTGTCTTAAAATGGAACCTGCACGGTAGCAGGGGGCGTGAAAAGCCCAAATACCCTGGAGACGGAGTGTAAGCAAGGAGCTAGCTAATGCAGGAAAGTCCTGGAAGGAGGCCAAAGCTTCAGCCTGAATTAGATGGCGGTGCTTTGTTGCGGTCCAATGCTCCCAGAGGAGCAACAGGGCATAGGTTAATATTAATGTTATAATATTTATTTTATATTTATTTATTATTATTTTTTTTGTTTTTGTTTTATAACTAACTTTATTCAAAAATTTAAGAGCATAATACACAATTTTGCATATTATTATTAGCGTATCCTTATCAGAACTATAGTAATAATTTTGTAGGATTTAATCAAATAATGAATTTGGCCGTGCTATTTATTTGGGTAAATACAGATACATATTATTTAACATGTTATTCCTGCAGTGGAACCGAAACTTCAGTCTTCAAATCCCTCGTTACGAAGATTTCTACGGAAAACAACTATTAGAAAAAAACAACCCGTGAAAACCGGAGTACAAAGTAATTTTTTAAATTTAAATAAATTAGCTATTTTCGCTATTAACTTATTCGTACTAACTGACATGAATAAACAAATAATCGGTATGATAGCTACTTTTAATTATAGTTAGGTGCCATCAGATTGACCCTTAAATTTAAAGCCGTTCATTGGGTGTTATTATTTATCTGCTATTATTTTTATTATTTAGTTAAATAAATCTTGACCTAACTGTGCAATTTGGCATAACAAACATTACATTCTGAAACATAATATATAACCCTATCTTTGATTAATTATTTCAACAATGTACTAAACTCTCTTACAATGTCTTCTATAGTAATTGCCTCATGCAACCTACTTTAGTTTAGTGGTATACTATACTGCTCTGCTACTACATCCAAACATAGAGCAAATAAACCTAATTTGCAAATTGTGCTATCTCGACAATCAATTATTGTATATAACTACGCATTACTAAAATGTCAAGGGTGCTCGTACGTCACTATAAAAAAAATGAAAAAAATTGATGTAGTCTGATATAGATTTTTTTTACCGATCTTATATTACTTTGCTTTGTAAGTTTCATCGCACGCCTATTACCCCAATTTTGAACCACTTCCCGTCTTTCAATCTTCCCCAATTTAGGTGAAGAATTAAAAAACCAAAATAAAATAAAAATGAAAATAATGCAAATTTGACCAGTTTTTAAAAATGGTATTTTTATGTTAATTATTTTTACATCAAATCCAATCAACACATCACTAGGTTAATACAAGACGGGGGCCACTTTACTCACCTACTCGATGTGATCATTACTGAGAAACATGTCTCACTTCTTTGGGATTTTAACTCACTAGTTTTCGGTGTTTAGCTCTAGGTTTCTGGCGTGGGTGTTGGTCCTATATTTTAGTTGTGGGCAGATTGACACCTGGCGCACTGGCCTAAACGGGGTACGAGTGCGCACTACCGGGGGATCGCGTTGCCTGTCAGGAGCCCGGGGGCAAATTACAGGGCTGACGTTGTAATCGAGGTCGCTATTTCCTTTTTGTAGAGAAGGAAGAAACTCTATGCTCCCTGGCTTAAAAGAATAATAACATAAATGGAGAGATAGAAATATATAAGAAATAGATAGACCTAATGGCTGTCAGTGGTACCTTCGACAGCGGAAGTGGACAAAAAGAGGAAGAGTGGCTGAGAGTGGTAACCCCTCAGCGAAAGTGGCAATGGGGTAAAGGGGCTGAGAGTGGTCACCTCTCAGCGGAAGTGGTAACGGGGTCATCCGTGGGTCCTGGATGCCGGAATGTGGTGAGAGGACTGGGCCGGAAGTGGTTACCCACCACCTGAATATAAAAGGACGAGTCTAGAAGTCAAGAAGGAGTGCTAGAAACGGGTAACCCAACTAGTGAATCCAATAGGCTAGCAGTGGTCACCCCTCAGCGGAAGTGGTAACGGGGTCATCCGTGGGTCCTGGATGCCGGAATGTGGTCAGAGGACTGGGCCGGAAGTGGTTACCCACCACCTGAATATAAAAGGACGAGTCTAGAAGTCAAGAAGGAGTGCTAGAAAGTGGTAACCCAACTAGTGAATCCGCACCATCTGCGGATACCCAAGACGTGACCCACCGGCGAAAACATAGGCCTATAGGGATGGAAAGGAATATCCGAAATAAATTACTCCATAATAATGAAGATAAATGTATTGACGGTATAGTAAGGTAACATTAAAAAGAAGAGAAAATAATAATAAAGAAGTATAAAGGGAAAAAGGTTAGATAGTGAGGGGGAGAGAGAGATGGCGTAAGCACCAGCTTTGTCGTACTCTGACAATAATTTTAACTATAATAAGAATGAACTAATTCTTTTGGCTTTCAAACAACAACTGAACTTATTTTATTTTATCATGAACAAGTCAAAACGAACAAGTTAAGAAAAAATACTTTTAAACTATTAAATTTTCAATGTCATATCTTGACATATGACACCCCAGCACCCTCCTCAATATCCTTCCTGCCTTCATACATTCAACATTACATTCATAACATCGCCCATTGATACTAATGGGAAATAATAATTAACAGAAAAGAGAAATTATATATACAAAAAATAAATGTCTTCTAAAATTGATAGTCTAAAATGGTAGTGTTGGCTTAGAGGTAAAATTACCGCTGTCAAGATAAAGTGCAAAAAGGTACTAATTAAAATAAATCGGTTGTTTAAAGCAAATTGCATCGATCCTCGCTAAAAGTAAAATGTATTTTTGCCGCGTGTTCAGTAGAGTTTGTCTTTTTAAAATGTCTCTCAGTAATTTCCATTTGCACAAACAAATAGCATTGCAACCATTTTTGACAAATGCAAAAATGTTTTTAAAAGAAATAAAAGAACAGCTTGTAAGTAATGAAAATACAATTAAACAAAATAGTATAAAGTGTAAGAAATTAAAAAAGCAGGATTAAAGTCGCCACAGAAACGCTTCATAAGTGTATAATAGACGTTTAAAAGTTCAAAGTAAACCCGGAAAATGGAAAACGTTACGTACAATGTGCCTTAACTTAAATAAGCACTGCTTCCTGTCTCCCCTTTAAATCCTGGAGGTAAAATAGTTTTTTTTAAATATTTGTTCTCTACCAAAACTTTAACATTAGCCAACCACTTGTGGAATTAAAATTCCTTTTAATCTTCATATTTCCTTTATTAAAAGCTTCATAATTCATCATTGTAATCCTAATACAGTCTTAATTAAAAAGTGTAAATTTGAAATACTCATAAAACTTTTATATTTCAAAACTTAATTGGCTAATTTCTTCTTTAATTTCATATTTTACGATAGATCTAGAAAACTCCTGAATATGATTCGTTTTTATAAGTAGATTTATCTAGTAGGTACCTTGTCAGGGAACCTAACATGAGGTTCAGCCGTGATAATTCAAATTAAGTTTTAGCAGTCTGAAACAAGTGATGCTATTTTTATTTTTTTAAACAATTTATAAAATATGTCAGGCTCAATAACTCTCTGTCTGTTTCTCTTTCTCTCTCTTAAAGTAAGAATTTTCTTTATAATATTATTAAGCTTATTTGTTTCTATTTGAATGTTACTGACAGGCTAAGATTTGCATAATAAATCTTTCCCTCCCCTAAAATGTTAAATGATGTACTGCGCAGGCGCGTTCTTGATTTCCTCCTCCGCGTTTTCTTTCCTTCTAGGTCGGATCTCTAAGTTGCACCATTCTTATGTTGCCTTTTAAACAAGTCATATCGTTTTTCTTCTAATTATCATGGAACTTTCATTTATATCAATTTTCATTAACATGTTGACTCATGAAATTATTAAAATATTACGAAAGTTTATTTTATTAATTTTGATATTTGTATGTTACGTGTCCTTGAGTCTTTTTTGGGTCGCTGAAACTCTAATAAAAAGTTATGTCCATATGTCATTTGGTTTTACAATTATTTTTAAGTTTTGTAGTTTGATTATTTGATTTGAGTATCCAGATCCAACTAAAAAAAAAAAAAAAAAAAAAAAAACAAAAAAAAAAAACATACCAATGATGATGTCTTCCGTAGTAAAAACAAATCATGTCCAGACAGTTTTCCTCATTTCGGTAGCTTTTAAGTTCTTCCCACTAAGTTTTTACTAAATAATCATCTTTTTGGAAATTACTTAAAAAATTCTGACAAAAAAAATATTTCTCTCGATAGTTAAAAAATAAGCTATTCTCAATTTAAGGTTTGTTAAACCTAAACTATAACATGTGTTTTCTGTTTCAGTTGGCAAAAATTGCAAAAGATGGAGATCTAAAAACAGCTATCTTGGTCGTCATCTGAGCAAGTCGACTTCGGAATTAACACGTGACAAAGTGGAACCAACAAGGAAAACGGAAGACTCTTCGCCATCTTTCTTCGCTTCCCTCAAGGTCAGGCTCAGGTAAAAATTAATCCAAATTGTGTCCAACAGATGTTGTGATGAATTATTTTCTTTTTAGAAGTAAATAATTCATTAATCTGGATCCTGTAGTGTTTTTTTAAAACTTTTTTGAATACAAATCTTAGTCAGACAGCATTTGGAATGAAAGTTTTTGGATTTTTTTTTTTTAAATTTCTAGATATTGTTGCAGGCACTGAAGTGTACATGTACATATTAGATATAATGAATAATGACATTTAAGCACTATAGCACTATAGTATGTAGTCGAATTTTACATTTTTTTTTTAAATTTATTTTTTATTATTATTTTTTTTTTTCATCAAATTTGTTTATTACTTAACATTTTAGGACACTTGGATTGATTTTAAAAAAACATATGAAATTTTGTTTATATTATCTTTTGTTGATATTGATTAAAATGACTAATAACTCGATTGAATTCTACCCTGCCATGGGTTTGAAAGATGTATAGCCGATCTCAAGCGCAATCTTCAGAACTATTTTATTTTCTCTCGTTACGAACCTAAACAGTGTGGCTTAAGAATTTTGTTTCGACATTCAGTTCTAATTAATGTCATCTGACTCACAAAGGTTATTGATTAACATCGATAACCTTTCAAGTAAATACTCACGCTTTAATATCTTAAAAATATTGTTCAAAGCTTCTCAATCTTACTCCATTCAAACTGATTGCATTAAATCATATAAATGTTTAAAGTTCTGCAGTAGACCATTTATTATACCATTATGCTACTGCTCTTTTAGATGACTGGCAATCTAGATTAGGTAATGTCTTTCTCTTTTAACAAGTACCCACCGATCCCATCTGCGGACTCCTAAACGCCCCAAATCCTCTTTCCTCCCGTCGCTTTCTTAGCCTTCTTACCAGGCCAATATCTTCGGTCACCTGGCTGCCTGTGCCCGCAGTCCGTCCAGCAACTACAATAGAGTCTCTTTTATTACAATGTTCATTTAACATTACAATAGTTCATTTACAATATTTATTTATTTAAAAATAGATAAAAATAAATTAAACAAAAAAAACAAAGTTGTTATATAAATTAATTTGATAAGGGAACTGCAGTTAACTTATCAAATTATAATTTATGCTTTAACCCTGGAATGCTAATGGTAATTGGATGGCTGCTATTACTAAACCTTCGTAGATTCGACTAACATATGCAGCAAATATTTTTTTTGGGTTGAAACTACACTTTTATAAAGAGAAAACGATTAAAAACTCATTATTAAATCTTTTAGTGAGATATACAAACATTTGATGACAAATAAGCTAGTAGTAACATCAGAATAATCTGAAATTGAGTGAACATTAATGCACCAGGTCCCATGCCCCAGGCCAAATGCCCTAGGCTCTTTGCTAAGTGCTACAGGCCCCAGATTATCGGCCAATGGTCTCTGGCCCAAGGCCAATTACCCTAGGCCCATTGCCCCTTACCCCTAGGCCTATTGCCCCTTACCCCAGGCCCATTGTCCCAGGCTATAGGCTCATTCGACGACCAATTAATTCCCTACGTTTAACACTAAACGTTAGTCGAATCGACGAAGCAGCTTTGACGGGACTTTGCCAGAAAACGAGTGTATGCTCAAAAGGACTTCTACCGCTACACTAGCAGGTGTGTCACTAACCAGTGCAAGAACTGCAGAAGGATGGGGTACCCATCACCATCACATACGAGCGTAAAAGGTTAAGGCTCAAATTGTGCTCGTCGATTTAACTACCATTAGCATTCGAGGGTTAAATCTTAATTTTACAACCTAATGGAATACTACATCAGCATATGTATAAGGCCTGAAGATGTCCCTCTACGAAATATAGCCAGTTTATGAAGTAGTCTTCTCTTTTCTTACCCCGTTTTGACCCTACACTTTAGCATTAATTATTACATTATTATCGTGAAATTTACAAAAATATGTAGCATAATATTAAAGCTCTCATTGTGACACCGCACAGCAATTACCTATATATATATACGAAAACCAAAGCTGCTGCAGAAGAATTGTTAATGTTTAGTGGTCAGCACTAGTCTAGTACCTGAATTATTATCAGGAAATGGTTTGAATCCCAAGAACACGACATCTTTCATACTGATCATATTACGTGGATATGTGAAGAGCTAATCCCCTGCCGTTTTGTATTACACAGAAGGGCGAACCTGAGCAAAGGGTTTGCTAAACCTCTTATGGAGTTGGGCCGCTTATGTGCTTTATGCCATCGGGTGTAGAATCTAAACGTTTTATTTCCACTTTCATAGGCTTGAATAAAGCGATCGTGCTCCGAGGTATACTTAACAAACTGCTTAATACGGCTCTCGTTGAAATAATTTAACACCCTTGTGTTAAGTCTATAAGAATAAGAATAGAATATTTATTTTATTAATATATTATTAATAAAGCCATTCTTAAAGTCTATACTTTCTATTTCGCTGCTGTAAAAAATGTATTATTATTCATGATAACGAAATAATTCGTCTTATCACAAAAATAAATTCGAATAACAATTAATCCATCATTTTATAAATCTATAAAAATCCTAAGGCATAATTTCCCGGGTTATCCGTTAATTATTTTCCGTGTTATCGAGGGTGTATTAAATACCACATTTTATACTGTAGCAAAAATATTACGATACCACTGCTATATGAGATATTAAAATACAAATTTATTATTTTTTGTATAAGAGAAAAACTTTATTGTATATTTACTGTCATTTATACCTGCAAGCTTAAATTGGTATAGGATAATTAATTAAAGTAATCTATTTGTTGGACATATTACAGCTTATATATCATTCCAGGCTCATTTTTTCAATTAAATAGGAGTTTTGACAATGCTGCCACAAAAAAAATATCACCCTAGAGTAGAGGTATAGCATTTCAGCCGAAACCAGTTTGGATATATTAATATTATTGAGATAATATAATGGTTAAAAAAATAAATTTAATAAACATTATATAATGTCTTTTCCCCTTCCCTCATTAGTATTCTTTCTTATATTATACCGCGTGACATTGGCATATTCTGAAAATAATTATCTGTTTATCGGGTTACATCAGTAATTAAAAGGAGATATTACATCATTAACTGTCCGTAACTTTCTACAAAATTATCGCTAGACAGTAAACAACAACAACAAAAAAAAAAAAAGAAAAAACATAATTAACTCTTTTGATGGAAGTTAAGAGGATAAATGGTTTGTTATTTATTTGTAGATTACGTAGGTCTTAATTTAGATATTTGTTTCTCCTTAATTCATTGTGGATTTTTACAATATCAAAGTTGTTTTTAAAGATACTTTTTACAGAAAAATCAATTTACTAGTAGAATTGTTCCAGTAATTCTTAAAAGAAGATGAATTTGGCACTTCTTTAGATTGTTACTCCCCTATGTTGTTTTAGAATATAAATGACTTTGACTAAATCGCTATAAAGAAAAAGGGATGTTTAGTCCAATGTACTTTTGGACAAAGGAAAGTTGCACTCTTAGCACGTGGCGCGAGACTGGCCCACACACTAGCACGTTAGTTGGCACGGGGCGGGATGGCATGGCGCGCCGAAAATCAAACTCGTCTTGATTCTCATCGTGCCAAGCATTGCACGCCGTGCTATGCACGGAGACCTCCACACATTGGCACGTTTCGTCCGTTTTTGGCACGACGTGCTTGCACGCCGGGCAATGCACGTGTAGTGTATGAGAAACTTAAAGAAGAACACTCCGTATACCTTCTTTAGATTGCTACTCCCCTCTGATTTTTTTTATAAGGGGAGTAACAATCTAAAGAAGTGCCATGAATTTTATCAGATTCAAAATACAATGTTGAATCCATGTTTCTCAGTAATTTAAAATTACCTCTTTAAAATACATCAATCTGGGTTTTAACCTTCTAATTATTAGGATATGTTTTTAAACCACATTTCTCTCACGATGATAGGTATAGATGGGCCCTGCTTGAACGAACAGACCACTAAATGTGTGTGTGGTTCCCCGTGTAAAAGGTTCTTTCCCTAACCCGCAATACATTTAAGTTTGATAGGTTTAGACTTTGTTAATTCGTGAATTCTTTTTACATCTCCTTACCTTGTTGGAAATGTAGGTATGTATTGACCCCAAAATCCGAAACCTAGATTTCAACGGAATTATCCGTTTGGGTATTTTTACGAAGATTTGAGTGGTTTTTAGCAGGATGTCTGTCTGTATGTGTGACGCATAACTCCCACAGTTTTTAAGTTAAAAAGTTTAAACTTAGTACAAAAATCAGTCCATACATAAAGTTATGCAGCTCGAAAACCATACATATGTGACGTCATTAACCCGTTTTGCTGAGTCAGCAAATACTTCGTATAAAATCGAAATATTTTCTAAATGCGCTGAAATTTTCACCGTATATCTTAAATCTCTTTATAAGACAAACTTTCTGAGACTGACTTTCGTTTTGATATCTGGCTACTGCAAAGATAAAAGGGTATAAGTCATTTTTTCAAAAAAAATTTTTTTTGCATATTAATATAGTTCACCATGCTCCCTTTAAGTTTGCAAAAAAGGGAATATGTCACGAACCTCCAACTAGCATTTATTTGAACGAAGAAAAAGAGTTAAGTTAGGATAACCTTTCTCATGTTCGTTGAATAAGGTATAAATACAGTTAAAATAATATAAAACCCAGTGTGGTGTCAATATGGTTTTACATCATGGTATAAGTAGACTTATCCCCTTATCCACAACCTTAAAAGTGAGCTCTCTAGTTTTTATGTGTCGTGTAAGTTGACTTGTACCCTTATCTGCAGACATGATACCACATCCCTTTTGATTTATGAACCACGCGTGTTGACTTATACCTTCTTGATAGGTTTAAATTAATGTTGAGGCTTACAGTAAACGTTTGGTGATGTTTTGATGAAAGTTACCAAATTGTGAAATATTAATGAATAATAATTAGTACTTCAACAATCAAGCCACATGCTATAATATGTGGCATGTGGCACGAGGCAGAGGGATGCCGTGGTGCAAACAACATAGCTTCCTGCATATTTCATCATTTGAAGAGTTTACCTTTTATACAGTTAAACATGTTGCAATGTATTCTGACACTTGCGGGGGTCAAAACAGAAATACTCATATGAGTGCAATGTTACTTACTGCACTTGAAGCGTATTCTGATATTATATAAAAATAATTGATCATAAGTTTCTACTTTGTGATCATACGCATATGGAATGTGATACAGATCATTCTATTATCGAAAGGCAAAAGAAGAGAACGAACATTGGTACGTACCAATTGGTCAGTGATTGTGGAAAGAAGAAACCATTTAAAGTAACACTTATAGCAGGACAGTTTTTTCATTTTGCAAAGCTGCTGAAAGGACGACTGACAGTGAGACATTTCATGTTTTCGCTCTGCGTAAACTACCGACATAAAATGAAATAAAATCGGTAATTTCTTCAAGTAAATAATTGATAAAAGTAGATAAAAGACCATTTTTATCTCCACACCGGCACTACCGCGGCTTGATTACAAAATACTGAATTCAAAGGCGCCGCGCCGGTCCGCCTTCTACGAATTGTTAATATGCCTTCATTCTAGGTAGGCCGAGAGGGCTGAGAGATGGCAACGTATAAATCTTTTCGACTTTCTTCGGCCCTAGGACGTGTGGTGGAGGGAGGCCCAACAGCTAGAGACTGGATTACAGACCTCCTATAGCTTTTTAACTCCCTGTTATACTTTTCTAAGTTTTTAAGTTAAAAGTAACGTAACGTTTTTGACTTATGTTCCATAGCCTAAACATAAAAATGTCAAAAAAATAACTGAAAATGGTGAAAAAATTTTGTGGTCTAAGGTAAAGTGGTTCCGATATTGCTCTGACGGAGTTTTTGGGACCATATTGTTTAAAAAATCAATACATTATGATTCGCCCTTCGATTCAATAAACTTTGGCCGTCGAGGGAAGAGCCGGTCCTTAGTAAAACAGTTGAGAAAACTATATGACGCCCCCCAACCAATTAGTGCCGAGAAAAAAGCAGATATCTCGGATCTGCTGCCGTATATTTATCCATAGTTTCACGAATTTTATAAAAAAAAATTTGATGGTAGTTGGTGCTAAACCCAATCAAGATACTCACCTCTCTGATGAGGAAGAAAATGAAGGAGTGAGAAGGAAGGAATTTTACTTTTTTATTTGTTTAAATATTTAAATAATGTGATTAATAAGTAAATCAGCTATATATTTATATATGTTTCTATTTGTATTTATTCAACTGCATTCTAGAAATAATTTACATTATTTATGTTTATTGAAAATGTTCGACCAGGAACCAGATCACCTTAAAGTATTTATTTTATTTTTTTCTTATACAAATAACGTATTGGACATTTTATTTTATTTTTTAAAATCTATTTTATTTTAGAAATTAGTTATTTAGTTTTTACTCTTTATAAAGTAACTTATTACGTACGTTTTTTCAAAGATGTATATCCACTATTTAAATCTAATAGCTTACGTATTCTAATATTGTTATACCTACTCGTATTTTTGAAAACATAATTTTTTTTTAATTTTTTTTTTTATGTTTAAGGGTGTTTTCTAAATTAAAACCGAAAACCTAATATTCTTTGTTTTGTTTAGCCAAGAAACTGATTTTTATTGTTGTTTTTTTCCATTTTTCCCCTTATTGTTGTCGCATATTAGTTGGAAGAAACCGATATAAGTCAACTTATACCCTTATGATATCAATATATAGTACCTCACATCAGAGTATAAGTCATATAAATCAAGTTAAAATTCACTTGTGTGGTCTTTTTATTATTTAATACTGATTACCTTAATGAATTTAATATAATAAGTTCAAAAAAAGTTTACCACCATCAACTGACACTCGTAGAAATCGCTGAACATTCAACAGCGCGTCCTGAAAAGTTGGCATAAATTACTTATACCCTTTTAACTTTGCAGTAGTCATCTGTCGCCATTTTGAAAATATCGACTTATAACCTTTGAAACTTTACCGGTGAATAATTTCTGAACTATTTTGCTGATTGAGCTGAAATTTACACCAATAATACCTTTGTATAAGATAAATAAGCCCTCCATATATTATCTTAATATCGACATTTGATTTTTATATAGGAAAGTGTTTGTTTACATATTTATATACCTCACTATAACGGACCTCATTATACCGGACTTAACTTTTAACAGACAAACAAAATGATAATTCACATAAAAAATAATCTGTTGTCATTTATAGGTTTATGTTTGGTAAGGAAAAGTTCCGAGACGTCCTGCGTCCGATTTTTTTAATTTAATTTTTTTCCGATAATGAATTTACTAGAACATAAAGAGGGAATACTACTTCTAGGGTGGCTCCTAAATTCTAAGATTTTCCTGAAGAATTAACTTTTGAAAATAGATCTTCAGTAGAGGAAATTAGTTACTAATAATGCAGTTTTGAAAATTAAATTTGATCTATGGTTGGCATCTAAATATTCTCTCTAAGTATAATATTTTCTATTTCTTAATAGGGTCAGGTGGGATAATTGTGAACAAAAATTGTAAGCCCTCTGTAAGGTTTTTGAAGGATTCCAACTATGGTGATCTTGAAGCTTGGCGCTATTGCGAAGTTATATTTGGGTTCCCGCTCTTTCCTGACAGCTGATTGTAAACTTCCCTCAATTTTAATCAGGTGATTCCAAAAAAGTGGACAACCAACTTTACAAGTGTTTAGATTTTCTTCTTTTTTACCTGGAGAATACGGAAGCAAGTGGTTTTAATTGTTTATTTAGTAAATGACCAATGTCTAAGACATTTTGAGTGTTTTATTTTGATGTTATCTGTTTTCATTACTTTTCTTGTACATGTTCACAAGTACCCCATACTATTTTGTCCAGGGGGTAATTGTGAACAATATTTTACGCAGTTTCTCATCCTCCTGCTAAGGCATTTATCCATAGGAAGCGAAGCTCTTATATTACACTTTGCATTTGGTTGGACACATACTCCTCCTGAACGGTTGAACCGATCCGCACAAAATTCGGCTCGGTCATAGTGACCAACCACAGGAAGGTATAAATCTGAAATGGTCCAAATTAGTATTAGTAGTAGACCTCTTCCAGTTTAATATAGGTAAATCAATTTTTCCCTGAGCCTACCTGAGAAGGAAATGGTCATTCACATTTACCCCCTATCCTAAGGAGTAATTGTGAATTCAAGGGGTAATTGTGAATAGGCTCCCACCAGTTAATAATCACTACAATATAAACACCAAATTTCCATATTATCACACTGTAGTAGTGGTGAAATCAACAAGATAACACAAAATGTATCCTTTAATTTATCAAACTAGGGAAAGAAAAGTTTTGTAAAAACTTGAAAATTTGTTCAAAATTACCCCAACTGACCCTACTAGTGTTATATTTTTTTTTAACCCTGCAGTGCACGGGTCGGGTCTGTGAGACCCAGGGTGTCACACTCATTAGCAAAACACTGATAAGGGAGGTTCGTATAACACCATCCCCTCCTATACCTTCAAGTCAAACCTTACTCAGTTCAGTACCACATTTTGAACAATTCACATAATTTCTTTCTGTCTATTTTTTTTACCTCAAAATTTCCCCTGGGTCTGTGAGACCCAACCCGTGTACTCATGTAAGTATTTTTTTATAACTTGTAACAACATTAGATTATATATATATATTCGTTAATAACTCTATAGGTTTTAATTTTATTTACTCGAACTTTATTTAATATTAATTTCAGGTATTATACAAAGTATTTATAATGTCTGATTATTTTCGATCGTTAATTTAGTATTGAACATTTTGTAAAGGGGAAAAAAATATTACAATTACTCTCCTGGCAGGAATGTTATAGAATTACCGGGAAAAAAATCCTTGGGATTAAAGCTGTGCCTTCCAAACCTCAAGAGCCTAATAAGGGGGGGGGGGATGTTCAATTTGCATTGACCGCAAATCTCGTTATTCTTGCAAAAAGTGCAATATATTTATATATATATATATGCTTAGAGCATTCGCAATTTATATGCCAAGACTGTGGAATTGAATTTTTTTGATCGTATTAAGTTCCTATATTGATAAATGAAACTTATTTTTTCAAAATTCTTTTAATTTTTTTTTCATGTTAGACAGTAAAAATTAAAAAAAATTAGTAGTCATAAAAAAAAAAAAAAAAAAAAAAAAAAAACTTTTTTTCTAATGTAATTTTATTGATATATTGCATTCTATATTTTTTTTTTACTAATAAATAAAGATGATTTCTACACAAAAAAAAAATAAAAAAAAGAAATATTTAAATAACAAACCATCATATTTTTTAAAAAAATATTGGGTCTGACAGACCCAACTCGTGCACTGGTGTGATTTTTTTTTCACCGGGCACTGCAGGTTTAAGTAGTTACACAAATCACGGACGCTAGGTTTAACACTAGTAATGATATGTGATGATCTCGTCACATGCTTGCCAACAAAGAATTAATCAATATTAATGTCTGAAGCCGTGGTTGAAAAACCCCAGGATGTTTTGTCACCGAAAACTCTTGGAAAGAACTTGTCCGAAGTCAATAGGTGATCAAAAGTATCTTTCAAAGAGTCTCTGCCTTGCAATTAGTGTTTCGTCGAGTATACGGGACCTCGGAAAGGGATCTCGTTAAGAAGGGGGAGGGCCTTAATTTTCTTCTCTTTTTTCCCTCTTTCGACCTCCGCGACCACCAACCAAGAGACTTGGTGTGCTGCACGTGCACACTTAAGTCGAGATAACATACGGGGTTTTATAAGAAGGTCGTTTTATCGGAGGGCTCACTCCCTTAGAGGGTTTAAGAAGGGAAGCGGGGCGAGGTGGCTAATGACAGACGAGAGTCTACGTGAGCGCTGGAATAGCCTTTCTCTAAAAACATGCTAATAAGGCGAGCCCACGTGTCCCGCCGAATCCTTTCCTGCGACACTTACCTATTTATCACCTACCTTAAACTCCTCCTACCTCTTGCATGGTCTCCAATTTCACATGGATATTCAGTCTGAGATAAACCGACCAGTGTAACCTTCTTCTAACAGCTCCCGTGTTTATCCTTCTTGTCACATTATATTTACAACATGCTTGAACCTCTGACTTTTGGGTCTCTAAATTTTACTAGCTTTCAACTTTTAACTTAATGTATTTTTTGGCTCAAAATCACTGACATATCGAATGATGTATTTGTTTTATAGAGAAGCAATTACTGTAACATGACTAACGACTTAAAATCTCTAAAGAATTTCGAGGAGTAATAGGATATTTGCTTTAATAAGTAATTTGAGTTAAGCTCTGTTGACGTTTCAAGTTGACTCTTTTAATCGAATGCTGGAATACTTGCCTTTAAATAACGTGTTAAGCCGTTTACAGAGCGAAATAAGTACTTCTACGCTGTAGCACAGTATTTGGAATTTCAGAAGCTTATTCTAAAGATCGATTTTTTGTAGATGGATGTTCTCCCCTACAAAAGAACAATAAAATCTGCCATTTAAAATAAAAATGAATAATAATATATGAAGCGAATAGCAGCGAGCTTCTTATATTCAACAAAATATACACCCTGTCTCTCTGACAGCAACATTTACCTATCTGACGATAATTTAATTAAAAGTTGACAGATTTAGTTGAAATTTGGTATACATGTTCCTTTTACTAGTGCTCAGGCTAAATTCATTGGACAGCGTTATCCGTCTATGAATTCGCGCGAACGCTCGCGTAAACGTAGGCTTTAAATTTAAAATTGGCATTTTAGGACGGGAAAAGAAACTAGCATTACATTTTCGATGACACGGACATTTTTTTCGAATTCAATTTTTTATTAAAACCATGAGCGACACCGCTATAAAGTGATAAAGATCGTTAAAACTATTAAAGCGGACTTAAACGTTTAAAATAGACTTCTGATTTGGTAGGTCGTGTTAAGGGTTGAAAAGTTTTGAAAGTGATAGGTTATTAAAATTTGGCTATATCTCGACCATCTCCTGGTCATGTTCATGCCTAAAACATCGATTAACATTGATTTAAAAATGAAATAGCTATTTACGTACCAAGAGCAGTAAGGGCGTTATTACAGGCCGAGGGCGAAGTTTGAAAGCACGAGTGCGTTTAACGCCCGAGGCCTGTCATGGCACTTACTGCTCGTGGTGCGTACACTATTTTATCGCTCACCACATGTAAACTAATTACAAAACACGTAAACTATTTTGCCGTAATCTTCCAAAACAATAAGTGCATATTAAGTTTAAATCAGTACCAAAACAAACCGCAGTTATAAAAATATTGATTGTTTACAAATTGAACAGCTGACGCTGAGAACTACTAGCGCTTTATGCTCACCGCGGCCCAGCCAGGAAGCGGTCGCTTCTCGAACTACTACTCGCCCTGTAAAGAAAAAGTAGGCAGTTTTACAGGCCCCTGGGCTGTAAAATGGAACTTTACCGGCCGCTCAGGATAGGAATGTTTACAAGTGGAGGGCGATAAAATAAATAAATTACTCCGTAAGTAATCTTAAGTAATAAATTAACAAAATAAATTACTTAGACTTAACCATTATAAGAGAAAAGAACGGCCACATTACGACCACTACCCATTAAAACTTATTAATTGATAATAAAATTATTTTGTTTAGTTAAAAATAAATTGCTAGGAAGGTTTTTACATGGTTAACCCACACTTACCACATTTTTGTTTGTCTAATATGTATTTTTTAATTTATAATGTTAAATATTATTAAGTAATTAATTATATTTTTTTTTATTATGCTGTAGTTGTATGTAGAAAGACGTTTTTGATAAAAACAAAAAATAGTAATTAAACATAAAGCAATGATGGTAACCATACCAAATAATTGGTAGGAAATATGAATGAAAAATAACTCTTCATGACAAGGTAGGCTTATTCATTTTAACAAGCACAATTGAAACTTGATACAAGCAGTAGTTTTTGTGATGTAAAGTGATAGATTTTATAATAGTTGAAAAGGAGATGTCTGAAGGGTGTAGTTAGTGGATTACTAAAGGTGGATTCACACTTACGGTCTCGGTTCGATCTGGTCTCGGTGCGGTCCGCTTCGATCAGGATCTCTTTCTGTTTTTAAATGGAAGCATTCACACCTCCGGTCTCGGTCCGCTCACGCTCCGGTCTCGGTTCGATCCGGTCAAATCCAAGTTGCTTCCCGAGCGATCTTGATCAGAGCTCGACCGGAGCGGAGCGGGACCGGACCGAAGTGAGAAGGGCCTACAGTCAAATCCACCTTCAGTCAAACATCGGTTCCCCTCGTATCTAGAGCCTAATCCCCCTTTTTCATTGCCGCAGAATTTTTTTTTCTTTCTTTTTATTGTATACTTGTTGTCATTACTTATAGTATTTTTTATTATTTTGTTATTGTAATGGATGATGAAAATATAATGTTGAATAAGTTAATAAAATCATAATGGGACATACGGAAGTAATGGTGGAATTTAGTTTCATCATCCACCAGTTGTGGATACAATTTTGAAAATTCCCCTTCTTTTCTTCATGATAAGTATATATTATTATAATGTACCCAAAGAAGTTTTTGGGACCAAGGCCTAAATTTGTCCTCCTCCTCTAAAAGTAGCGTTATTTTACGCAGCGTTAATTTAATAAAAGGCATGTTGAAGAGAGGAGATTCTTCCTTGGACTGATCGGGGTTTGACCGGACTGTGGGAATGGATTGGACCGAGACCGGACCGGGCCGAGACCGCAAGTGTGAATCCACCTTTGGAATGCAGGGTGGCTCCCTCTCTACTACTCTCGTTATACAATCATAATATTCTCTTTATCAACTCATCATGATTATCTATTTTCTCAATATTCAATACATATTTGTAACTATACGCTGGCTTCAATGATAGAGCCACGCGCTGCCTAGTATTTATTTTTTTTATTATTTTACTTATTTCTTTATTTTATTTCTTTGGCGATTCTTCAATATAAAGTTGATTTTGTTTATTAAGTATATCCAGTCTATATAATTAGTGGTTTTTGGAATTGAATGCGAAGTGTAATAAATGAGTAGGGGATATTACGAGGGGTCAACACGTAGGTTAATACATTGCAGGCATGCGTTGTGACCTAGCATACACGAGAATTTGGACCTGCCTTTCTAAATATACCCACAAATATATTTGATTCAATTACTTTTATGTAGAACGTTTATCTATATTCGTATTACCTTTATAAAACCTAGTAGAAGAAAGAATTGGATTTTAATGACATCTGAACACGAACTGATATTTTGAGGTAATTATCTGTGCTTCTGCCTCAATAAGTCTCAACCCTCAAAAGAATTAAACTAGCTTTTTACCCGATTGTACAAAGAAATATTCATTAAATTAAGAAAAATTGTTTATATTTGATTACTGTATCAGTGAACTGGCTAGTTACCTAATGATGACCAAATAAAGTGGTCAAAAATAATATTTTATTAAGCATTAGATATTATGGTTATTTAGATAATTTACAGATTTTTTTTTATTTTTTTATTTTTTTTTTGCTTTGAGTTTTATCACTCAATTATTCTCTTCGAGTTTTTTTCACTCATATTTATTTTATTTTCGAGTTTTTCTTCTCAATTTACTATGAGTTAGATTCACCGAAATTCTGTAGAAACAATTAATCTCCTACATTCATATAAATTGGGATTTGCTTACGTGGGCATATTGGAGCAGTAATGTAACTAGAAGAGGGGCGTAGAACGTTCAGCATATCTTAACTTCAAATAGTAAATAAAATAAATATTTCCCTCAACGAAAGTTGAAAAACTGCAGAGTTTGTAACAGGGTCGTTGCAAACTCTTCAGTTATAACAACATGTTTACGATGGAGCGGAGTAAAAAAGTTCGCAAATTAAATATTACATGTGTTAAGAGATAACGTATCCCTTATTTAAATATACCTAATATTATCAATTCAAGATCATCCCATCTTGGTAGTTTCAAATTACATTTCCCTTTACTTTTTTATAGCTAGCAAATAAATGGTTGTCGTGTATCGTAACAAGAAGAAATATTTACACAGAGTTTTATTATTAATGTAAAACATTTAAAATTTAGATGGGGCACCCTATTGGAACATAAAAAAAAACATATAGACCATAGCTCGAGTCTAACTCGTTCAGCAGCCATTGATCATTTCAAATTTTTCAAAAACAAAAACACGACTTTTTCAAGGAAAAATGTTCATATCTATTTTTCTATTTAAGAAAGAATAGTAGAATAGAAATTTATGTAATATATATATATGTATATATATATGTATATATATATATGTATATATATATGTATATATATATATATATATATATATATATATATATATATATATATATATATATATATATATATATATATATATATATATATATATATAACAAAAAACATTATTTATTTTATAAACACATTTACATCAAAGTTAAGATTTATATAAGGTTTACAAAGTGTGAGTCTAAAAAAATAAACAAATACTAAGTTAATATTAAGTTGTGAATCGTAGACTGGCGCGCGGCACCTAGTTCTCCAGTATATAAATTTACATGATTTTAATTTTCAAACTATCTATTTAGAAATTTTGTATTGTATTTTAATAATATATATCCGTTTTGTTTATAAACTGAACCACATGCTGCGCATGCGCTCAAGAAAGGAAAAAATTAGAAGGGAAAATATGCAGTAACATCTTATCGTATATAATGTTCATGGTTCATTAACAAAACATTATATACGAGTATATAGCCACAACGAGTGCTACGAACCTACTTTAAAGCAAACTCCTAATTCGACAGCTAAGAAGTGATACCTCGGGACTACCAAAATGGTGATTTTGAGGTTTTCATTATATTGGCCTTGGGAGGCTTGTCTGCAAGGACATGCGAGATCTCGTTAATGAAAAAAAAAAAAAAAAAAAAAAAATCCTTCACATAGAAAACGGGCAGTCGTGACATCACGTATCAGATTCACAAACTATTTGTTATCTGATAGCTTGTAACTACACCTCGTATGTGTTTCTGGTGTATGTGTTTTAGTGAAGGTTAGTTGAGACACCTCATAACTGAGCTGCTAATTCGTAAGTGAGACCTCGTATGTGTTCACTTTATTAAAGAAGTGACAGAGTGAGAACTCGTAACTACATTATTTTATGAACTGTTATAATTTGACAGTTACTAATGTTTTGGAAGGGTTACATGTTATACAAATTTATAAAACACGTAAATAACTTAGTCAGTTGACTTAAATTTATTTTTTTAAATAGTTTTTTGTTCCTCCTGTAAACCTGTCATTTTAAAGATACGAGGTGTCACTTCTTAGCCATCGAATTGTTCCTCTAATAACCCCGCATTGGGACGCTATGAAATCTCTTTCTATTGTCTCTCCGATAAGCATAAGAAATCTGTACCTTGTACAAAACCTAATCTATTGGGTGACTTAATGTGCAGGAAAGATGGGTAAAGAGCCGAGAGAAGATCGGCAGGCCTGGCAAGAAAGAGGTTGTCGACACAGATTACGCAGCTGACAATTCCGCATCGGAGCAAAGTGCCTCCGTTACTCCTCTTACTCAGTCACCAAGAAAATATCCTTTAAGTACAGGTACCATTCAAAATCTACCTTAGTTTAACTGTTATCAACATTATTTACTTTACAATTATATAAATTTAGCTCTGTGGTTAAGAACAAGTTATTTGTTATTACATTTTTTTTTGAAGTGGTAATAAAACTATTTGTTTTCATTCCTAAATCATTTTATGATGTCCCAACTTCTTTATGATGACCATGCATTGTATTCATGGCCATATACTTTATAAAAGTGTCGGAGCCTACTGGACATCTCTACACTTGTAGTGGTAGGTGATAAGGAATCAACGTGTCGACTTCTACCAGCCGTATAATCTTGTTTTACAAGATCATTGGGCTAGTCCTCTAAAGACCATCTATGGAGTAGCTACCAATTTGCCTAACGATGCTGGTTAACACACCAAGCATTGGATATTACTATTAATTCGGCTAATAGTTATAGAATATATATAAAATATAAATTATATAGCATTCCCTGATCTTACCCTTTAATCTCTTTACGATTAATAAAATTAAAATGACTATAATCAAATAAATAGACTGTTTCTAATTTCGTGAAATCTGTCATGGATTTTTTATTCAAATGTACTATGTTGTATATGATCCTTTAGTTTCAGGTAGCCCCAAACCATTAAAAGGGTTGGAAAATAAAGTAATCTTAACTGGAGATGTTAATGTAAGTAAATATATAATTTAATTTTAAATCAATTAAAGTGTTTTACTTAATGTTCTCTTAATCAACCGGGTGGAGTATCAATAATATCTAGAAGACTTAATATTTAGAAAGACTGCAATAATATTATTGGCTCTACTCAGTTAAAGTCCTATTACAATTTTTTTTTTTCAGCGATTTTTAAAACTATAATAATTATCCCAGAATAAGTCAAAGTTTTAAATATTTTAGATGACAATTCATGCTTATTCTCTGCAAGACAGTTGTTGGAGACCAACAGTTATTTAAGTTTATATTTTACCTTGTTTAATTTTGTATAATTTTAATTTAATCAGAATGGCACTGTTTATCATACAATTTCATCAAATCTTCACGACACAACACTTTCTTTAACTTTAAATATATGTGTACAGATAGATATTTGTTAACAAATAATGTAAAAGGATCTTAAATCGGCATAACCTGTTCGATGCAACCTTCCTCGCATAGTCGTGTGTTCAGAAAGGTATCACTCTACTTGCGCTTGATAATTAGCGCATTCGGAACAGCGATGTAATATTATTGTTGAGCATGTAGAATCGATGCAGACGATTTCCAGTCCTCCAGAAGACCTAGTCATGGAGCTTACCGCCACGGACACATATTAACTCTCAACACATGTAAATTTCAAATTTTTCATTAAAGTTAGTCTCTGAGCCTTCAGCTTATATTTAATTTGATACATGTTTAATTCTCACCAAGTTCGGATTAAAGACGCCCGAAACGTACTCATCTAAGCAGCGGCATGCAGCCCATCTCCTGAGCTATCGTCACACTGGCTAAGGCGGCTTTCACACTGCGCGCGAGACCGAGCGAGGCCGATCCGGGCATTTTCGTATTCACACTGCGCGCGAGACCGACGCCGATCGGCCGATTATCTACCAGTCCGCATACAACAGTTTACAATGCGTTTTCGGTGGCCGACAAAAATGTTTGATACAATCCCTCGTCTCGCTCGGCGTTTAATGTGAATAGCCCCATGCTGAAACGTGTTTGTTTCTAAAGCGGAATTGACCTCGCTCGGTCTCGCGCGCAGTGTGAAAGCCGCCTATGTCCATTTAAATATCTACTTTTACTTATGAATTTGTCAATTTATATTCTGTGTGAATGATATTGTTTTAGTGTAAAACAATTTATTTATAAACTTAACTTTAATTTGTATGAATGCGTGTGTGAATTAAAACTAATTTGTAGCTTAATCTGATTTAATGTTTGTAGTCGATTGTCGGTAGAAATGACAGACAATTCATCTTGATAATTTTAATTCAATTTAATGTAATAATAATTGCTGGTATCCAACGTATTCGTCGCATAATGTCATAGTTTTCTTGTATAATTTAATATATGCTCGGTCGATAAACCTATTTTATCATTTGTTCGTTTTGATTTATTTTCCTTTTTTAAAGTGGTCTCTATGGTATATTTTTCAGTCACATATTTTTTGGAATATCAATTCCGTTTAGGTACTCATATAAGGTTCTAACCCAACGAGCCTAACATTGATAATAATCAAAGAAAGAATTGTAGCCAAATTTGTTCACAATCAATCACGGTCTGCCTATATAGTTATGAATTACTTATAATATATTATTATTTTTCAAATATTGAAATTGTTTTTTATTTCCTATATTATATTTTAGGCTTACGACGAAGCATTACTACGTAGGGAATCTTCTTTGAGAAAATATTCGTTTTTCCAACTCAGGATACATCTTATCAGAGGAAAAGATTTAATATCCTGCGATAAAAACGGTAATATTATCACTGAAAATAAACTTATAAAATATAGAGTTGCGCATTTGATTGAAGTAATGCAGAATGTATAGAGTGGTACTTCTTTGTTCTCAGGTACTAGTGATCCATACGTCAAATTTAAAGTAGGTGGAAGACTGCTGTTCAAATCTAAGACTATATACAAAGACTTAAATCCTGTTTGGGATGAAACCTCTACTTTACCAATAGAAGATCCGCTTAATCCCATTAACATTAAAGTACGTTAAATGTAATTCATTTACTTTAGGATAACTTATGATATAATGATACAAAATTAATTTCGCAGATTTGATACGTGATCTTTTGCAATTTCAGGTGTTCGACTATGATTGGGGTTTACAAGATGACTTTATGGGCTCAGCTTTACTTGATTTGAGAGAGTTAGATTTAGGAAAGTAAGTTATTAGTTATAATAATTTTATTATACAGGGTGTTCCAAAAGTCTCTCCACCCCCCCCCCCTCTTACTTTTGAACGGTTTGAGAGAAAATTAATGAAACTTGGGGGAACCGTACCATGTAAAGGGAAGTTTGTTATCGTGCAATCGCGCACTTGGGGCAACCACCCACTTTTCCCTCAGGCCACCCAACTTCAAAATTTCAAATTGGAGTGTATATTTTTGATAGCATATTTGGTTTCTACGCTGAAAAATAATAAAATTTTACTTGGATTTTTTTTTTTTATCATCTCCAATATTTTGCCCCCTACAGGGGCAAAATAGCAAAATAATCCTTTCGAAAATTCACAACACAAATACACGGCAAAAGTATAAAAATGGTAGATTTCAGCGCCTGGGGGCAAAATGGGTGGTTGCCCCTACTACACGATTGCATGAAAACAAACTTCCCATTAAAGATCCCCCAAGTTCCATTAATTTATTCCACACCCTTTAGATTTTATAACGATATAAGCGTTATAATTTTACTCTTTGCGAAAGGGTTGTTTTGCTATCTTTGCCCCCTTATAGGGGGCAAAATATAGGAGATAGTAAACCCATTTTACACTACAAACTTGTTTTTAGGTGTAAATATTATTCGTGTATACCACTGTAGCACGCTTAGGTACTCTATAAAAATAGGATAAATTGTTTTATGCGTTGGCTTCATTTAATATTCGATTATTTTCATTACTTATTTTCATAAAAGATTTTGATTACTTACAGTTATTTTTTTTTTAATAGTCATAATAATTCTGAAATATATTATCTCTTTATAATACACACACACACATATATATATATATATATATATATATATATATATATATATATATATTTATATATATATATATATATATATATATATATATATATATATATATATATATATATATATATATATATATATATATAAAGAGATAATATATATATAACTCAACATGGGTGGGTGGGTGTGTGTATATGTTCTTTATAGACCGTGAACCAAATTTGGCACACATATTTGTTATTTCCCTAGTAAATATACTGGTATAGCTTCATCCTCTAATACTCACTCATTTTCAAGATGGCGGCCATATTTTGCTAGTTTTAAGACAAAAACCCAACCTAATCACCTATGAATCCCTATACATTTCGAAAACTGCTAATATTTTTTATCCGCAATTTTTTTCAAGATGGCGACAATTTTCTATACATTTTTATAGAAAAATTCTCCCGAACAATTTGGCCTAGAGCCTTGAAATTTGAAAATTAATTATTTCTTAAAATGTTCATAAAGGACATAAACATGTTCTATAAAGGGATTTTGCAATCTGACTTTCTAATTCTAAATGGCAGCAATATACGTGTTGAAAAGCCAAGTCCCATAACTTCCTTATTCATCGCCATATCTTGGAAGTCTTAAGCTCTAAAATAGCCAAACTTATTATAGTATATACTTCTATTATTGGTTTTGATTTTTTAATCTGCTGTTTAAATTCAAGAATTAAAAGCTAAATAACGTGCCTCCTCTTTTTAAATATTGTAAGTCCTAAACGTTAGAATAGCTAAAGTTTAAAGTATGTTGCCTTTGATGATTTAAACCATCCGCCAAGCAAGTTTTTTTTTTTTTTTTGATCCTGTATTTTTATTTGAGATGGCGTATATCTACATGTATTTTTTTAGGTGAATATATCTTTAGAACCATTTAGACTTGATCCTTGAAATTACATACATACATACATTTCAAATAGTTTTTTTTTTTTTTAATAAATATTTTCACAGATTGACTGATCTACATCTGACTCTGAAAGATCCCGCTAAGCCAGATGTATACTTAGGCGAGCTTCATCTTACCGCTACTCTTTGGCCTAAATCGCAGGAAGAAAAAGAACAGGTAAATTTCTTGTATTTAGTATTTCTTATTACCAATATAATTTTTTTCAATCAATGTTTATTGATATATTTATATTTTGCATTATTTTGATGTACTATTAATATTCACAGATTTTAAGAGTTGAGTCAATCAAACGTTTTAAACAGTTCCAGGCCTAAAAAAAAACGAAAAATAAAAAAAAATAGATCGCCGAGATCTCAGCTTACAGGCCCTGAGCCCCGGTCTTGGCTTGCCGAGATCTCAGCTTACAGGCCCTGAGCCCCGGTCTTGGTTCGCCGAGATCTCAGCTTACAGGCCTCAAAGGGTTAATCAAGTTTCTTCAGTTAAAAATAACATTAGAAAGGATTTAAAGTCTGAAATTTGGCGCCTATTAGTATAAAACCAGCTTGATTTGGGGTAGCACCAAGCCTTCCACCCGTCTACTTCAAACTCTTCAATCCAAGATCCTCCGTAAAATCACCGATGCTCCTTATTATGTATCCAACCACACCCTCCACTATCATCTTAATGTTCCTTTTGTCCGTGACCTATCTATATTCCGATACCAGAAATTCCGTAAGTCCTTATCCAATCACCCTTATCTTTTATTAGAACTCCATTCTTCCCAAACCACCCCAGATAACCCACATTGCCACCTGAGGAGGCAGTGGCCCTTTGACCAACCTTTCATATACAACCAATTCATGAAATTCACCATCCAGAAAGTCAATAACAATTTTTCAGTAACTTACCCGTAAGTGACGTACCGTTTCATATGATACCCCACATGGTGTCCAAAAACAAAATGTTAACCCTTAAGTTTTTTTACTCTTATGTTTTTGCAAAATATTTTTTATAGGTCGCTATATTTTTAAAATTTGTGGGTAGGTATAAGACACATATATGCCTGCCTAATTTCAAAGTGATCGTACGAAAGGTGTAGCCGTGAGAGTAGGTGACAGACGGACGGACGGACAGACACACGCAGGAAAATATAAGGGTCCTTGGTTTTGCCTACGGACCCTAAAAAATTCTAAAATCATTTAGAGCGCCACGATTGGTTTTTGGAATGAACGTGCAATGCTATTCGCGAATGTCGGCAATCAACGTGCTTTGATGTGACAATGCGCTATAAAATTACCTGATTGTAAAAGTTTTCTTTTCAAAAATGCCGAAGGTGCTTCTTGAAATGAAAAAAATCACTGGATCTATATAATCATGACGAGTTTTGCCGAGGAAGCCTAGAGACCGAACTAATGCACTATTGAAGCAGCATAAAGTAATAAATATACAAATACATAAAGCATAAAGTATAAACACATTAAGTAAATATGTGTATGCATAGATTTGAACATTGACTTCTACGGAGTAATGGTGGCACCAATAATGGATATTATTTACAATAGAGGGGAAAACTAACGGTTCTTTCCTCTATCATAATATTTCTATTTGACATTTAATATTGCAATTTCTTTCCCGCTGCCCACAAGATACGAGTTGTGAAATCCCACCCGATTGTCCATTATAAGGGACTAGGGTTGGGACATCGATAGCTAAACATCGATGTTTTCGATACATCGACATCGAAAGAACAAACATCGATGTTGGCCAAAACAAAGATGTTTTTGATACATCGAATCGGTTCTCCAACCCGACGAGCCAAAAAGAAGAAAAGAAAGGTCACCGGTTTCAAAAAAATCCCTCGTTCTCGTTCCCGATATTCGTTGTCGACGTTTTTTGGGGTCTGATACATCGATGAGATCGATATTTTCGATGTTTCAGGAAAACATCGATGTTGTCCGACACATCGAAAGATCAAGATCGATGTTTTTAAGTCCGATACATCGACATCGATGTCCCAACCCTATAAGGAACTGGGCGAGCGCACGAAGTCGTAAAGGGCTAGCCGTCTCTAGTAACCTTTGTTTTAGTTTGTTTCTACATTATAAAATCTAAAGTAGGTGAGTTCTATTGCGATTAGTAGAGTTTTTTATTCAATGCATCGGGTGGAAAAGATTGTTTTTCCTTAATATATTTCCTCTCAGCCATATTTCTTTAAAATAGATACATCCTAGGGATTTATGGTCATGAGAGATCAAATTATGTTGATAATAATAATCACTATGGGTATAAGTTCTTATTTTAATCATTCTTGTTTTGCAAATTTAGCCAAAATTTCCGGGCTAAAAGATCCGTGCACTTCGAAGTACTTGACTCGCAAGAAAATAAAAGATGATAGCTTTACTGCAAGGAAGTACTTGTGATTTATTTACATATTGATGCATATTTAAGAATAAACTCTTTGTTTTGTTCTTGGGGTTAACAAAGTTATCAACTAGGCGCACCGTATCATTTCTTTACTGAGTGAATCACAATAACGTTACCCTATCAACCGTAACTGATAACAGTGGGTACTTGAAGATGAGTATTATCGATTATTAGCTGGCATCGTAAACCCAATCATTTTCTTTTGAAAGGTGTGACCGTGATGTTGTACTGTTGTCGTTATTCTTTTAAAACTCCGATCATCTCTCATTTGGAACTAGTACTCTTTGACGTAAATAAACCACTTTGTGATTAAAACTGATTGAAATTTGAAGACAAAGATAAAATTCTAATTTATTTTAAATTAATTAAGTGAAGTTTACTACTTACATGAATATATTCGCTCTCTATGCCGTCTACAAGGTATATTTATGTTACGCTAAAATTCATAAAACTTAACAGGTAATAAATACAAAGTATAATTATCATTTATTAACTCAATACTATATTGCATTATTTAAAAAAAAATATGTATCAACTAAGGCTCTTTTAAATCATCATAATTTTACACGCGCGCGGGATAATATGAAGGAACATATTGAGTGATCTATCTATTATTCATCTTTATATATATACATATATATATATATATATATATACAGGGTGTTCCGCATAAGTACCTACAGAGAAAAACCTATGAATCTACATCAAATTTCCGACCAAAAATGTCAAGTAACCATGGGTCCTACGGACCTTCGTTTTCGAGATATATCGATATATCGATTTTTTTATTTAGGTCATCTTTTTAGCCATAAACTACGTCATAAATAAAAATCTAAATAAGATATAAAGATGCAGTTTGCAGCATCGTAAAGAGCATTAAATTTTCTTTAAGAAATCACTTCTTTTAGTACTTAATACGTTTATAAACTTAGTGATAATGCAAGAAAAACATTAAAATTGGAAATTATATCAAATGTTTATAAAACTTGGGGCTTCCATAACTTCTATATTTTTATACCTATCGTAAAGTTTAAAATGTTTAAAAAACTGCGCAATTTTATAAGCTTTAATTCGATATAGCATTGTCTATAATAGTTTACGTAAGTTTTCATAGAGAAATAGTAGAAAAACTATTAGGAAATTAACTTATTAAGTAACAGCTTTATGATTTTTTTGCAATTTTAAAATTAGAATTTGATTGTTTTCTTTTCATATGCTGGCGCAGTAGTGTCTGGATAATAGCAGGATGTCAGCTCGTGAGTATGCCAGGCAGACTTACCACTTGATTTAAGAATCAGCTTGTACCTGCAGTTGGATGGGTGTCCCATCCAACTGCTGTTGGATCCAATGGATGGGTGATGGGGGACCTAGTAAAAAGTATTTTATACAGAACAATTTTGTATACTAGGGAAGAGCTAATTTCTTTTTCTTTTCAAAAATCTAATAATCTAAATCCCTGGAATTCCCAATACAGCCGAAACCCTTCTGATACTATTCCTAGGACCAATAACCAATTAACAGTGCCTGTTGTTCAGCATCTTCTTTCGATAACTTGAAAAATGTAATAGGACAGATGTCGTCTGTTTGGAACTGCCTCGCATACTCACGAGCAGACATCCTGCTATTATCCAGACACTACTGTGCCAGCATATGAAAAGAAAACAATCAAATTCTAATTTTAAAATTGCAAAAAATTCATAAAGCTGTTACTTAATAAGTTAATTTCCTAATAGTTTTTCTACTATTTCTCTATGAAAACTTACGTAAACTATAGACAATGCTATATCGAATTAAAGCTTATAAAATTGCGCAGTTTTTTAAACTTTACGATAGGTATAAAAATATAGAAGTTATGGAAGCCCCAAGTTTTATAAACATTTAATATAATTTCCAATTTTAATGTTTTTCTTGCATTATCACTAAGTTTATAAACGTATTAAGTACTAAAAGAAGTGATTTCTTAAAGAAAATTTAATGCTATTTACGATGCTGCAAACTGCATCTTTCTATCTTATTTAGATTTTTATTTATGACGTAGTTTATGGCTAAAAAGATGACCTAAATAAAAAAATCGATATATCGATATATCGATATATCTCGAAAACGAAGGTCCGTAGGACCCATGGTTACTAGACATTTTTGGTCAGAAATTTGATGTAGATTCATAGGTTTTTCTCTGTAGGTACTTATGCGGAACACCCTGTATATATATATATATATATATATATATATATATATATATATATATATATATATATATATATTAGGGTGTTTCATTTTTCCAAAGGTGGGATTTTCATATGACTTTGCTTACGCCCCGAGTCCAAGTAGTGTAAAAGATATATATGAAAAATTTCATGAAGATTGGATAATATTTAGAGGTTGCACACTTTGATCAGTTTTTTAATAGTAGGCAAAAAAAATACGGTTTTTCAATATTAAATATTTTTATTGGGAAAACTAGAAATCAAATACTTAAAAAAAATATATAACTAGAAGCTAAGATTAGTAAGTAATATTATAGGTAAATATTATATTATATTAATTAATTTTGAACGGTGCAATATTTTCTTTTGTTCGCTTGGTGACGACTTTTCTGTGATGCTTAACTATCTCAACAAGAATTGTTTTTGATTTTCGTCCATGGGTGTTTCGTTGGACTTTTTTATCAGATCAATTCCCCTTTCTGCAGTATCATTAACCACCTTAAGAGCATGTACTAAGGAGCATGCTTCTTAGAGAGTCGTAGTGGATCCCAAACAATTCAACGGAAATTTTTGTTTTAGTAGTAACGAAATGGCTTAGGTCTTTTCCTTCAAAAACTAGGTTTTAAACGATCCTCTAATCGTTTCACTTCCTTTTTCTTTTCAGGTTTGGTTTCTAAATTTTTATTCATATTTTCTTTATCTGCCTGAGTAATACGTTCGTCAAAAATCCAATCCTGCATTTGTTTCTGATGGATACCAATAATGTATGTCTCTTAGCAACTGTGAGAGCACTTTATTTAAAGTCTGCATCTGGGAAAGAGCTCAAAAGCTCCAGTATGTCCAAATCATTGTTTGAAGCCCATCGACTTACAACGGACTCGTGCCAAAAGCTAACATATATGAGGCTGACAAAATGGTCAACCCGTTTCATTTCTTAAAATTCTGTAAAGCGGTTTTCCGTATCTCCAGCCGTTTACAAATAAAAGTAAATGGCAAACAAAATTGAAGAGACACTTTGAAAATCCTCCTCATTTGGTCTTAAATTGGGATAGTAAACTCTTTCCTTTAGATATATGACTCGCCTATGGGAGTGTCAAAACATTGGAAGATAGAGTTTCTGTTCTAGTGACTGGCAATGATTGTGAGCATTCGCTTGACTTACCTGTTGCCCTGAAAGTAAATAGTTATTCGGGAAGTGAACTGAGTTGATGCTACTTGAAAATATCATTGGTATATATTTAATAAAGCTTCTATTTCAGGACTAATTCAAGGAGCATGTACCAGAATTAATGGGGAATGTGGACGAATATTGTTGTGGTTGGTTTGCCGTCACACACCCATGAACTAACGTCTAAAGGAGTATTGTAGCATACCATTTACTGGTCCTGATATCCAGATTTGTCGTAAGTTCCAAAGTCTGTGGGCTTCACTGGATAAGAAGTCATATAAGACAATGCTGGATGAAGAAATTACCATTCAACGCTTTCTAGAAGAATAACGAGTGAGAATGATAACTACATGCAAAATGTCCTAAAACAATTGAATAATCCTCAACAATAATTTAAAGGAATGAAACGGGTTGAACATATTGTCAGCCTCATACATGTTCGCTTTTAGCACGAGTCAGTTGTAAGTCGATGGGTTCCAAAAAATTATTTGGATATGCTGGAGCTTTTGAGCTCTTACCCAGATGCAGACTTTAAGTAAAGTGCTCTCACAGTTGCTAAGAGACATACATTATTGGTATCCATCAGAAACAAATGCAGAATTGGCTTTTTGACGAACGTATTACTCAGGCAAATAAAGAAAATATGAATAAAAATTTAGAAACCAAACCTACAAAGAAAAAGGAAATGAAACGATTAGAGGATCGTTTAAAACCTAGTTTTTGAAGGAAAAGACCTAAGCCATTTCGTTACTACTAAAACAAAAATTTCCGTTGAATTGTTTGGGATCCACTACGACTCTCTAAGAAGCATGCTCCTTAGTACATGCTCTTAAGGTGGTTAATGATACTGCAGAAAGGGGAATTGATCTGATAAAAAAGTCCAACGAAACACCCATGGACGAAAATCAAAAACAATTCTTGTTGAGATAGTCAAGCATCACAGAAAAGTCGTCACCAAGCGAACAAAAGAAAATATTGCACCGTTCAAAATTAATTAATATAATATACTATTTACCTATAATATTACCTACTAATCTTAGCTTCTAGTTATATATTTTTTTTTAAGTATTTGATTTCTAGTTTTCCCAATAAAAATATTTAATATTTAAAAACCGTATTTTTTGCCTACTATTACAAAACTGATCAAAGTGTGCAACCTCTAAATATTATCCAATCTTCATGAAATTTTTCATATATATTTTTTACACCACTTAGACTCGGGGCGTAAGCAAAGTCTGAATTTTTTTCAAATTTTATTTTTTGCCTTACAAAATGAAACACCCTAATATATATATATATATATCTAAACGACATCTGTTTAGATGTTTTACGGCCCCTGAAGAAGGTTTTAATTAAAAACCGAAACGTCGGAATTGTAACAGTGACGATTTTTGTGACAAAACCTGAGTTTTGTTTGTTTCTGTTTATATTTACGGTTGAGAATTTATTCATTTTATATATATATATATATATATATATATATATATATATATATATATATATATATATATATATATATATATATATATATATATATATATATATATATATATATGTGTGTGTGTTTATTTTTCTTTTTAAAGAGCGAATAAAAAAAAATATCCATCTATTTTAAGCTCAAGTTTTTATACTTTTATTTCTTAATAAATTATCGAAATGAAATAAGAGTGTATTAGAAAATTGTTATAATTGTTTTGCAACTTTAAAAATGCAATTGAAATGTTGAAATTACAGTCAGATTTCAAGACACGAAGATTTAATAATTTATGTGGCAATATAACGTATAACAAGATGTGAGATTCTTTTCCTCAAGAACATAATTACGAAGTATTACGGACAAAATGGCATCGCTGAAGTTCCGAATCAATATTTCTGGTTATAATAATAATAATTCCTTTATTATTCCTTCAAAACAGTTTACAATGATATTACAAAAATAATATAAATTACAAAATTTACGCATAAAAAATACAAATTCTGTAATTTGACTATTAACGAGAAATATTACTTTTAATGGATATCCTACAAATATTTTAAATATGAATTTAATCTGTAAATAGCTAATACTTCTATGTAATAATTTCCAAAAAAAAAACTTTATTGTTGTTGTTTGTTGCGAAACTAATACTTTTTATTTACTTACAAAAATTATAATATATTTTCTTTTTAGCATTCTTAATATAAACACACATATCCCAACGTAAATTTATAATAACATTAATAATCTATATATATATATATATATATATATATATATATATATATATATATATATATATATATATATATATATATATATATATATATATGTGTGTGTGTGAGTTTTTTTGTTTTTTTTTATACTAAATTGCAGCATGCTCCACAATCAGTACTACATGCGGTTAAAGGTCAAAATTTCATTTAACAATTAATCCGTGATCGGTCAGTTTCAAATAATAATTGATATATAATATTAAATTAAATAGTATTTATGCTAGGTGTACCCTGTAGTAATAGTTCTAAATCGTGTAGAAGGATTCTTTAAGGGTAAGAGTAAAAATATGACTAAAACTGCTTCATCATATGTGGCAACGTTTCGGCTTCTCGAGCTATTTTCGAGCCTCTAAGTAAGATAACTTAAAAGAGCTGAAGAGTTGTGAGTAAAAAAGAAGTCATAACATAAGGAGAACTGGAAGTTCACCACGTCAATTTCCATGCGTAACATAGGTGACCTAAGTGGAATTGATAAAATTATCACTACAATTTAAAAACGAGAAAAAACGGGTGGACATCATGCACAAAAACTCCAAGAACAATAATAATAATAAACTAAAAAAATATTATCACAGCAAGTAATTAACAATTGGTAACAATTAAAAAGAAATAGTATTACTATCACATCCAAAAAACTACGTCCTGTTCTCCAATTATGTTATGACTTCTTTTTAATTCACAACTCTTCAGTTCTTTTAAGTAATCTTACGTAGAGGCTCGAAAATGGCTCGAGAAGTCGAAACGTTGCCACATATGATGAAGCAGTTTTAGTCATCGTTATACTCTTACCCTTAAAGGATCCTTCTACACGATTTAGTTAAACTAAATAATTACAGAAGTTTAGTCAGTTTTTAAGATAAACTTATTGATGTAATACTTTATAAAATATTCTAATTGATAAAGAAAGGTGGGGCCCCAAAAATATCAGTTTAAAGATAAATAAGGTAGGTAAAGCTTACTTTAAGGTGTGAAAAAAAATCGGTCCGAGAAAACTCTTCTTTTAAAATGAGATAAACTTTCTCACGATTACGATACGATTTCAGAATTACTTAGCTCAGTATTTTTCTTTTATTAGTATTAGAGTTTTCGTATGTAAATTTAATTATTTATTATTGCACATTATATAAAAATGTATCATAATAATATATTCTCCTCGGAGAAACTGGAAAAAGTGAACCAGGCCTCTCTTTGTCCGTGTTTGCAGCTATTTTCTTAGGAACTATAGTATAAGGTAAAATATATATTTCATACATTGCTAATCAACAACACTATGTGTACATGTTCAAAGGATGGTGTCTACCCGAATCGAATAGTATGCAAAGTCATTGACCAGTGCCACATGCTCTTTATTAATGATGTATAGTTGTATGATTTTATATTAGTTTATAGATCTAACGAAACATTGAATTTATAATTACATTAAGTCTTGTTTGAAATCTAATTTCCATTCAGTATTTTCGGATACTAATCTCTGAGTCATTTCGAAATGTAAGTTATAGAATTAACTGGATACTTAACAAATTACCATAAGTTTACTTACAGTAGTTTGTTATTATTACGATACATAATATGTAAATATACACACGATACATATATGAGCTGTTCTACAACTTTGTGATAGTAGGACAAGAACATTTAAGTTTACTTGTGCCAAGTTTTAAACCTCTAGCTTATAAACCGCGGGAGTTATACGTCTTGTTTGTTATGATTTTAAAATCAATAACCGACATTGTTTTGAAAATCGTTGTTAGCGAATTTTCAAAGAAAATTACGCTATTGCAATGGCTTCAAAAATTTTGTAACGCCAATTTTTGAAATTTTTTTCCATGGAAATCCGTTTTAGACCATTCTGAATCGATTCCTAAAATTTAACACTTTTTTTTATGTATGTATGTATATATGTATGTATATATGTATGTATATATGTGTCACTCCAGACGATATCTCCCCTTAGGATGCACTTAAAAATGTCAAACAAATTTTAAAATGTCAATAATATCAAAAGAAAGGATGAGTTCGTTGGCCAGAATTTTTGGAGTTCATTTAGGGGTCAAATTTTTACAATTTAGGGTCAAAAATAGCATAAAAACGTGTTTTTTCCATTTTACCCCCCTTATATATATAAATATGATAAAAGTGTATATAACAACAATTACTCTACTCTTAAAGAGCTTTCCAACGACATGCATCTTGAAGGGTAAATGCAATTTTGACTTTTGTACCCCGTACCCCTGTGTGCCAATTTTTTTTTTTCACCCATGCAAATTCTAAACCAAAATTTTCCTGTATTATCATAAGCCAATAATACGCACATTTCTTTGAAAATTCGCTCATTAAGTCATGGTGCATGACTGGACTTTTTTTTTATTATAAAATTGTTAATAACTTTGGTTCTACTTAATTTCTCGATGAAACCAAACCTAAAATATACGCTACATGTTTGCTCAACCAATATGTAAAGTAGGACTCGGACAGACGTAGGTGGGGATAAAAGTTAAGGCTGGATTCGGTTATTGGAATGGTGTCTGGAAAGAATTACACAGGACAAAATTACACAGGAAAAAATTACACTGAAAAAATTACACACGGACAAAATTACACACGGAAAAAATTACACGGGGAAAAAATTACACATGCATAAATTACACATGCGAAAATTACACTAAGAAAAAATTACACATTTAAAGTTTTTTGACAAATTAATATTGAAATAATTTATAATTTTAATGGTTATATATTGATAAAATTGATCATTAAAAACAAATAAATAAATAAAAATAAAAATTATTAATTACTACTAAGTGCTACTTAAAATAATTATATATGTATATATATATATATACATTATAGTTTACCGGTGTTCTAAGTGTTTTTACTGTGGTTTGTTTTTTCTTATAATGTCTTAACATCATTCCCCTTTTTTTCACGTAAGTTTTTCTTTATTTCAGTTTATGTATTAATTCTATTCATGTTTTTCTACTCTGTATAGCTTTTACATACCCTAGGGTTTCTTATGTTTTCTGCTCGATCTTTAATAAAGCCCTTAATCAAAATAGTCGGGCCCTTCTGATAACTCTAGTCTGCTTACTGGAGCCCGACACCCTGTTTTCTTTTCTTGTCTCATTTTGTGTTTTCCTTGTTAAGTTTATCGCCCTGAATGATGGCTTAATATACGTTGCTGAAACTGTAGGCTTAGAGTGAATGCTAAGAAATTACACATAGAACGAAATAAATGTTAAAGTAAGCGGATAACTGTTAAACTATGAGGTTCTTGTGTTCTAGTGTCTTCTAGCTTAGAGGATGGGAAGAAATTCAGTCAGCCCAGGCCCTTGCTGAAGGCCACATATAGGGTGGTTCAAAAGTACCCCACTCTTAACTTTTGAACAGTTTGAGATAAATTAATGAAACTTTGGGGATATGTACCATACAAAGTGGTGTTTGTTTATATGCTATCGCGCACTAGAGGCAACCAACCCGTTTTGTCCCCACCCCCAGGCCACCTGACTGCAAAATTTCAAGTTGTAGTGTATATTTTTGATAACAGATTTGGATTCTAAGGTGAACAATAATAAAAATGTCTAATATTTTACCCTCTATACTCTATAGGAGGGCAAAACAAATTAATTAATTAATTAAATTTTACTAATTAATTAATTTTTAAATAATTATTTAAAATTAGAATGAATTAATACCAATATTTCCCCTCACAACTAAAATGCAAAAATATAATTTATAATAAAAACTTGGTTTTTATGGGCTGGTATTATTTATTTATTTGTTTTTAATGATCAATTTTATCTATAGATAACCATTAAAATTATTTCAATATTGATTTGACAACCAAACTATTTAATTAATTTGTCAAAAAACTTTATATGTGTAATTTTTTCTTAGTGTAATTGACGCATGTGTAATTTATGCATGTGTAATTTTTTCCCCGTGTAATTTTTTCCGTGTGAAATTTTGTCCGTGTGTAATTTTTTCCGTGTAATTTTTTCCTGTGTAATTTTGTCCTGTGTAATTTTATCATGTAACCTATTGGAATGTATGAAATGAAAAAGTATCCAACAATTTTGCAATTCTGATCAATGTATTAACAAATTTTTAATTATATATATATATATATATATATATATATATATATATATATATATATATATATATATATATATATATATATATATATATATGTGTATTTATATATAACTTATATCGGTTCGTATAAGAATTAAGTTTTTAAAAAGTTTATTTTAAACTTACAAATACAAATTTTAATTTATTGGCTTACAAAATTATAACAACTCACTAAAGGGTACTCAATTATAATTAACGACTGCCATAGATTCGTCTCGCGTAACAATTAAAAGAGAAATACAAAGAACAATGAGAAATTTTAAGTTTATATACGGTTAGTTTTGCTGGGGTCTGCATTAAAGTTGACACCTCAGTATAATTAGCTGATATAACTTATATACGTGTATATATTTCTATTCGAATCAATAAAGTTATACTTTATGATACAACACCATTAGGTGGACACTGATTATAAAATATATATTGTTACATTGTTATCCTGACCGATTTGCAATAAATATGAACATATGCACAAAATATATTTTAGGATGTTCTTGCTAGACAATTCTTAGTATTAAAATCAATATCAAACATTTTTTTAACCAGATGTCAATTCAAATTCTGTTTTTTGAGGTCTGTCTGTGTATCGTTAACGCACTTTATCTTCAAAAGTACCCAATACAAAAATTTGAAACTTTGAAGTTTTGTTATGGGTAAAGAAGCCCCAAAAATCACCCCTAATAAACCAAGGGGTACGATTTTTTAACGGAAATGTGTCATGTACGGTGTTAAATGAAAGACGAGGACGCTCTGAGTATAAATTGGTTTAGTTTTTGTATCAATTCATCTTTGCGCATGCCTCCGTAAATATAAGTTTTTCGTTTCCCCCTTTCCTCTATACTTTCAAATAATCACATTTATTCGTTTGTACTTCTCAAAAACTTTTGAGGAACTTCCTATACGCATTCTATATTTTGTGAAAAAAATAATTGGTCTAAGAAAGGGACGTCGATGTAGTTGCATTGCGTTTGGACTATATAGATACATCTAATTGTGTTTGTTTTGCGTCATTATAATAAATAGATCAAAAGTTATAGGTAAAAAAACATATACATTGCCACCACTTGAAACGGCTAGATCGATTATGCTGGTTAAATATATTTGGTTGCTGGTTAAAGTTGATTTCTATATCAACTTAATTTATTATTAATGTTAATTTTTTATGGTAATTGAGAAAAAAATATAAATGACAAAAATCATTTATTGACGATCAATCAAGTAATTGGCAACAAGTAGAAGAGCTAAATCTATATAATACATAACCATTTATTAACTTGTTTAATAACAAATGATCAATAGCTTGGGGACAATAACTAGAAATTAAAAAAAAAAGTATTCCATTAATCAAAGTAACAAAGACCATTCGGAAGAAGGCAGATACAGAAATCGAACACGCGGCGTCTCAGAACTTTTCCCTACCAAATAATTTCAAAATGGTGGCAGATATTATTAAGTTGGAATATGGGGGACTTGTGTATCTTATAAAAAGGTATAATTGGTTCAAATCCCAGCGCATTTTATGTTCGGGAAGCACAACATGTAAGGAATGATGTTTTTACTAAGTTTCAACTCTCTAGCTTAGAAACTGTGGCACTTTTGCGTGACAGAGATAGACAGACATCCAGCTCAAAACTACTCACATCGTCTTGAAAACACCCATAACGGATAATTCCGTTGAAAATCTAAGTTTCGGATTTTTTGGGTGAACAAAAATGATTTTCCTTTAGATATGAAAATGTAAAAGAAAAAAAAGAAGAATTTTTAAGTTTCTTTTTATCTTTTTCCCTATCTTCAATGTAGAGCTTAAACTATGTTTGCTATAAATAAACTGAAATGGGTTGCATTCTAGATAATAAATATCATTAGAGCGCACGAGCTTCATAGTCAGCGAATTGTTTGCACTGCACACTACTTAATTAGATGAAGCAAGAAGGGTTGACAAAGACTTATGTGATATCAAACGTGGGTGGATACGCTTTACTGAGGAAATTACTTGACTGCTTTAATGATCTAACTCGGGCTAAAAGTAGGGAATAAATTCTAATTAGTGCTAAAATATCGTTGAGCACAACGCTTGCACAATTACGCTCAAATTAACACGTTTATCTAAGTTCTCGAACACAAACAAATTCAATCAAATTTTATTACAATCTGCACATTATTGTAGTTGTAAAGAATAAAACTTAAATACAACTGAAATTGAACGCAAAACATTTTAGCGTTTTCATTGAAAAACTATTGATCTTGCAAAATCTATCTCCGAAGAATATTTACACTAAAAAAAATATAAATAAATTACCGGGCCAGCTGAAGTTTACATAACTCTCCTTAAAAGTAAAATCACCAAATAACCTGGGTTTGATTTCAATAGAGTAAAGACTTATTCATTAACTGGAATCTAAGTGTGTGAGGTACCAAGGAGTATACAGTGGAGGAAGTGTAAAGTTTTTGATTTTCTTTTCTCTGTAGTAACATCGTATTACTCGGGTTGTAGCGAAATATATAATATAGCAGGATGTTTAAAATTCTAAACGATTGTAAGCTTAGATAAAGCTAGCTGAGCATAAATAATAAAAGTTATATTGATCACTAAATATGCGACTTCAGAGTTTGTATGTTAAAGCCACTATATCCTTAGTTTATCATTGCCATTATCATCGCTTAGGTAGCTGGCTTTAATTATAACAATGAAATTGTATCACTAAAAATAAATTATGCTATAAATATACAGAGTGTGTAGTAATTAATAGTCCAAACTTTATATGATTTCTATGGTTAAAGCATTTTAGAAATAACATGTAACTTATAATTTTATCCTATCTCGGTTTTCCGTCTGTCTGACTGTATATATGTGTTTCTTACAAATGTAAAAATTCCTCGAGAACGCGATTATTGAGATAAAACTTGGTAGTCTTACTAAAATCCATTTAGGGGGAACATATTGGGTACTTCTATTTTTATAACAGTGGTAATTTCCAACTTTTAATTCCTAACCTAAAAACGAACAGTTGTCTCAAAAATGGCAAGAGGCTAAAATATTGCCTTATTTCATGGAAAACTTTTTTAAAACTGAGTTTTTAAGATTTTACATTTGTTTTTTTAACTTAATACCCCAAACTGTTCCTGAGTTATTCATACTTTCATAAAATAACACATTCAGACAGACAGACGGACAACTAAGCAAGATAGGACCATATGTTAAATTGTATTTCTTGGCTGTTTTAAAGTAATAAATCATATTATAAAGTTTGGACTAGCAATTACTAGACACCCTGTATATTATTATATTAAGTATTTTTTTTAATAGGATTACTGTTTATTTTAGGAAGATTGCACGTAAAGGAAATATATAAAGCTTTTATATTTATTTAATTATCAAAGGATTGAGATTTTTATGAGGAGTGCAAGTATACTTCGCAAATTTCAGAAAAGTGCCAGATCTATTACTGTAAGATAATATATCAGAGATATATCGTGGTGTCTTATTGATGTATTATTACTTTATTACTATAAAAATTATATCACAGATATATCGTTGTGTCTTAATAATTTTATTTGTATGTTACTTAAAATATGTACATTTATATATATTTTACTTGATAGTAATGGTGTGTTGTCTGTAAAAAAGTATCCTAATTTTAATTAAGATATGCAAGATATATTTTTAAGAGTTGTATAATTATAGGTATGTGACTGTTCCCTAATATATCACAAATATAGTATTTTTCTATTTCGGGTAACATTAGAATGAAACATGAACATTGAAATATATGAACATTAGAATATATTAAATTTTATTGTGTTCATCTACTGAAGGTATTCTAATTACATCTATCCGTAAACAAATTATTTATAATAATTAATAGTGGGGAAAAAATATATTGTAGCTATTGTAAAAATGGTATTTAAAAAAAAAAAAAAAAAAAAAAAAAAAAATATCAAACATCAACTTTGCCAATTTATTTATGTCAAATATTTATCACACAAAAATTATTTCCAAACTTTGATTACTTAAAAGATTAAAAAGTGAACCCTTCCTGTATTACTCACAGGGAGAACTATATAATAAATAATCAAATAAGGGTTCATCACCAAGAAAAAAGTATTCTTTAAAGATAAAAGGCATAATATCTTAAATTACTTTCACGATTTGAAGTAATTTTGAAATTTGGATTTAATAAAAGAAAAGAAAAGTTATTTATCTTGAGCAACGTTTCCTTTTTAACATACTATCACTAATACTGGTTGAGTTATCTACAATAGCCTGCTTGTTTTTTGTATATCAAAATAACCTAGTAGAAGAAAATGTTTGTTTTAATACTGTATCAATGTTTTGGGCCCATATATCATCATATCATTTTTTTTTTTTTTTTTTTTATCGCATAGTTTAGATAGTAGGAATTATCGTTATTTTTTTTTAAAAAAAAGGAAAAACGATAAAGGTAATCAGAAATATAAATAAATACTTGACGACGCTCGGTTTTATTTTTTTTGAAAACCGCTATATATAGTATATATAGTACCCTTTTGGATAATGCCTTGTATTAAAAAAGGATATAGTAATCCAGTATAAATAATATTTATTTATTCATCATGGCTATACATTATGCATGTGATGGGCTAGGTTTTGGCCCACAAAATATAAGGTATACCAAATATTTTTCCGAGTTCTGTTTCTGAATAACTCAATTTCTGGGAAGACAACAGAAAAAAAAATTCAAGTAAGAGAGAGGCCGCTCAGGGAATAGTTAATTTGTCTGTATAACTATTGATTTGAATTAAAAATAAAGGTCAATAAAAAAATTAGAATTTTCATCCTAATTTTATTATTATCATCAATAATGAGATCCAAATTATTTTTGCGTATGCATCATAATATTCATTTTAAATAATATACTAAACAAAAATGGTGATTATATTCTTAAAATGAAAAAAAAAAAATCGATTTGAAACAGTTTTTGGCCTTGAGTAGTATACTATTAGTTAAACTATTATTTCATTTTGCTCTTTTTACAGTATTTTCAACGAAATGCTAAACTTGCTGATGTCAATAGAAGATTGAAAAGCCAAATATGGAGCTCGGTTGTAACTATTATATTAGTAGAAGGGAAAGATTTGATAAAAATTGGCGAGGATACTCATTGCGATCAATACGTAAAATTCAGGTATGAACATGCTATGGAAGTTATAAAATTATAAATACATCTTAAGGATTTAGGCAGCTTTCACACTGCGCTCTAGTCCGAGCAAAACCGAGCGATGCGAGACCGAGCCTAACGAGTGCGTATTTACACTGCGTGCGAGTCCAAGAGAGGCAAGACCGACGCTGAACGGCCGACCATCAATGAAATGAAAATTTTTAATTTTATTTATATTATTGATAATAACGTTGGTTCTACTCAATATATATATACCAAGTATACAACATGCACCACATGTTTGCGCACACCTCTGCGAAAAAAATAATCTATTTCGTTTAGCCAGTTTTCATTCAATATGGATGCAATAATGTGCAGAACAACATTTTTCACCTCAAAGTTAGCGCGTTTGTAACTTATATGAAAATTTCCAGGTTAGGTCAAGAGAAATATAAAAGCAAAGTATCTAATAAACCTTCAAACCCACAATGGTTCGAGCAGTTCGACTTCCACCTTTACGACGACCAGTCTCAAGATCTGGAAATCACAGTATGGAAGTCAAAACTAATGATGATAGATGATCTAATCGGAAGGTAATTGGTTAATATTTGTTTACTATTACATTTGTACAACCAAAATAACTTGTTAAAAATTGTCATAAAAGCTGTTCATTTAATCATTTCTCTATTTAGATACGAAATCATTACAATTCTTTTCACAGCTTTCAAGAAAAGATGGATGCGTCTTCAAACAAACTTCAAACACAAAAGAACTTAAATTATAAAGAAATAATCTATTTTTTTATCTCAGAAAGAAATAGAATTAATATAAAATTTGCTGATTTTTTTCTTACCCTTATTGAACTATACAAAACCTTAACATAATGCACCCTTACCATTAAATCCCTTTCTCCAATCAATCAGAATAAAAAAAAGTTAAAATTCCTTTATGATTTAGTAAGAACCTAACTCCAACTAACTCTGACAAATTGTGTATGGTAGAATTCCAAATAAATCTTTCTATTCCACGGATCATTTTTGGCCATTTGGATGACAAAATAAACGTACAGAATTTCTCGAGTAAACAGAGAGAAGTATTTTCTGCCTCTTTACAAAATATGTGATTGGATTTGAAGTTAATTTATTTGTTCAGCTTGCTTGTACTCACTGCCTGAACGCAATTGGTAGTTGATGTATTAAACCTGCATGCATTTACTAATTGTAACCTTCCAATAAAAAAAATAAAAAGATAAGGTAAATAGGATTTCTTGTAACCCTTATCTGTTATCAGAAGACTTCTCATTTTTTCTTTTTCTGTGCTTATCAATCCTAACCTAATCAATAGATCACGGAGCCCGATGACACCTGGTATTAGATCGAAGGAAAATGTAACTACAACTATCAGATCCGTCTTAACCATGGCACCGGTGAGTTACCTTCGATTTATCCTGTTCCTTCCCGTATCCGTTGTGTGAGCACCTCAAAACTTTTCCTCAACGGCGATTGTAAATCGTCGAATTATAGTGTTAGATTATGTGTTTATCAGATGCAGACTAGGTTTGAAAGTTTAATGTCGATGTTCAAGATTGATTTTAGTTATCCAGTAAACATATTGTACAGTAGATAATATTTGCTCTTCAGGATTGTCTCTATACATAATTTCTTCGTTTTCTAAATTTCACTATTTTTTTTTATCTTACAATAGTATAATCCCTATCTATATGATAAAGCTTTAATCTTGATCATAACAACTTTTATTTCTCTTTTAGAATATATTTCAATCCCCAGTTTGCTGTTGTTATTATGTGTCGCTTAGACTGTAGGATATACCTTGTTTGAGTTTGGTAATTTTAATTTAACTGATGTGCTTGCTTAGTATAAATGTGTTGTTTTTAAAGTACGCGGCACAGTAAAGTTTTAGGAAAGGTGAGTTTGTATTGCACATGAAAATGGAAAGAGAAAAATTCAAAGCTTGGAAAAGATTTTTTTTTTTTTTTTTTTCAATCTCCTTCTTTATTCATCCTTTGACACTTGGGTGTAAATCTAGTCATTCTAATGCTAGTAGTAGACTGAACACTATATTGTGCAGTATATACAATATAGATCTGTTATGGTTTTATTTGATACAATTAACAATAAAACTTGATCACGTCTAATTTTTTTCAGAGGATCAAACTAGATCGCAATAAAAATCATTACTTCAAAGTTGTTCTTTATCGTCAATTTTTTGCATGGTTACAAAGATAAATTTACCAAGATTGAATTTGACTATTATTACTTAATAGTGCAGCACCGATTTATTTAATTAGGATTGAATTTATGCATTTTAGACACACAAGCGTTTAAGAGTATCTTAACACGGTAACAAACCCCTTAAAGAATTTAACTCTTTTAAAGATAAATTTAAGTCTTATTATTTGATTAAAATTTAAATCCAATCAAACTGTATTAATAGATTTTCTTTCCGAAAAAATAAATTTGTCCTTTGTGATCCTGACCAATGGTGATTGTGATTATAATAAAATTATTCTTTCGTAAATGATAATGCATGCTTAAAGATTCGAATCACAAATATTATAAATTAATGATTAAGAGAGATATGAAATCATAAATTTTTATGTTTAAGCCTGGGGTCGACCACTGATCTTTGCGTCACTACCACATCGACCCAATTATGCTACCGCGGAGAAATAATTTTCATTTTTACCTTTTCGAATAAAATGTAGTAATCTAAATTATATGCCAAATAATTATCACAATATCTCGTGTTTTAGAGATTGTTTGCTGAAACAGGTAGAACAAAATAATTTAGATAAAATAGTACAAAATATTAGCTGACGTACATTTCTTGTAAATTTCAAGGTTGTAATTTATTGAGTCTGCAAGAAATTTTCACAGTAAAAAATATTTTTTTAATTTATGGATCATTGATTTTTGCTAACATAAGATTTTTATGAAAAAATGATCATACTTTTTTTTTATTTTATTTTAAAAGATATCGGAGCGCGCTTGGTTCCAAATGAAAGATGACTAAATTATCTCCTTAACATTTCGATAGTAAGTTTTTATAAATGGCATAGTTTACAAGATATAACCGAAAGAACGCTGCGGCTAACGCGCGACGAGAAAGTTGCTAAATTAGTTAAAATTTGAAATTGCTATAACTCGGTTCGTATTTAAGCCACAATAGCGAATAAAGGCTCAAATAAAAGGAATTTTTAAATGTTGCATGATATAAGAAATGTCTTGTATCATTTTTGTATCTAGTTTATTTTAGTTACTTTATATCTTAGTTATAATTTAGTTTTGTGAATAGTTTCTAAGTAGCAAATTGTTACCTTTTTTCTTTTTTTAATGTTTAATTAACCATTAAAAAATCAACAGAACCTTGTTATCTTTTTAAGTTTTTGAAAATTTCATTAAAATCGGTCTTGACTAACCTTATTAAGCTAGTCGAAATCCTTGCTTAACATGATTGGAAGATACGTCAGCATTCATTTTGTGCTATTTTACCTATATTCTTGTATTCCTCTTCTAGTTATTTCTGCTTAAAATTGTCAACTTTGTGTTAGTAATAAGGATTTATGAATTTATTTGGACGAGTTAAAATCATTCCTTTAATGCAGTTCAGTGGTTAGTACGGCTTAAACGAAAAGATCACGTGGTTCGATTATTCTTAGCAATGTAGAAAATGTTTATCGGTACTTCTTTCTTTCTCTTCATTAAATTGTTACTTCTACTAAATTATAAAACTAATTCTTATCCCTTGTCTTTAAAACGAGGTCTTTTGAAAAGGGCCTTGATTTATTAAAAATCTGAATCTTATTACATCTCATGCGTCTTTCCACTTGTAACAATTAGTTTACAATATTGGGTATAACGCAATAAAATAATTCTAGACATGAGCCACAGGTCATCTTTCATTGTAAATTGTAACAACATATATTCCACACGCTAATTGTTTATAAATAGTAACATTGTTTTTCTGTGAAATTTAAAAATTGTACGATATTGCATATTAACGATAGAATGTTTCTAGGTGTTCTATCAACTTATCTGAATTGGAGAGAGAGAAAACTCATCGGATAAAAAAAGATCTTGAAGATGGCCAGGGAGAGATCTTCCTCTTGCTGACTATCAGCGGCACAACAGCATCGGAAACAATATCTGATCTAACTTCGTACGATGATACTTATGAGAAAGTCGTCGTATCGGAAAGATATGTCAGTAAAAGAAAAGAGAGTTCCTTTTGTTAAAATATATTTATTTGTTTTTGATTGTTTACAGCAGAGAACATTCTTCGAATGTACCCCATTTATCATCTTAAACCTAAGTTGCACCTTGGTAACCTTAAGTACTAAAATTAACAATTTTGTTATTTAGAAGAAAAAATATATATGCTGGTATTACTTAAAATTATATTATATACAATAACCAATTGTAGTGCTTTAAAGTTACCTCTTGGTTGCAAATTATTAAAATATTTGTATCTCCTAGCATAAAAATTGTTAGTACCTACTCATAACTCCATTACTCAAGTAACGTACATCCTGCTAGTAAAAATAGGTAGTTTTATAATTGTAATTGATATTATTATATTAATCGAGTAAACAAAAATGTTTCTTTTTTTGTGTTGGCATTATGACCATTGATACTAATATACAAAAATAAAGTATCACCCTAACACTACGTGCTGGTTACACAAAGAAAGCCATTATTTAAATATGTAAGATATTACACATCTTTATTGTTTACATTTCAGTAGAACCAATCTTATTGTTTAAATGTACTGTGGCTTAATCAGTACTGATATATATAATTGACGGCATTACTATATTAGTCTGAATTGTCGATAAGGGTGAGGGTTAGTTTGCCACCCCTCAGAATGCAATCATCTCTTGAACCATTTGTCATGGTGTGCACATTACCTGATGGAAGTATGAATGTTTGATAGAAGACTGAATCATGTTAAAGTATCATAGCCTTCCCAATTGCAATGTTATGACACATTTTATTGCCATTAAGGGCTTTTATCAGAATTACTTTTAGTCGATATACCTTATTTCTTTTATTTCCAAGACAATTTAACAGTCTATAAAATTTCGAAAGTGTTGAACGTTGATAGCTCTATAATCTTCAAGTGTTTAAAAATTTAATCCCATCAATCATTAAGTGTCTATCTTATCATGTCATTGAATTATTTATTATGTACATTTTAATTGATTAGCTCACGCTATACTTTTATTTTTAGACGTTATCCAAGACTTTTCACAATTTGAAAGACATCGGTCATTTGACTGTGAAAGTGTACAAAGCTCAAGGATTGACATCCGCAGACATAGGCGGCAAGTCGGATCCATTCTGTGTATTAGAGTTAATCAACGCTAGATTGCAAACCCATACAGAGTACAAAACGCTTTGCCCGTCGTGGCAGAAAATCTTTACTTTGTAAGTAATGATTCATTATTTGGACTTTTGTAAGTATGAATTTTTGTATAGACAGTTCAGAGAGTTCTATACATACACAGTTTTTAATTTTATAAACTATTGCAGTCCCGAATGTTCATTAAGGTAAATTATTAAAGTTCAAATCGGCCTCTATCATTGAGATTGAACATTAATAAATATGAAAGTGCTAATTGCACACAGCCAAGCAGTGTGACATGAGACAAAATTCCAGGGCTAACAGCACTTGGTGTGAATTGAAAAAATACTTGGATTTTATGAAGTTGTAAACAAAGAATCTAAGAACTAGGGAGGAGGGGAAAAGGCTCTTTCCTAACCAGGTGGCTGAGATCCTTCTCTTTGCCCTACACGTCACTTACCCCTCATGTCACTCTAGTATGATTATTGACTAAAGTTTAGAGTTAGGGTGAATGGCGCTTCAAACTCTAGTGTCCCAAAACTGCGTAGCCTCAACTGAAAATGATTTCAAACACAAAGAATCGATTGGGTCTTATATAAGTTGGCTTAGATTGTACCTCAAGTGTGAAGACTCTCGTTGGTAGAGCCATCATATTTTAATAAGGGAGTTAAAGAATAGACCTCTTTTCTAGAACGTCTTCAGAGAGGGAGATGATGATTTCGACAAACACTTGATGCAACTCAAAAGAAAGAACGTAATACTTATAATCTTCGCTTTCTAGAGTAGGCAGCAGTTATTACAGCTACCTTTTCTATTCCATCATGCATGCAGATGCATTCAGTGTTTGTCGCTACGGTCAACATTTCTGAAAGTGCTTAAGGTTTTGTTCTAAACCAATGATGCAGAAATATTCTATAGGTCTTTTGTTAAACGATTAAGTAGACTGTACTGATTAAGGGCGAGTAAAAAATAAAAACAAGAATTTTATCATATAGACGTTTACTTGTTATAAACGTGACTTACAATGGATATAGACATAGACAAACTGAGGCTTAAAACTAAATACAGAGGTTAATATAGAAAGAAAGAAATGTTTTATTGTTTACACATACGCATAAGTGTTTACAATAGAGTTCGGTTTCCCTTTTTTTATGATACAACATACCTTTTTTTAACTAATTTACATTTGTTTATCAATACATAAATTTCTAGATATTATTAAACTTTAATATATTATACAAAGCTTCTTTTTTTAAATAAATATTTTTCAATCATACCATTATTTAACAGTTCGAATAAATAATAATAACAAATAAAAGGTTAATATATACATTGGAGGGTAGAAAAGAGCCTATAGGTGGGGGACAAGGCCAAACAAATATGCCTTACAAAGGACGATAAAAACTTGACATTAAATATACCGCCTACCTTAAAAGTTGGGACTTTTAAAAATCTAAATAACAATAACAAATTACATTATTATAGTAATGTCCAAGCAATTGAAAATAAAATTATTATGATTTGAAGATTATCCTTAAATTTATTTAAGTTACTTTTAAATAGGTAAGTAAAGTAGTTTAAGTGAATTAAAGTCGATTTAAGTAAATATCCAGCAAATAAAAGTAAAAAAGATTTGAATTATTCAACATTTAAATTGAGAAATATACATATATGTATATATATAATAAGAAAAATTGCATCAAAATTAAAATTGTGAAACACAAAAAAGACACAAAAGATGAATGTCAGTCTTCTTCCATCGGCAGGGGAGATATCTTTGTGTGAAGATCTCTTCCTTAAACCATTTGAAGACTTACAGTTACGACAATCACCAGACCATCGTCACCGTGATGAAGAGCTTCAATGTGTCCTAATGGCCAACATAATGATAGAACTTTATCTTCTTTTATAAGAACGACACTTCCGAGTTTAAGGTTAGGAGAAGATGAAGACCATTTGTAGATGACACAAGTATTCAGCCTTCCAGTGTTACCAAAAAGACTGAGCAAGTGGTTGGATTCTCTGCCATCGTGATAAGGTATTTATGTTTACAGGTTTCAAGTCAGGTTCCAACGTAGCAGTTACCGGACGACCAGTAAGGAAATAGACAGGTGTTAAGGAATTTAAGTCGTTAGGATCGAATGATAGTGAGTATAAAAGACAGGAATTTATTAGATTCTGCGAGAAGAGAGTCTTGAAGTTCTTTAAGCTGCTTGTTAGCTCCGGTAAATGTGGTAGAGTTGTAAGAATCTATTTGTTCACATTTCCACGACGACCTATGAAACGTATCAGTGCTCCAATGAACTATTTAGAGGTTAGATCGTGAATCAGTTCGAGCTGTAGTACTGTCTTTGTGGAGAGGCACACGAAGACAGCCACATAGCCACATAAGTGTCGAGTTTTTCTTAAGGCCAGTTTTAACGTTCATAGGGTCACAATAATCAACCCAAGGGTTTACAAATGACAGTGATGCAACGTACTCCAAAGGTAATTTCCCATAAGCTGGGATACGTTGGAATCTTTTTGATCGAAAACATATAATACATTCGTGACAATGTTTTCTCGTAACAGCTTTGCCATTTAGAGGCCAGTATTTTAATCTGATCAATACCATCTGATCAGTAGCATGATGAGGTTTAAGATGTTCTGCATGAGTAATCAGTTTCGAAAGATGGTGCTTTGAAGGAAGCAGTAAAGGGTGTTTCTGTTAATTCAACCTTTTGCAAGCGACCGCCCACCCTAAGCAGACCACTAGCATCGATTACGGGTACGAGACTGCAAATTTTACTTCTATGGTGAACGAAACGATCACGACTAAGATCATGAAGTTCTTGCCGAAAACACCCAGCTTGAACTAGACGAATGATACGTTCGAGAGAAGATTCACGTTCTTCGGATTCTATAAGTAACGGTCGAGGCATTTGAAATTGTGGATCCTTACAGTATGCAATAAATCTTAACCACCAAGTAGTAACTTTGGAGTTTACAAATAGTTGAAAATCGACGTATGAATTGTGTCTGGAATGACATATGAGTGTGTCTGCAGTAATTGCGAGTTGAATGGTTGGATTTGGTTTGGTTTCAGGTAAATCAGTAGATGTTTAAAACGAAAAGGACTGCCACTGAGCATCGGGAATTGTCAGCCAGCTTGGTCCGTACCTCCAGAGACTCGATGAAATTAATTCATTAGGTGTTGCACCTATGAGGTGCACGATAAGGTATCAGATTACATTCAGAGCACACGAGATTCAATTGCTGATATTCAATCAGTTCGAGTATTTTAGATACCTAATTAGGCATGTACGTTTTGAGGCGAAGTTACGTATTCAACCACCCTAATATAATAGTTGAGTCAGCTCATAAATGCCTTGCTGACCTTTCCGGCTAGTTCAGCAAGCAAAAGAGCTCCGCACAGTTCGAGACGTGGAATGGTTGTACTATTTAAAAGTTTCACCCTTGATTTCGAGGCTATCAAACGAGACGCGATGGTTCCACGTAAATAGAGCTTAATACACCCTCGTACCATATGCTACCTCCGATGGAACTAACTAGGAAGATTAGCAATGGGTATAATTCAACGAGGTACACTAAGTGATGTCTGTTGGTGTATAGTTTAAATTTTTTCCAGGTAACTAGGAATTCATTGGGTAATAAATTAATCATCCCATGACGATCCTATTTGCCAATTTTTTTGTATTACATAAGTGGCATTAACGATAGCTGGTGTCACAATTCCGAAAGGGTCAAACAAACGCGTGATGTCAGATAGGACTGTCCATTTAGTTATATTTCCAGTAAAATTAACATCTAATCCACAAAGCAGAGAAGAGTATTTCACAGGATTTCATCCTACTCAAACGTTATTAAAGAAGCGTGTTCTCTTCGAGAATATTCTATTGTAATTAAAAAAGAGAACCCCATTTGCTCAGCCGCATTCCAGTCCGGTCGAGAACCTGATAACCTGGGACTGTAACTCTAACCGTTCAGTGATAGAGTCACACCCTGTGATCATATCGTCTACATAGAAATTGCGTTTAAGAATGCGTAAAGTGATTGATAAATCACCTTTTTCTTCTTCAGCGAGCTTGGTGATACATCTAGTTGTGAGAAACGAAGCGGGAGTTGTGCTATATGTCAAGGTAACAAGCAAAAAATCTTTTTTTTTTTCTTTTTTTTTTTAGCGAGTCATCCCACTATATGATTGGTTGCAAATCGTAATGACTAGGATGGATCAGCTTCTGGCGGTACATCTTTGTGATGTCAGGTATGAAAACAAACTTGTGTTGCCTAATCCTAATAGTAACAGTAAAAAGATCATCTTGCACAACCATGACTGGATGTTTGATTGGACCACCATGACTGGATGTTTGATTGGACCAGCCATCAAACATTCGTTGAGAGCGAGCTCATTGGTTCCTTTCGTAGACGCATTGAAAACAACTCTAAAAAAGAGAGTTCTCAAGTTAAAAGAGTTGTCTTCTTTGGAAACTACATGATGTGGAATGTGATAAACTATCTCATCAGGTACGTAATCATTGGGAACCGGTATCATATGATGGTCAAGTGAGACATTTGTATACATTAAATAATGAACATAACGTGATTCGATTAAAGGATTCGAGTCAAGTCTTTTCGAAATTTTCTGGGCAGGTCCTTTGCGACTGAGATCATCTATGATAGGTGATGTGACAACAAAGTGACCTTCATTGTTACGATAAACAGTTTTATTAAAGTGATTCTCGCATTTCCTCTGGGTAATGAAGATTGAACGGTGCGCTCTGTGACCATCCAAAACCGGTCGAACAGACTATTGATAGATGTCGATGAATTTTCTGCGATAAAGAGATTGCAAATTGAAGATGGTGATTTAATATTTTAATTTTCCAGTAATGATCCAGCCAAACTCGATCCAGCGAACTCTAAAGGACGACTGAACAGTTATCAAGGCGAATCTTACCACTGTCAAAAAGCTCATAAAATAACTCAGCTCCTAACAGCTGATCAATTTTACCATGGCTTTGACAATCTTCGTCAGCGAGTTGAATAAGATGTGGTATTTTATTAGGCGCTAGTCGTATGGGTTTATGTGAATAATTTTGCGTGATTTGGCGAAGTATAAGAAAATCTAACTTAGCTGAAAAGTTCCCGTCCCGTGAAGAAACTTGTGTGTGAATGGCAGACGTGGCTTTAGTACCACGGTACGCCAATACCTGATATGTCCGTTTGAGTTGCAGCATGTCGGTTAGATGTTCTGTAATGTAGTGACTGCCATGTGGGACACTCATCAGTTTTACATGAGTTATCCCATCCACGCAACTTTACAAAATCTAATTTGGAAGAAACTAGGAGTATAATTTAAGTATCCCAATATTCGACGGGCTATTTTAACGATTCGAGAGCTCTGATATTAGCGGAGCAGCATTCAAGTAATGTTCTAAGAGACGAGCTGTTCAGTTTGTCAATTTTAGGTAAATTAAAGATAGATCTTACGTGTTGGCTAACAATCAATCTATATTATTATCGTATCTTTTCAAAAGATCCCACGTCGTTACAAAGGATTCCGATGACACCTCTAAGTTAACCACATTAGCGGCATCTCCCTTTAAAAATGATTTTAAGTAGTAAATTTTGTCTATTTTATTAATGGCGGCATTAACATAAATCAAAGATTGAAACATATCTCAAAAGGATAGCCATTTAGTATAGTCTCTGTGGAACAAGCCTAGCTTATAATGTAGGCAATTTAACCGTAGAAGGCTTATTGATAGGATTAAGTGACCTAAGACGTTCCTTTGAAGGCGTAATATTTTCTAGCCAAGTTTCTATACTTGAAATGAGATCGAAATGTGACTCTTCAAAGGCTTGCCGTATTGGTCTTCGTTAGACCGATCGAGTATTTCGTTATATTTTTTCCAGGACTCTTCTTATGCAGATAATTGTGGTTTTAGAGACCACTTTAGATCGTTTAGGTTGTCAAATCGAAGTTATCTACGTAATCCATAATACGAAAAACTCTGACTTCAATTTGAAAAGTCAAAAGTGAAAACTCAGATACATCTCCGATATTTTACTTACTGCATTTTTATTACGAGGATTAACCATGGCGGAAATTGGTACCGAACTGACGTAATATATTATTTACGAAAATTAAGTTTAAAAAAAAATAAAAAAAAATATTACTAACCGTAGCTTTTAAACACGCAAAATAATTCTAAAATAAAATAATTTAACATAAAGAATAATTAAAATAAAAGCGAAAAAAATAAATTATAATATTAGTATCAGTATTGAAGAGATAAGGCTTTAAAATAAATGCGTTGGATCTTTCATAAAATGAAACAAGTATGTTATGAAAAAATAAATAAATAAAAAATTAAAGTAAGCTAGAGGTAGTAAGTAAAAGTTAAGAATTTAAAGAAATAAATTGATTGGGCGTGAAGCCTCACGTAAAAAGGGTTTCGTTGGTATCGTGAATATGAAATCAGTAGAGGGGGGAACACGCCATATTTTGATGTTTTTGACAAAATGGCGTGGAAAATTAAACACTACCCACAAGTGTTATATATATTTGTAATCTACTTTTCAATACCTTTCATTTGATACCCCACTCAAAATTTAAAAAAAAAATATTTTTTTCCCCGTGACAGGATTTAGCCGCCATTTTGGATTCCCAGTTAATCAGATCAAATTGTTAATCTTATTTTTTCGTTGGCCCATCAGACCGCACATTTTGCATATTTTTGGTAACAGCAGAAATATAGTTTTAGGGGAGGAGGATACGCAAAGTTTTAATGTTTTTTGACAAAATGGCGCGGAAAATTAAAGAGTACACGCAAGTGTTATTAATATATTTATAATCTACTCTTCATTACCTTTCAGTAGATACCCCCACTCAAAATTTAAATTAAAATTCATGTGACGTGAGTTATCCGCCATTTTGGATTTTAACAGCTGATAGTTTTGAGTTCGCTATGTTTATCCTGTGTGCGCGTCAAAACGATTATTGATACTGGAATGTTTCATGTTTTTATCTCTTTTTATTCAAAAGTTTTTGGAACCGTACAGAGTGACAGACAGACAGACAGACACATGAACGAAACTATAAGGGTTTCTTTTTTTAGTTTTACCAACGAAACCCTAAAAAGAAATTATATAAGAGATATATATGCCTAAAAGTACGGGGAATAGGAGGTAAGGACTGGTTGTGGGATAGTGCTTAGTAGATAAGGGATCCTTCGAGGGGTAGAGCCCCTCAGCTGACTGCTTTGGCGGGTAACAGCTGTACTACATCCTTAGTGCACTGTTATATACTTTATTCTGCTTCCTCATTGATAGATACGATTTTGGACATTGATTTTAACAAAGTATATAAACTTAAAAATATGACAAGTTTGAATACCAACTAATAATAACAAATAGAGTCCAATTGATTGATAGAATTGTCGAGTAAAGCTATTCAACAACGTAATTACTACGCAATAAGTTATAAATAAAGTTAACGAGGATGTTAGAATACATATTTTACTTCTAGGCTATAACTTCAAGAAAGTCTTTCAACAATAAATAAAAATAAATTTATATATGTAATACCAAGTAAAATAGTAATAATACAATGGCTAGTTGTTCTGTATAGAACGATGGGACTTAGCGTATAAAGACATGGTATAAAGTGGAGATCGAGTATTACAAATGTCGAGAAATCAAACTTTATGTGAAAATTCATTTAATGATAGCAAACGAGGACCAAAATGATTAAACGATTAAGTGGACTGTACTGATTAAAGGCGAGTAAAAAATAAAAACGAGATTTTAAACATGTAGACATGTACTTATTCTAAACGTGACATACAATAGACATATACATAGACCACTAAGGCTTAAAACTAAATATAAAGGTGTTAAAATATACATATGAGGGGAGAAAAGAGAATCCAAGGGGGGGGGGGGGGGGGTGGAGGCGCGAAGGCGTCCCGTCCAAGGCCAAACGAACGTGGCACGCAAAGGACGATACAAACTCGAGATAAATTAGCTGAAAGTACTTCAAATATAAGATTGGTAATCAATCATTTATAGCTACAAAGGTACGAATGAAATATGTCAAAATGTGTCTCATAAGCATTCAAAACATCATAATTTAACAATGTTTCGTATACCTTTGTTATGTTTCAATTCTTTTTAGTACTGTAAAGGACATTAATTCAGTTTTGGAAGTAACGGTTTATGATGAAGATAGAGATCATAAAGTTGAGTTCCTTGGTAAGGTTGCTATTCCATTACTTCGTATTCGGAATAACGAGAAGCACTGGTACACTCTCAAGGATAAAAAACTATATGGAAGGGCTAAAGGAAACAACCCGCAAATCTTACTTGAACTTTCAGTCGTATGGAATCCGGTAAGAATAAGAGTTTTACAAATGCTGGTTCGTATAATTTATTGAATAAATTGTTGTTTAGAGTATGTTAATGACTTAAATAGAATATACAAATAGTATATTATGTTACTAAGCTGTGAAGTGAGTTTTTTCTTTACCGCGGCAATTACATTTACTGTCGAGCGAAGCGAGACAGTAAATATTGCCAAGGTAAAGAAAAAACACTTCACAGTCGGTGTAGCATATGCTATTTTTTCCGTGGTAGCAGACAATGAAAAAAACATTAAATATTAATCAATAATCAATATATAATGATAACAAATATTAGTACATACTTAAGACTTAAAAAAAGAAATCTTAAAAAGAGGTTACACTTATAAGAAAAGATAAATAAAACGCATTGACATCTAGTGGATTTTAATCGTACTAGAAGCATTTCTACAAAGATTTGCAGCGCTAAATCGGAAGTTTTGATATCTACCAGGTGTAAAGAAAAAGTTTTTTACGTCCTAGGATGTAAAAAATTTTTTCTTTACAGCTAGGAGTAATGAAAAGATTTTTTAAGTCCACGTAAAGAAAAAAATAATTTTAGCTATGTTTTTTAGGCTCTAAAGTTACTATTTCACTGCCTACCACGGAAAAAATTATTTTTTAATGTAATAGAAATTGAAAAGGGAACTAAGGAGAACGTTTCTTTGGCGAGACGTTTGTCTTAAGAAAAATAATCACCGCTTGTGTTACTGGCCGAATGAAGATATTTTAGAATAGTGCTTCTTTGAGAAGTCTAAAATTGATAACAAATAGAACAAAGAAATATATAAATAATTAGTTGTTTTGACTGAGATTTTGTGGTACCACTTCTTAATTATTATGTCTAGAGAGGTTGGTAGAAAGTAACAACAATATTGTCACAACAATTTCTATTTAAAGTCACAAACGCGTTTCGACATGTGATGTCATCATTAGTGTGTGTGTTAACTTAGTAAGAGTTAATTCTGTACTAAGCTAACTATTTTACAAACATTTATTACAAACTAACAGTACAAGGTAGAAGTATTACGAAAGGAACAAGTTAAGGGATATGGAGTTGAGATCCAAGTCGGAAACCCAGTAAGGTATGGTTCAGGTAACATTTGGTTTTTACCCCTTACTGAGTTCCCGACTTGGATCTCAACTCCATATCCCTTATCTTGTTCATTCCGTAATCCACCTACCCACACAGCCCTAGTCTACCCCCCCCCCCCCTTGTACTGTTAGTTTGTAATAAATTATTGTAAAATAGTTAGCTTAGTACATAGTTAACTCTTACTAAGTTAACACGCACACGCACACTGAAGATGATATTTCATGTCGAAATGCGTTTGTAAGTTTAAATAAAAATTGTGGTGACAATATTTTGGTGTTACTTTCTACCAACCTCTCTAGTCTTAATCAAGAAATATAATATAACATGGGCACCCGAGGAATAATTTAATTTAAAGCCAAATGTTTATGCTAGCACATTTCAAGGATGTGTAGACTCATCCTTCATCTGGCATTTTTGAATGGGCAAAAAGCACATTTTCCAATAATTATTAATCAATTGCCATGATTAAAGTAGATTATCATTTTCTTCACCATTAAATTTATAACTATCGTGATTTCAGGTAAGAGCATGCATAAGGACTCTAAACCCTAAAGAGGACAAGTATATGAAATCAGAAATTAAATTTAAGAGACAAGTCTTTCTAAGAAATGTTATGAGACTTAAAGTTATTATTCTTTGGTTTATAGATTTATCTAAATTTATCAAGTAAGTAAAAATACTTCATAATATATTTAATTATAATATCTGTAATTAAAGTAACAAATTACTGGAATAAATCAGACATAATGTCAATCCAGGATTCTGTTAATCATCACAAGGATGTTCTGTCAAAAGATTTTTCTGTCCTTTGATTATAGAATGATAATCTTGAGCTATGGATATTATAGACACTGAATAAAAAAAAAAATTCTGATTAGACGTTTGCTACCACTTTGTTGAACATAATAAACAAAGTTTTAGAAAATTGTTCATGTGGAAACCAAGACGCTATCTTATCTGGAAAGCTTCAATTGTTAAAATATTCACATCAAAGGAAGGTTGATTTTGATATTACCATCAATTTCTTAATTCAGTGTTAGCGTCTGCTCTTCTTACGTAGGAGGTCAGGGTTTTCCCGACTGCGGCATGGCCCCACGCTCAGTGTTCATCTAGGCCATATAAATGGGTAGCTACTAAACCTTCAAGCGATCACGCCCACAGTGTTTGGACTGCACTTTATGAATTATTAAGTATAGTGATCTACAGACCACCAGCAAAATTGGACCCTCTATTGATATGCAAGATACCGTACATTCTTTGCATTCGTTACTGTTAGCACTCAGTTGCAAAGTGTTAATTATGGATCAATCACCGTAACTAGATGGCATAGCGAAATAAACATCGTGGCGCCACTATGACCGTAGCTTTAATATTTAGGTTTTTATTTATTTAAGTTTGTAGCCACAAAACCAATGAGCTCTACAAAAGGTTAATTTGAATGATAGCCCGTCTCAAGTCGGCTGGAATATGGGCTGGGTTGGTCTTTCTTCTTCAAGAAACAATATTTGGACGCCACCTCATTCAATTCCAAGAAGCCTGAGTTCTCTGGGGAATGGGGAATGCCAGAGAACTTATGGGGTAGGAAATAAATAAAGAAAAAAATCAGGTTTATGGATGAATGTATACTTGTGTGAGAACCACTCAGATTTATTAATAGGTCCACTGCCCAGTGTACATCCAAACCTAATAAAAACTTAATATGATCAGCTTCCTATCAATCCTTTTCTTAAAAGAAAAGCTGCCTAACCAATGAACTTAACTTAAACACTTTTTCTAACTTTCACCTAACTTGCCTACGTCCGGCAACCACGAGAATTATCCAACTAACCCAGTGTTACCAAACAAAAGACCAAATAGGGGAAAAAACTAAAAGAAAAGAAACTAATTAACGACTGCTCTGAAATAAAAAAAAGTAAGGGCAACTATTTTGGATGAAAGGAGAAACGGATTTTTCGAATATATGTATTTAAATTTGACTTATTAAATCTGACAAAACAAAATCTCAAGACCTCTAGGGAAACAAAAAAATAGAAAGTAAATCCAACCCGTTCTAAAATAAAAATGATATTGATAATGAAGAAAAGACAAATAATATTTAAATAAACTTCTAATTCACCCCTTAATTTTCATACCAAAACTTTCCTCAGGGGTGATACTAACAATAATCGATATAAGTTTTTGGTTTGAACTCGTATTCATTTTTTCAATAAATTTCTCATTAAAATCCATGAAAAGGTAAATAATATCTGATAAAATTATGTATAATAATTAAAGTGCGGTGCATACACCGCTGCGCGACCTCCTGAAGGTTTGCAGTGGTGTCTATCCAGAAACGAATGCCAATTAAATTGTTAATTTAGCTAAAGGAGTGACACGCTAATCATGTGTTACCCATATCAAATATAGATGTATGTACAATGCTCTTTGGCAAGCTTCACTGACAATAAGCCTACTCCAGTCTGCTGCGCATCGGATTATTGTTATTATATCTTCATTCCTAATAATACTCTGACGTGTTTTCAGTGACTGCTTCGAGTGGGAATCGACTTCTCAAAGTATAGCGGCGTTTATAGCATTTGTACTTCTGTGTTATTATTTCGAACCTTATATGGTTCCTATGGCGTTACTGCTTATATTTTTAAAATTTTATATTGTAAGTATGACATTATCATTTATCTTCTCGTTATATATGATAATATCAGTAAATCAATGGATTAAAATATACAAATAAGTACTTTGGTGACATTTATAATGTGCTATACGTTTAGGTGAAGGCTGTGAGCGGTGTTTGGTCATATTCTGACGAGGATGTGGAATCTATAGCTGACGACGACGATGAAGACGAAGATAAGGATAAGGTATATAAACGACATATTTTATTCTTTGGGGAACCATCTTGGCCCAGGTGCGCTAGGCGGCCCGCCCATCTATCAATGAGTCCAGGCGAATCGAGGTCTTGGGTTCAATCCCGTGCCATGGTACTCTGAATTGCATCTATGAATCGCGGACGGAGCGGGGCGAGAGACACCCCCTGAGGGGGTTTCTTCCTCCACGCTTTGACGCACGCTTACATAGCTCACTAATGATCACACCATACCCGCTTCCGCGGTACAATGTATAGGTATGATGTGGGAAGTGGCTACAACTTTTCACCACGGGGTTAGTAAAATGGGCCCTGTGTGGCCTGATTGCTAGGTTCCAACAAGTAGTTCGTTCTTCCCGTCTAACCACTACTACTACTGTATTTTATTCTTATAAATAGTCGTTAACCTATACATTTTATTCAAAATACACCGAGTCTTGGTCGGGGCACTGTAAGATATTGTATAATTGAGGTCCAATGTAGTCATTCACATTACATGGTCCTGATTCTGTGTAATTCAACTCTATTAAAACGGCTCAGCTTGGCCCATATGGAGCCGCACACAGAGCCATTACGTATAATGCTAATGACCACATTGAAACCAAATTATACAATATCTCTATAGGCAGGCATGGTCCTAACATGCTCCCGACTTGGAGTAGAGTGAATTTGCCTTTGTCGTTTAACAACGTTTCAGGGCTAAATTATTGTCATTTGAAGACCTAAAATAGAGGGAAGGATTGTCAAAATCGCCTTTTAGAATACTCTATTTACTTAATAAGACACCAGTTAATGTCATTTAGTTATTGATACCATAATTATTATTATATTATTATTTTATAAATTTATTTATTTATTTATTTTTTTTTTTTTAGGAGGAAAAAAAAAGTTTAAAAGAACGTTTGCAGACAATTCAAGAGGTTACTCAGTCCGTCCAAAATGCAATAGGCTACATAGCATCCTTGGGAGAAAGTGTAAAAAAGTATGATGTTTAACATATTATGATCGTTTCAATGTGATACATCAACATCACCAGAAAAATACATCTAATGATAATTGTGTTTTTTATGTTTCAGTACATTCAACTTTACAGTTCCGTTTTTAAGTTATTTAGCAATAATTCTGCTTGTGGCAGTAACAGTGGTTCTACATTTCATACCTGTAAGATATCTAATCCTCGCATGGGGTGTCAACAAGTTCGCTAGAAAACTATTACGACCTCTTTCTGTTCCTAATAATGAAATTTTAGATTTATTATCCCGTGTGCCTAATGATGATGATTTGGTAAGTTTCTCACTATGTGTTAGTGTAAAATTGTATTTATATATTTTCAGGGGGTTTATTTCAAAGGCTCCTTCTTTAATTAAAACCAATGGATTTATCAAATGTTAATTTATTCGTGTGAAATTATCAAAATTGACTATGAGAAAGACAATTTTACAATTGGAGCATCATTTTACAACGCTTGGGTGAGAGAGATGTCCCAACTCGTCAAAACTCTTTTTGAATTATATCTGATAATTTAAATAGCTGAAAAATAAGTCGCAATCAAAGATTTAGAGGAGTCTCCTCCACAATGATCACTGCAAAAAATCTTGCAATGCATCTTCTTTATAATTGCAGCCCCATTCCCCGAAGAAATTGTTGCGTTGAGTTAAATTTTGTAAAGTATAAAATGACTAACTTAGTGTTTCATGGTTTGTAAAATGCAAACTTATATATGTAATTTGCTTGAATAATTATGTTTTTGCTTAACTAAGATTTCAAAACACTTATGTGGTTCTTAATGAGAACCAATTTCATGGAAGTAAAAATCTTTCTTTATACAAAAGAAGATTATAATTATTAATTCAATTGTTTTTTCTAGCGTTTGCACAAATCATAAGAAATTATACTGGTTACTTGGCTATAAAAGGATCAAGGTAGTACACCCCCACCAGCATATGCATGGGTGTTACAAATTTCTGTCACTAAACTAACACTGAAAACATTTTTTTAAACCATTTTCAACAGACTAATACCGGGTAGGAAGAAATTAGTTGAGATAGCCTATGCTAATTTCTCTATCACAATCTCTTTCTCCAGAAAATCTTCTTTTTTTGAGAAGTAATCAATCAGATTGGATAGTTCTAATAATTTTTGTTGTCAATATTTGTTAATTTTAACATAACATTTAAGTATGCATATCAGGGTGCAATCCAACAGCTTGCTTTAATGTAGTATTATTGTTAAAAACATTTCAAAAATCAGTCTAATGTGTTGTGATATTCATCGAATTAAGGTTGAAGAGTCTGAAGAAGAGAGGCTTGAGAAGATATAAGATAAGATACATGTTTTTCTGTCTGAATAATAATTTATATTAAGTCACTAATTTATTTTAAAGTTAAAATAGATAATTTCTTGTAAATAAGTTTCATTTCGATTCATCAAATTTAACACTACTCAAACAATAGAAACTAAACTCAACTTCCTAAGTTTGTAGTATAATGTTGTCTGATTTATATTGTTTAAACAAGTTTAACAATTATTGGAAAACATTGCACCCTTATGTGTTTATGTAAAAGTAAATAAAAACTTGACTAAAATTCGATAAGCAATACTAATTATGACAATATTTTAATGACTAACTACTTTAAAAATAAAAATAATAATCTGTTGGATTTCAGAAATAACGAAGTTTTAAGATAACAATCTTAATGAAACTAAAATTGAGATTTTGTAAAAAGCAATTAAATTGTTGTAACTAGTTGCCCTGAGAATTCTAAATGTTATTGTGATCAACTGTTTTTGTTTTTTTTATTTTGGTGTAAATATTATTTATGATTCTTATATCTTTATCCATATACGGTGGATTTACACTCTAACTTTCATTAGGCGGCTATCACACTGCGCGCGAGACCGAGTGAGGCCAAGCCGAGCGTTTTCGTATCCACACTGCGCGCGAGATCGAGCGAAGACGAGCCGAGCGTTTTTGTATTCACACTGCGCGCGAGACCGACCCCGATCGGCCGATTATCTACCAGTCGGGTTACAACCGTTTACAATGCGCTTTCGGCGGCCGAAAACGCTTAGCTAACAAACATGTTGATTCCACCCGCTTGGCTCGGCTCGGTCTCGCTCGGCCCGGTCTTGCTCGGTGTTTAATGTGAATAGCCCCACGCTGATTCATGTGTTTGTTTCTCAAGCGGAATCGGCCTCGCTCGGTCTCGCGCGCAGTATGAAAGCCGCCTTATAGTCAAACACATTAACGTGTGGATGGTTACGAGGAAGTTTCAGCAAGGTATTTCTAATCTCTTATAGTTTTAACTACATAATTATTTAATCTATGGTCGAACACTTGGCCATGATTGATGGTTCCGTATATAAGAATAAATTTCTCATTGAGCTGTAATATAAAGTTATAGCCTAGTGTGCTGACACTACACGCAACACTAGGAGTGCTGACACTACATGCAACACTAGGAGTGCTGACACTACATGCAACACTAGGAGTGCTGACACTACATGCAACACTAGGAGTGCTGACACTACATGCAACACTAGGAGTGCTGACACTACATGCAACACTAGGAGTGCTGACACTACATGCAACGCTAGGAGTGCTGACAAGCCTCCAATGCTAGAAGCGTCTCCGGGATTCTGCATGTTCCTGTCATAAAAGTAATGTTCACTGATGCACTGACAATGGTGCATCACATCATCACTTACTTGGTGTATTGGTGGTGAAAATTTGGGATACACATTGGATACCACCGTATCCTCGCCTCGATCCTTAATCTTGCTCTTATCATGACTGTAACCTGGGCAATAAGATAACCTTTTTACATTTATTGGGGATTCATTTTCATATGGTTTTAGTTAACATTTTGAAATAGTTATAATCAATTTTACTTTTATTTCAACTTACACATAATTAATTAATTAATTGTAGTTATTTTGATCTTTTTGACCGGTGAATGATACTTACTTTTACTTTTTTACTTACTTACTTACTTTCAAATGAGGTAGTTTATATATCGAAGAAAAATAATATAAAAAAAGTCCAGTCATGCTCCATGACCTAATGAGCGAATTTTCAAAGAAATCTGCGTATTATTGGCTTATGATAATATAGGAAAATTTTGGTTTAGAATTTGCATGGGTGAAAAAAAAATTTGGTACACAGGGGTACGAGGCACAAAAGTCAAAATAGTATTTACCCTTCAAGATGCATGTCTTTGGAAAGCTCATTAAGAGTAGAGTAATTGTTGTTATGTACACTTTTATCATATTTTCATATAAATGGGGGATAAAATGGAAAAAACCAAATATATGCTATTTTTGACCCTGAATTGTCAAAATTGGACCCCTAAATGAACTCCAAAAATTCTGGCCAACGAACTCATCCTTTCTTTTGATATTATTGACATTTTAAAATTTGTTTGAAATTTTTAAGTGCATCCTAAGGGGAGATATCGTCTGGAGTGACACATATATACATACATACATAAACAAAAGTGTTAAATTTTAGGAATCGATTCAGAAGGGTCTAAAACAGATTTCCATGGAAAAAATTTTCAAAAATTTTGAAGCCATTGCAATAGCGTAATTTTCGCTAAAAATAAATATTTGTATAGAAAAATAAAATATATATTGGTTTATTATAATTATTTTGATTTGTCTAGGTGTGTTACCGTGAACTGAGAACAAACAATCCTCTTGAAGTGGAAAGGAGAAGAGATCAAAGAAAAATTAAAAAGAACATTTAAAAAATTTATAAATATATAATACCTACAAATAAAATAAAAATATTTTATAGAATTGTTACCTACTGTTTGATAATGTTATTAAAAAGCAATCATATATTTTTATACGTATTACCTTTTTCGACATTTTAAATTTTTAATAACAAATAAGTATAAAGAACTTTTTTTGCAAAATTAGCATATTATTCTGGATGAAGTTATTTGTCATAAATAAAACAATACTGTCACAAAAAAAAGAAAAGATTTTAAAACAAGATTGCCTAATTATTATTTCCTTACTTATCCTTCTTTTAATTGTATGTGAAGAGCTTGAAGAATTACCTAATAAATTTTAATTTTTATTTTTTTCTAAATAGAAATTAGATTGATTTAGAAAATTAAATAAATTAGAATTATATATAAATGAAGATTGCAATATCTTGATTAAAGAAGAGATAATGAAGAGAACTGAAAAGGTTTGTATTTCCTATATTACTTTATAGAACCTAGAAAAAAATAAATTGCCGTTTTACACAAAACTGACATGAGTTATAAAAGTTCTTGAGAGTTTAATTAGGCCGGTATCTATTTGGGGATAATGCCTAAAACTTAATTGATAACTTTTTAGCCTAGTGCCTGAGTTTCCTCGGATGAGGTCATAAGTTTTAACCTTTATGAGACTCTTTATACAGAAATAATGAAGCTTTTCTTTTCCTTTACCTTGATTGGACGCTTTGTTTAGTTTGGTACCCCCATATTTCATTGCAAATTAAAACATGACCTGGGTGAGTATGAATATTAGACAAAGCAATGTAAACTCTCCTACGTATAGAAATAATAATAACCCTTAGTCAAATCTATTGAGACAACGTAATATTTTGAGGCGAATATCGATATAGGATAGTCTAAATCGATAGATATATCCGATTTATATATCGATATATCCGATTAATATATCGATATATCCGATTAATATATCGATATATCCGCTTGATATATCGATACATCTCATTGATATATCGATATATCCCATTGAATTATCGATACATCCCATTGATATATCGATACATCCCATTGATATATCGCTACATCCGATTGATGTATCGATATCTTCGATTGATAAATTCGATTGATATTTCGATATATTCGATTGATATATCGATATATTCGATTGATATATCGATATATTCGATTGATATATCGATATATTCGATTGATATATCCGATCCAAGAGGGTATTCTCGAGGCCTCTTTCAGCCAGGTGCTCCTATACATTAAAAGAAGTATCATGTACACTATATATTTATTCGAAATCAAAATACAAGTATAAATCAATTTTTTTTTTTAAATCAAATCAAACACACAGGATATTTACAAAGTACCACAGTACTTTGGGGACAAGGAATATCACACTTCTGTAAATAAAAGTAATAATGTCCCTTTGTCTTAATAGTAAATGAGACTAACGGATATTAGCACTTTTATGTACAGAAGTGTGATTCCTTTGTCCCAAAGTACTTTGGACTAAATTAATATCCTTTTAGCTTAATACTCACGGGAGGCATCGAACATAAAATTTGCTTCATGTCTCCTATTTTACTTTGGTGCCCCCTTTTAGGGAGGTACTAAACTGAAAGAGTACCCTTGATTGGAGGCATCTTCAGTGTTGATGAGCATCGTGTACTTTTTGGTCAATGCTATTAATTGAGACACAAAGAATGAATGAACAACCCTATGGATTAAAGAAGACTTACTAGTTCTTTCCTACATTGTTATCACTTAATTTTTACTTCATAAACGTACAAAAATTTAATCGCCCTTCACTTTGTTTTATATTATATGTTTTAACACCAATATAAAGCTAATTGAACCCTATATCTGAAGATGTAAGTTCATTTTAACCCCTATTTAGCTAATATCAGAGGATTGACCAATCTCTACAGCTACCAACAATTTGGATCTGACAATTCCCTTAAAACCGTAGTCGGCTGCTGTATCATATGTTGCTTTATATGAGTATGACCAAAGTATGCACTATTCTTTGAGTCAGGCCTGAATGCATAAAATTCCAGAAGATACCACCAATAATGGAGAATACATTTCACATCCTCGTCCTTCTCTGGTAAATCTAGAATGCAAAAAATTATTTGCAAGTCCATTTATTTTATGCTTTATCCTTAACACCGATGTATGAATGTAAAAAAAAAAACATGATCAGAGTTCATAGTGATTGTTAAATACTTGTTTAAACCCACGTATTTTTTAAAAAAAAAATCTGGGGGCTTACGCCCAATTTAGATAGACCACGAAGTGGGTCCTTTGAACAAGCCATGAGAGCCTTTAATCAATGCAATACTGGATTGACAGCAGACAACCAAACCCTTCACTCACAAGTGAAGTATTGTCGGTAAACCATGACTTCCCAACTCTGCTATTACGTTTGATACATTTTTTATCGATCCACCATGAGTGTCGACATGGTTTCCAGCCGAAACCTGGTGGCACTAAATCATTCGATCAGTTTCCTATTTGTTTAATAAATGTTTGGTGGACATTAAGGGGGCTCGGTACGGGAATTGGACCCAGAGCTATGGTCAGAGGAGGCGGTCATCCATCTAACTTCTGATCACACCCGATGCTGCTTGACATCAATGATTGAAACCCTACCGGGATCCCAAGTAATGCCTTTAGTCATCTATGACGTTTTCTTACTGATCAAAACAAAAACGTTTTAAATATTTTAAACTATTACATTGAAACCAAGGTGAGAGGAGCAAAGGTAAGTTCGGAATTCGGCAAATGTGAAGAGTTATACTCGTATCATTGTTTAGGATAAAGCATAGAGTGCAAGTATGATTTATTTACTTTTCAATATTTTTACTTGATATGTGTTAAGAAAGTTAAGGTAAAATTCAAAGTTATGATAACTTTGAGAAAGCTTTGAATAGGAGGTGGCATTGGTTATAATAAGGTTAAAAAATGCCTTGTTAAATAGCTAATAGGCTGCTTGGAAATGAAAAAAAAAAATAAAAAATAAAAATTAACGAAGCCAAAAAAAAGAACTTTAGATTCTCGACTGTCTTTTTCTCTAATGTTTATAGTGACTCATCATAAAAGAGGTGCAGTTCAATATATTTAAGTTTTTAATTTCATTCAATTTTTAATTATTGTTTTCAATTTTTGAAACCTAATGTTGCCCTATGGTGCACCAATACATTTAAGTTGGTTACTTTGTTTGTAAATTATCTGAAGAAGGCTCCATTATAACAGCCGAAACCGGTCAAATTGTTTCAAATACAATTCATTTTGTGTGAACACGTTGGTAGGTCTTAACTATACCTCTTTTACTATAAAAAAGGACTTGGTTTCTGGATGGTTAAGGATGGTAGAACGAATGAATGAAGACTAGACAGTTATTGGTAGAAGTTATAATGAAAACATTTTTTTACCTCTGTAAAAAGAGGATATTTTTCATGATTGGTTATGAATTAATGATATAATAAATATAAAAAAGTGCTACCCTTTTTTAAGTTAGGAAGGACCAATACATTAGGGGAGGAAGGGTGAGTCCCTTTAGCCTGCAAGAAAATGATGACTTTTTTTAAGTCGTTTCTTTAACCAAAGGTTTTTTTCTTTTTTTTTCTCTCCCACGATAATTTATTATGTTTGATAGTCAGATATAAGTATAATTTCGTAGATAAAAATAAATTTAGTTTGTTAGCACGTGGCTTATAATCAGCATTCATATCCTTAGCTTAACTTGCATTGTTTGCATCATCCTAGCCTTTATTTGAACATGCTCAAGGGAATATTAGCAATGTGTATAATCATTTCTATTAGCTCATCCAAGTTATTAGCCAGCCGTTGGGCATATATTTTTTGTTTCGGACATTACTACAAAAATGTCCATAATTTCTAAATCTTGAATCCTTCGGGGCCAAGGAAATGCATCATTTCTTCCTTTCCAGCTGTCTCCCAACTTCCCATTTAGCGTTTTTCACTAATCAAGAAGTAGACGGATGTAAAACTATTGAGGTTTTTGTAATACATGTTTTCTAATTAGGTGTAAAGATTTAAATTATTAATTACTTGTTGTAATGATAAACAAAAACTATCATAAAATAAAATAATAATTAATATTTACATGTTTTTTTTTGTAATTCGCAGAACCTCTTTTCAAAATAGTATTTTTCGATATTAATAATTCGATAATAAGGAAATTTAGGGGTAGTTTACTCCAGGTTATTTTTTAAAGTTTAACACCCTATACTTAAAATCAAGAAAATATCATCTTTAGAGGTTCAAGATTAAGGTTTTATAAAGAATATCCCCCCCCCCCCAAATGTTGTATTCCACCTTAATTTTAATTAATATATTTTCAAATACTAGCCCCCACGCCCTGGTGGACTGGGGCCTATTCGCAGAAAGTGCCCCTCCAAAAATTAATCTCCCAAGATTATAATTCTATAATCAGGTATATACAACACGCATGTATACATATTTATCTATATATACAAGTTTTCAATATTGACTTATACCATTCAGAATGATTTAAAGGCTGAGTGGTATAAGTCAACATCCAAAATCTACACAAACATATATATATATATATATATATATATATATATATATATATATATATATATATATATATATATATATATATACATATTTTACGATTTTGGTAGTACTCATACTACGGAAAGATTAAATTTTAATTTAAATCAAATTATAATTATTAACAACTACGGCGAAACAACCAGAGAAAAATACACTCCAGCGCTGGGATATATATATATATATATATATATATATATATATATATATATATATATATATATATATATATATATATATATATATATATATATATATATATATATATATATATATATATATATATATATCAGTAATGTAATATCGTGTTTTTGCACACTGCAATAAGGTACGCAATTTGTGTAGTGAGAGACACCAAGGGATGTGCAAATGCTCGTCTCTGATAAAGCCCTATACCTGATCTTCTTGTTGGTATAGGTCCAGAGTTGGGTGGGCATGGACGCGACGAAACGATGCAGGACATGGCGTAATGCCGAGCCAACATCTTTGTGACGTATAGTCTAATGTTGGAACAGTTCCTATGTGTCACTTGGTGTCTCTCACTACACAAATTGTATGTATATATATATATATATATATATATATATATATATATATATATGTATATACGATTACACTTATATATCATATATATATAATACAATTACATTTGTCCATATATATGTATAATATATATATATATATGGATGTATATATACATCTATAATCAGATATGTACAACTCACATGTATACATATATATCTAAATATACAGGTTTTAAATATTGACTTATACCACTCTGCTTTTAAACCATTCAGTTCTGTAAAACCTTGTTACCCTACATAAAGTTTGATTTACCTTCATTGGAATCAACTGAAGTGGAGTAACTGGATTGTTAGTGAACATATCCTGTTTTCAGGGGATGAGGAAATATAGTATCAGGAAGTCAATCAATATTCTGAAGTATATAACTTCTCAGTATAAATCCTTTATTGAAGCGAGCGTAAGCGAGCTTCTTACATTCAACGAAATATGCATCTTGTCTGTCTGTCTGTCTGTCTGTCTGTGTGTAACGTTTACGTGTCCGACGATAACTTGAGTAAAAGATGACCGATTTAGTTGAAATTTGGTATACGTGTTCCTCTTACTAATACTCAGGCTAAGTTCGTTGGACAGCGTGATCCGTCCAAGGATTCGCGCGCAATGCTCGCGTAAACGTAAGCTTCAAATTTAAAGTTGGAATTTCAGGACGGGAAAAAATTCTATTATCATCTATACGATGAGACGAACATTTTTTTCAAATAACATTTTTTAGTAAAACCAACAACGACACTGCTATGAATTAATAAAGATCGCTAAAACTATTAAAGCGGACCTAAACGTTTAAAATAGAAAAAAACAACCTTTTTACCGATATCTTACGTTCTAACGTAACAATTTTAATACAACTTTATGTACATCGTCTAAAGTACAATTGAAACAAGTATGTAAAATTTCAACTTGATACAAGCAGTAGTATTTGAGCAATGAAGTGATACATTTATAATAATTGTTTAAAAGCTATGGTTAAGATTCTAATAGTCGTGTTGTGTGAAGGTTTGTTATGAAGTAAACCTTTATACCGAGTACGCCCACTCTACTCCACACTACCCTCTTCCACTTATCTTCAACTATGACATTCATCATGATTAACAAATTGCAATATTCAGTATTTTATTGCAATACGCTCGCTTCAATGATAGAGCCACGCGATGCCTAGTAATAATAAGTTCTCTGTTACAGATTTCACCCCTTTTTAAGGGATGGTATGCTTAAGAAAATAATTTTTTTTATTTTTTTTAACTTTGATGATTCAAATGACAACCTCTGGACCGTGTAATAATTAGTGTCGCCTACCCTATTAATACTTAATAATTCCGGATTAAAAAAGCATAATACAAATGATAGGATTGTAATTTTTATCATGATGATTTTGAATAGTAAACATAATATTTTTTTTTTATCATGTAATCAATTACCGAAATAATAGTTATATCCCCAAATTAATACATTTTAGGAACAACTTAGAAAATAAATTAATAAAACAGGCCTTATTTTTTTATTTAAGAATGTATTCGTTTAATAATTACTAGAACGATGTGATATTACTCATAATTAGCTTCAGATACGGCTTTTGAAATGTCGTTGTTATACAAGTAATGAGTTTTTTGCTGTAGTTACCTGCTGGTATATAAACTCAATACTTACTTTTTCTTAAATTAAATTATTGCTTTTGTAGCGCTGGCTAGTAGATGTTAGAGGAACTACAATGGTATTTTGTAGCTTATGTTAAAAATATTTAAAAAAGTAAACAAAGAGGTGTCATGGGGACATGTCATAAATAAAAATAATAAGAGAAAATGTAATAATAATTTTTTAAGTCGAGTTTTTGTTAGATTCAGCCGAGAATAGTTCGTATTAGATTCCGTGTAGTTTTTTCAGTTATTATAGATTCTCTTTAGACTTATTATTAACTTCTGTGATTGTGTTATATTAAAAGTTTACAGGTTGGTTTCCAAAGGGAATAAAGCTGTACTCGTTGAAAGATTGGAAGAAGCGTTAAAAGGCGAGGATTCTCATTCCGCTCCTTCGAAAGATGACGATGTAGACGCACCTGCAGGTGCCGATGAGACTACCGAACTAAGTCAGAGTGATTTTGCTGATGCTGAACAAGATCAAGAAGATAAAGACGAACAAAAGGAAAGAGAGACCAAACGAAGGTATTCTGAAGTAGACCAGGAAGAGGCAGAATCTAATAATTCCCCAGAAGGATCAAAAGGAGAAGACCAGACCAAGAATCGTCGATCTTCTCAGCAAGACAAAGAGGAGGACGAAAATATCGAGCCAAGAGAAGACAATCAGTCAGGAGAAAAAACAGCTGATTATGAGATGGGCAGATTTGACCAAGAAGGTAAAGAAACTGATTACAACGAAAACAACCACGAGGGTGCAATGGCTGAAAACAATTCTTATCCTGAGAACTTTGGAGAAGTTAAGCAAGAGCCTGGCGAAGAAAAGGGTGAGGTCCACGCATCAAATGCTGATTATGAAGACGATATAGAAATGAAACCTGATGTTTTTGAAATCAAAGATGGAAAAATGGCTATAGATGCTGGCGTTAAAGAAGAAAAGGAGAATAGAGAAGATAGGGAGGACAGGGACAATAGAGATGACAACTGGTCGAAGAAAGAAGGCATTAATTTGAGAAGAAATGAAAGCAAATATAAAATAGATGATATCAAAACTAGAAAAGATGTTGTAAGTGGCGGACATGTTGACAGTCGAATCAAAAAGGATGATAGAAGGAAGAGATGCATTGATGAAAGGGATAGGGAGAGAAGAATTGAAGATAGGGATCGGGAGAGAAGAAGGAATGACGAACTAAGACGAACTGATGATTTGAGTAGGCGACGCTTTGATGTTAGAGATCACCGATATCGAAACAGAGGTCATAAAAGAGATTCTGGTAGAGATCGACATCGGAAACAGCGAAGATCTCAAAGTACGTTAAAACAAGACCAAGATTTGCCAATAAGAGTTATATAAGAACTTATAGGTCTTCTTATAATTAGACCTGAAATAACTCCTTCAGGGGAGAGATGGCATCGTAAGAGTAGCCAAGATCCAAACCCAAGATGGAAAATTAACGCAGCCGGTACAGCGACTCTGCCCTCTTGCAGCGCGACAGGAGAGTCATCCAGGGGGCGCGGGCGGCTCTCCAAGCCCAGCTGAGCGGTGAGATCTGGCGAAGAAAGAGCGACCCATGCCACCTCTTTGTCTACTTTGGGTAGATAGGGTTATTAAAAAAGTAAACAAAGAGGTGTCATGGGGACATGTCATAAATAAAAATAACAAGAGAAAATTTAATAATAATATTTTAAGTCGAGTTCTATTTTAGATTCAGCCGAGAATAGTTTGTATTAGATTCCGTGTAGTTTTTTCAGTTATTATAGATTCTCTGTAGACTTATTGTTAACTTCTGTGATTGTGTTATATTAAAAGTTTACAGAATCAGACGTTTTGTACTTCTTTGATTTATATTATTCTTTGAAAGGACGGAACGACGGTTAGTTGAACCGGCCTTAGATTTTCTTTTGTAAAAGCTTATGTAATATATCGATCGAAGGGTTGATTATTTTATTTCCAGTACATAGTGCTTGCTGGTGGAGCAATAACGAACTAAACTCTTATTTGTTTAACTTGTATTATATTATGCATTAGGTCTATACTCTAGAACCTGGAGTTTAGGCGGCTTGGCCGAAGCGAGCAAGAGTGAATAGCTGGCCACACACGAGCGGATTTTTTTGACGGACCAGGTCTGCGTACCTGGTCCGCGGACCCCGTCTACGGATCTCAGGTCTGTCGTTCCCCCACTAACGTGCATACCCCGTCCGTCGGATCTAGTCCTTCAACTCGGTTCGCCGACACGGTCCGCTCGTGTGTGGGGCAAATCCGCGAATTTTTCATTGTTGGTCCACGGACCCAGGTCTGTCCAACATGCTCGACAGACTTGGGCAACGGAAGACGGATCTCAGTACAGGCGACTTTATATTATTTAGTTAAAAAACCCTTCTTATAAATTTATTTAGGAATATTTTCTTTTTTGCAAGCTTTAATTTAACTTGCAATGTTTGAATGTATGTATGTATATAGGTATGTATGTAAGTATGTATGTATATATATATGTCCGGGTCAAATCTTGCAACTGAATTTTAAAGCAGTTATCCTCAACCAATTGAATCGAAATTTTGCATACAGGTTTAGTTTGGATGAAAATGCATGGTTAGATAAGTGACGTCAATCTAAATCCAATATGGCGGACAGTCAAGATGGCAGACTAGTTATTTTTTAAGAACACCCATGATATGTGTATCAAATGAAAGGGTTTGCTGAGAAAAATACGAAAAATAAAATGCCTTCACTCCAAATCCAATATGGCGGATGGCCTAAGCTAAAAGCTTGTTTTTTTTTTTAAATCTATTTATTATTTTTTTTTTCCTTTTGTAGGATTGTTATTTTTTTAATAAATAAAAAATCCTTCTTTTCTTTAATAACAGCTATATTTTACATATCACGTCAGGGCTTCTCTTCAAACTACAACATTTAAAACGTTTTAAAAGAAAATAATGTTTTTAATTTATCATAAAAAAAACTCTATGTAGGCAAAAATTTGTAAAAAAGAAAAATTCTCCAAATAAAAAATAAAAAAATCTTTTTTTTTTATGTGTTTGTCGGTGTAATGCTCATTGAGCTTCCACAAACAAGGATGCTGGCGTTACCAATCAATTAATTGTTCAATGTGAACATTAGTCCACTCCTCTTTCTTTGTCATATTAAAATAAATAAATGCCGGGGTGAGAAATACATAGAAGAAAATTGAAACTGGAGTGAGAAAAATAAAACTGTATAATGAACTAAAAAAAAAATAAATAAATAAAAAACAGGTCCGAGACAACTTAGACAAACTTTCTCATACATATATAAAAATGTTATTAAAATAATCATAAAAATAACTTAAACTCGCCGGGGAATCGAACCCGGCGTCTCTTTGTCCGATTTTAAAGTTATTTTCTCAGGAACTAGATTTTTCCCGTGAAAAAGGCTTATAACGTTAGATTCATATTTAAATGGACTACATTTTAAAATGTTTTAATCAAAATCGTCGGAACCGTTTTCGAGAAATAATTTTTTTCTTTGTTTTGGAGGGTAGGAAACCCAAAATTGCAGTTAAAATTAATTTCTCCATTTCGCCTTAGGGTATGATTTTTCTGAATATGTATGCCAAAAGTCGGGAAAATCATCCTATGGTTAAATTATTATTTTACCATAGGAGCCTTAAAAATCAGATCATTTTTACTCAATGAATAAGAACACTCCAGCTTATAAACCCACCGAAAAATAAATAATGAAATGAATAAACAAACAAACAATTTAAAAATAAATTAAATTAACAAACTTAAAAATAACAATAATAATATGTTAATTTAATGAACAAATTAAATAAACATAATGAGGTAGAAATCTTAAGAAATGAAAAAAAATCTTACTTTTATTTTTTTATTTTATGCAGGAAGCTTAAATTCAATTTAGTTTATTTTTAATTAACTGAGCGAAGCCATTTTCTTTTTTCTTTTTTTTTTTTTAAGAACCTACGAGTAATTTTATGTGTATTTTTAGAAGAATTTATTTGTACTTTCACGTATAAATACTACCTTATTACTTGTTGACCTCTATTAAGAATGTATGTGGCTTATTATTATTATTATGTACTTATGATGTAAACACATGAACTCCTATTTGTAACATTTGTTACAATCTAAAACAAATATATTCTATTCTATTCTATTCTGTCGGGAAAATCGGCCCAGTAGTTTAGGCTCCACTCGCGTAAACAGACAACAGATGGACAGACATTTTTTAAAAACCACTTTTTTGGACTCAGGGGACCTCAACACGTGTAAATCCATCAAAATCGAATTTTTGCGCCATCGCAATACTTTCTCTTTCTATGAGAAAGTAAAAAACAGGTGTAATTGAATAAATAAAATTAATTTAATTTAACTGAGAAATAAAATAAATGAAATGAAACGACATTTGAATGAGCAATATAGAAATGATTAGGAACAAAATCCGCAGACTTGGTCTGTGCGTGTGTGTTGACATCGGCAGACGGGGTCCGCGGATCTCATGTCCGCCGACAAGGTCCTCGTCGTTTGTTTCTCCACTAACGCACATACCGGGTATGCGGATTTCCCCAAGTTTGTTGAAAAAGTCCGTGGTCCGTTGTAAAAATCCGCTCGTGTGTGGCCAGCAAATATCTCGGAAATTTCGTCTAAACACTTCTCAGACACAGTTTTAATTCAAGCTAATGCTTAATGCAATTTATGTTATACTATGCTAACACATTAGATCCATTTTTACAAGCCTTTATTTAACTTGCAATGTTTGTATTTATGTTCAGATCAAATCTTGCTACTGAATTTTAAAGCAGTTATCCCCAACCGATATAAATTGAAATTTTACATACACGTTTAGTTTGGAAGACAATGCATAGTTAGCTAAGTGACGTCATTCTAAATCCAATAAGGTGGACAGCCCAATATGGCGGACTAGTTATTTTTTATGGACGCCCATGATATGGGTATCAAGTGAAAGGGTTAGCTGAGAAGAATACGAATAAAATCTTGCTTTTAAAGATTTTTTACTATTAATGTATTACTTAATAATTCGTATTGTTAGCTTTATATAATTGGCTATAAAGAAAATTTCAAAAAATAAATAATAAAAATTTATTAATAATATTAATAATAAATATTAATATTATATAAATAAATGATATTAATATTATATAAATAAATGATATTAATTTGGGTTACAAGCCCAAGCCATACTCTTAAATTATTTTCTAGTCATATTATTAATAATAAATTATTCATTAAATGAAAAAATACAATAACATTTACTTACATACTAACAGAAAAAAATTAACCAATTTTCAAAAATAATTTGATTACTTTTCCCTTTTTAATGTCCAACATTAATTACCTGCAATATAATTTTCTGTAGAATGTTTTAAATTATTTTTTCTTATTATCTCTCTTTCACCTTTAGGAATAAAATAATGCAATGTACTGCTGTGAAACTTATTTCAGCAAAATAAGTGAATACCTTTTTAAACTGACTTAACCTTATCCTATTGGTGATATAAAATAACATTTTCTACTCAAATAGTATATTTTTATTGTTTGAGCATAAACTGGTGACATGACCATTTTCTCATTAGACGCCAGGTCTCAGACATTGAAGTTAAACAATAGATTTTTTAAAAAAGATAAAAATCTCAAAGTTTTATTTACATAATGTCTTACATAATATTCACAGATCAAATAAAAAAGTGCTTGTATAAATTATAGTTAACAATTTCTATACTTTAGATTCGGTAACCTCTCTCTCAGGTAATATTGGCGTCGTCGCTAACTTCCATTTCTGTAAACAGATAATTATTTATTAATTTTTAATATATATATAATATATATATATATATATATATATATATATATATATATATATATATATATATATATATATATATATGTTTATATATATGTATATATATAATGTGTGTGGGTACAGGTACAGGTACAGTGATCTCATTGGGAATTTACAAATCAATACGTTTCATATCTAAGTTGTTGTTTAGATGAGAGAGACAATATTAAACTGGGATCAACGTGGCCCCTCTAATCTGAGCATTTAAGTCACTACTAAACAAGTAGCTTACGTATAGTATAAAAGTACATGTTATATTAATAATAAACAACGTTAGCACTTTCACTTGCAGATCAATACAATCAACACTTTTTATAAATAAAAAAGGCAAATAAAGGTTATTTTAGATGCAGGTGTCAATCAAACAAATCCATGATCATTTATAAGCACAACTCTAAAATGAGGGCTATAATACAGTGTTGCCAACCTCATTGCAACAACTTCATTACATTTGCGATTCATTTTCTACTAATTTTAAAATAATTAAGTTTGAAATCCTTCATTTTCTTTCTGTTTCACTTTTTCTCTCTGGTTTTTGAGTATTTATTGGGTCAGGGAAGAAAGGCTTACTTCACTCCCCTCATATTAAAGTGAAAACATAACTTTTTGTCCCTTCTAGAGAGAAATTATGTTTATATGGAGATTGGGCTTATAAAGCCTTGCTATAAAATAATAAGAAGACTTGATTTAGTAGAATTTTTTTTTTTTATTATTTACAGACGAAGCCAGAAACTATTAAACATAGAACATGCTTTTCCTAATGACATTTAGATATTCTATTTATAGATAAGTACGTCCGTTCACGGTGTACAGGTATCTTTTTTTCCAGGTCCTCTGCCCCACGCCCACGGCCCCAGGCTCCTTACACTAGGTCCTATGCCCCAGGCTTCAAGATACCGGCTCGCCCGAGGCTCGCTGCAAAAGGTCCCCTGTCACAGGCCCCCGGCCCGATGAGCCGATTTTGCTCTCTCACTCAGATTCACTGGGTTGACAATTGCAGAAGCGTATTCGATGCTAAAATAGTTCAAACCTGTCCCGATCTCCCTTATTATAATTTTGAAATAAATATATGGTAACGTTACCTTGTGCAGTGATCCTGGTTGCCTGAGAATATCGTAAACGAAGAATAAAGGAATTAATATCATAGGTATAAGTGCGATACTAAAACCAAGCTTAGTAGCCCAGGTTGGATACGTGTATTTTCTGTTGTACTTCAGAGGAAGTGTATCAACCGTGGAAAATATTAATATACCCTTGAACAAAAAAACAACAACGTATTTAGTAACATAATAAATAATAATTAGACAATCTTCCTGAAAATGGACACAACTAAAATTAGTCGGGGTAGTCAATGCTATATTTAATTGCGCTTGGCCATCAATAAATTAAAGTGCTGACATTGTTATATAGACTAATATACACACGAAATAATGGTTTTGGCGCTTCGTCTCGGAATTGCCGATCTGAGAAATTAAAGTAAATGTCCTTTTTCTTGGCTTTAAATGCCCCAAACCACAGCTTGTATTGTAGGGCTTGTGAATAGCTGATTCTGACACACATTATCTCTTTGACTTTTGGCCACAGAATGCCATCCGTTCCGAGGCATTTAAAAATAATTCTTTCATGCTTCAAATGCCTCACAAAATGGCTCATATTGTAGGGCTTAAAAAGCCGCTAGTTCTCATTCATCGCAGCTCTTGAGTTACTTGTCATAGACATTAAAGGTTAGCCTAATAATATACGCTTTTCTCGGCAACAGTAGGCCCTAGAGAGGAACCAAAAACTCTATTCTATTGGCGGTTACACTCTGGTTGTTATCCACAACGCCATGGAACAGGATGTTGAGTTGAGATTTTTTTCAGCATTTTGAACATGAAAAACATATTTATAATTCACAGACATTGGCAGAAAAGAGGCAAGTCTTTAAATATGGCTCATTTTGTAGGACTTGAAGAACTGAATCCAGAATACCGATAACAGTATTGGTGCTCGACTGCGGTACGCCCGTTTCGAGGCAACAAAATCCGGGAGGAACCACAAACTATTCTAGTGGCGGATGCACTCTGGTTGTTACTTGCATATCACGATACAATGGGCTGAGTTTGGAATCACATATTTTTGCATTTCAAACATGCATAATTTAATGATTGTAGAAGTTTCGTTCTCGTATTTTAGACTAATTTTAGTAATGCAAGTGCAATAAAATACTGCTATTGGTTTTAATATAGAGCTAGGTGAGGTCATTTATTATACACGTGGCAAGTTGGAGTATTGATCTGTCGTGACGACGAAACTACCTGTTGCTTCCTCGTACTCTCTTACCTACTATCACTTTCTCCTGTGGAATTTGTTTTGGACATTTTACAATTTATTGATTTTTGTTTGCAATACACCAAACCCTGGCTTTAAATATACTTAAAAACTTAAATTTCTTAAACTAAAGACTAAAAGTAAATTAAAAACTATACATTTACCTAAAGGCCTACACACACACACACACACATATATATATAATATATATATATATATATATATATATATATATATATATATATATATATATATATATATATATATATATATATATATATAACGTCTAACTTTATTTATTTATAAATAATTATAAAATTCTTTTGTATTTGTACATAATTAAGATAATGATTATGTATCATAATCATAAATGCCTATATTTTATATTTATAAATACATTTTTTTAATTTAATAGTTTTTGGTTTAATTGTAATGTCATTGTTTCGTCGATGTTATTGACTCCCTCGAGAAGAAAAAGTACTGTTCAGCTGTCTTCCTTGACGAAGCGCAAGTTTTTGACAGTCTGGCATGCTGGAATGCTTTGACAACTTAAAGGCATTATTCCTTTCACATTATTCATTCCTACCACCTTTGCAGATGACAAGTCAAACTCTCTTCGTACATAAGAATCCTGAAGTTGCACCGGACCAAATCCAATCCTGTAGTTGCATCGGACATCTCCCCCTCCTTTAACCTTGGTTTAGGAAATGGAGAATAAAGATAAACAAACAGTAAAGTGTGCATGTCACCTTTACTCTTCGTCATAGCACTTGTTCTTCAGTCACCCTTAATCAAGTTCTTATTCCTCAATCTGATATTGTCCGCTACCTCGGTCTTATCCTTGACACACGTCTTACCACGTAATCTATCTCTAATTATCTATTTATTTACTATATCTCTACTTATTTATTATATTTTATATTATTAAGTTTTGTATTACCCTCTATTGACATTTAAGTTTGAATAAGAAAAATCCTTAACAGGTCTAATGGTAGTTTAAATAAAAATTAAAAACTTTTGAGTTTTAAAAGTATGAAAACTCAAGTTTTTTTTAATTTTATTTAAACTACCCATCAGACCTGTGAAGGATTTTTTTTAAACTTAATTATATTTTACTTACTTTCTGTAACATAATAGGTGTATTCACTGGATTATAACCTTTTCTTACAATTCATGCCAAATAAAAATGTTAAAAATAACACTCATAACATTTAAATTGTAGTTGTGTTAAACAATAAAGATATAAACAAGAAAGAAAAAATTGTTATCTATGGAATGTAGTTGGAGTATGAGCCGATAGATGTCAGTCCTGTGTCAATTCCACCATCTTTTCCGTTTTAAACTTTTTTAGCATAATGTGAAGTACATAGAAATTTGATGAAATGATAATATAAAAAAAATCACTTTAATTTTGTTGATTTAGGATTAAAATAGGAGTAAAAATAAAAACCTTCAAATATTCCATCATCATACTTTTTCTGCTTTTTCAGAGCTACTTTACATATTAATTTGATATATTTATGCTTATAATTATAAAGTACCCAATTAGTACCTGTAACTAGTACAATCAATTGGGTACTTTATAATTATAAGCGTTATTTCTCGGTCTAGTTCTATGTCATTAATGTTGACTTCTAAGACTTGTGGTATATTTATGCTATAAACTATCAAATACCTTAATAATAAAATGAATGTACCACGGTATAGTTTTATTTTTTAACATAATTTTCTTACCATAAAAAATAAAATACAAGTAACCCACTTTTTACTAATTAGTGCACGTTGGAGTTCTCTATTTATATTATTTTAAATCTTTCTTTCATTTAAACATTACATTATAATAAAATGATTTTATAAAAATATTCTCTAGCCAAGCGCGTATGATAGCAAAACTTAGCATGGCCTTCATGGTCATACTTATTTTTTTAAGAAAACAATCTTCATAGTAATATTTAATAGTGAAATATAGAAGTTACCATTGTTAAAACAGGCGTGAAGATAGTCCAGCAAATCTTCAGCCACCAATGTAAACGATAACCAATCATTTGTTGAATATTTTTGTAGAATCTTTCCACTCCGTAAAAATAGGCAACAGTAATACATTCGAAAAAGCAAAACCAAAGAAGAACCATGCCACTTGCTCCATAGTAGTCAAATAATTGAAACACGTACATACCACCCTGTAAAAAGAATGGCAGGGTGAAAAAAGTATAAAAATGAGGCATTACCTTAATATCTTTAATTATCAAATTTTACACTTACATTAGTGACCATAGTTAGTCCTATTAAATAGCTGATGACGCACACCAAAGCTATGAACATCGCTTTGATTGACGGTTTCCTTAAATAGCGTGGGTATAAATCTACTATGGCCGTTATGAAACCCTCCACACCAACGAACTGTGAATCTAAACCCATCAGCAAAATCATGAAGAAGAACAATACTGACCATACAGAAGACCAAGGCATCTGCGTAACCTGAAACATAATTACCTTGATTAACATATAGATTATCTCGATTAATGTATAGATTGTCTTTATAAAAATATATATTAGCTTGATTAATATATAGATTGTCTTGATTGGGATACATATTATCTTAAAAGATATAGATTATCTCGATTAAAATATAGATTATCCTGGTTAGGATATATATATATATGTGTGTGTGTGTACATAAAGAATATTAATTTACATAATGATAAGATTAAATTAAAACTATAACATTAGCAATTAAATGATATTTGTTTATTATTACAATGTATTGTTTCTTTAAGTAATTCAATATCTTAATCCGAGTTTTAAATGTTAATGGTGAGGTTTACGAAAGAGATACCTTACAAATATTTACATTTTTATAATCATTAAAAATAAATAGTATATTATTGCCTTCAATTAAAAAAAAAAAAAAAAAAAAAAAAAAAAAATGAATAAAACGTGGCATATTATAATTAAAATTTCAATTATTTGATATATTGCACAATATATCAATACATGATGTATATGATTTGTGTACAAAACATTTGTTTTGTTATTTTATTTCATTATTAATTTGTTTGGATAATTCAAATAATAGGTTAAAACAAGGAATATGTCAAATGGTCCAGTAAAATTAGTAATAATAGGGTGATTCTTCGGAATAATGTTAAGCAAATTTTAAAGGGAATACAATGGGCACAACACAGCAATCATGTATACAATTAAGTTTATCTATATTCAAAATTCGTTTAACTTTATCAATATACTTTTTTATCTTACCGCTTTTGGGTAGGCGATAAACACGAGCCCTGGACCTGATTCGACGACATCTTGTACTGACACTCCTTGTTCCTTTGCCATAAATCCAATTACACTAAATACGGCAAAACCGGAATACAGACTTGTACAGCTGTTTACCACCGATATGAATACACAATCTTTAACGAAATTATTATGGAAATCGTTGTAAGAACCTAACGCGGTCATACATCCGAGTGCTATGGCGTAAGAGAAGAAGATTTGTGTTCCGGCGTCAATCCATACCTGAAAAATTAATGGTTATTATGTATTAAAAGGGTGGTCTTTCAAAACAAGTTTACTAGAGGAGGCAATGCAAAATAGAGTATACAGAAGCAAGTGCTTTAGTTTTAGTTAACTTAAGCGCTTCAGAAAAGGGTTAAAATTCCTCTCTTCTTGGTCAAATTATAATAATACTTTTAACAATGCATCGAATGCTTGGGAAAGGTTGAAATAAGGGTTGAATAAGATTGGTATGGAATGTTATCTCAAGGGAAGCCCTTAGTTTAAATGAAATGTTTTGATATACTTTGTAAGGCGGGAATAGTATGAGCCTAAATATCTCTATCTAGGGAGCTTTTTTTAATAAATCATATTTAATTTTATTTTAAATTTAAATATATTATTTTAAACTATTATCATTATTCAAGTACATTAAAAAATGTTGTAAAATACTTTTTTTTTATTTTAAGTCGGATTTTGTAACTGTATTATTCGTCCCAAACATATTATATAATAATAATAATAATTGCATCGTTATCGTAGTTGCGTGTTAATTATTCATATTTGGTTTAGCCCTTTTAAAAAAAAAAAAAAAAAAAAAAAAAAAAAAATGAAAAACATTATTTCTTACAGTGCAAACATTTTTTTTATACTTATAATTGATAAATAATCCTGTAGCACGGTGTTACTTAATGATTAACCCGGATATTTCTACAAAACATTTTATTATTATCCTAATACACAACTAACTATATTTTCTACGTGACAGATGACATGCATGTCAATATTAACTAACTGTGTGGCGCAACAGCCCGTGGAGGGCCTAGGCCTGCACAATGGCTTATGCAACTACATAATATTATGTCTTGGACGAGTCGGGCTTAGTGTTTCACTCTATTAGCTGTATAAACCTTACAATTATACAGGGTGGAGCGCGGTAGACGTATAAATTTGAAAATGTAATAAAACACAGAATGTTACAAAATATTTTTTTTTTTAAATTTTTTCCTGATTTAATAATATGGGAAATTTAAATTTACCTAGATTTAAACAAAGTATCGGATAAGTGGTTCCCCTCACACTCCAAACACTGATTAAGCCTTTTTTCGAAGTTTTTGTGCACTCTTTCGAGCATTTCCACAGAAATTTCGGCAATTTTGGCTCGAATGTTGTTCTTGAGGGCTTCCAGGGTTCTGGGACGTTCGCTGTACACCAAGGATTTAAGGTATCCCCACAGAAAAAATCACAAGGAGCCAAATCAGGCGATCTTGCTGGCCAGTTTAAATCGCCTCTTAAAGAGATGAGACACCCGGGAAATCTGTCTTGCAAAAAGTTTACGCAAACCCTTGCTTTGTGGGCTGTGGCTCCGTCCTGATGAAACGTGGAACCTAAACTTCCTGACCCCCTCTTTCAAACGACCCTACTCTCAACCGTCTAGGACCAATAGGAAGGGAGCAATTCCCTCTTCAAATTCATAAGTCTGCCGCGCTCCACCCTGTACTTATAATAATATTATTATTTTTTAATTTTTATGAATATAATATTTATAAAATTATAATGAATATAATATCAAAAAGTATATTCAATTAAATTTGGTCATAAAATATCGACAAAATCATAATCTACCTTTTCACGATACTGGTAAAATCAACGTGGGTGAACAAAACAGTGCGCGTGTACAGTTATGAGTTACAATCAACTGGTTAGCTGTTACAACTTCGTTTACTTAGCCCGGACTCCTTTAAACATTTAGCCCCACCTTTTCATCGGCCTTTCTCATTATATTATAAATTAATGATAACCCATTTTCATAAATTAACTTTAAATCGGTACTTCAAAGGTAAGCAATGAAATTAAAACAGAAAATAATAGCAGCCTTTCAGCCTTTCTTCAAGTTATTTTAGATTCAGTATCTCTTACTTATTTACAATCGAGTTACAATAGTTTACCACAATTATCTGTCAGCGTAATTCAGTGCATACCACAAAAAGTTTTTTTTTTTTTTAAATAATTTTACTTTTTTATAATTTACCTATTAGATACAAAAATCATCAATTATAATATGGAATGTAATCTTCGGCCGGAAAAATATGGTTTTTCTGAGAAATTTATGGACAGCCAAATTTCAATCAGTTCATCTGTTGTGGCTTTAGTTAATCGGTATTCTAGAGCCAGCGTGGATTAAATTACATACCACATCTGCTCGGCCATCACTGAATCAAGGGCGGTACGAGGTCGTAGGTTCGATCCCTCGTCTTGATGCTCTGATTTATGGCTCACTAATGATCACATCATACTCGCTTCGGCGGTACAACGGACATAGGTATGATGTGTGAAGTGGCTGCAACTCTCTACCAAGGGGCAAGTAAAATGGGCCTAAAAAATAGCCTAATTGCTAGGTTCAAACATTTGGTTCGTCCTACCCGTCTAGTACTAGTACCTTAATACTACTACTACTAATCGCGATTCTACACTTCCCAGGATATTTTTATGACTGTGGGGAAAAATTTCGGTTTTCACCTAGAAGAACCAAAATTTTAATGTTCCAATTATATATTTCCCTTCGTCTATGACCTAGTCATATCCCGATAAATCATTGCATGCCTCTTTATCTGAACATCTCCATTCTCTAATCCACAACCTTTTTCTACCATTCATTCACCAGAAATCTTCTTCATCTGAGGAGGCAGTTGTAACGTGACTCATTAAGCAATGGTTAACATTCTCTAAATACATAAAATATTTCTAGTACTTATGAGAATAATTAATTAAAAGTTCCTTAAATTATGTAAATCAAGCCATTGTTAAATCATACTGTTCTCCATATTGCTAATAAAATATTATTATGTATTTAAATTATAAAAATAGAAATTAGTAATATAATAAATAAATGCCAGCTTACCTGAGATTCCAATAATTTTCTAAAATCAGGCTTCAAATAAAACTGTATTCCTTCTAAAGCTCCGTCCAATGTCACTCCTCGAATTAGTAGCGCAGTCAGCATAAAGTACGGAAATACAGCTGAAATATTTATTACAATAATAATCTTTATAAATTTAATAATTGAAATACTAGAATTCGCCAAGATTAAAAATTTAAAAAGGTGAAATAAATTTAAAAAAAAAACTGAAATAAAAAAAAAGCTGGATGAAAATATGCGGCCTTTTAAGTTTTTATTTCGGTACTTAACATGAGTTAATAAACATTTAATCTTTTTTAAAGGCCAAAATTTATTGCCAACAATATTGGGTCATTTCAAGACAACAGGATCTCACAGCTATGAATCACACCCCGTAATTGTTCGGTGTTCAAATTCTTGTTTTAGGAAAAACACCTTGAACTTTTGGATACATTGTGATCCCCATAGTTTTTTAAAAGAAATTTTTGTGTAATTTTTTAAAAGTTTATTAGCGTAATTTAAAACAAACGAAACGCCTACCCGATGAGAAAGCTCGAAAGATATTTTTGAACCTGTTTTTTAACTAGACTCAATGAAACAGGAGCATCCTCCATTAATTATTGGCTTGCTCTTGAAATGATACAAACACTAATCATATCAATAATGGTTAACATGTGCATTTAAATACTCTCTTTAGCCAAAAGTAAAATAATATACCTCTAATAACTAAATGTAATATACCTGTAAAGTAGACAACTTTTCCTGAAGATTTTATTCCTTTCCAGATACATAAATAGACCAAAATCCAAACGACAAGCAATGACAGAACTAACTCCCATCTTAAGGATCCAACCTGTTCTATGCCACCACTAATTCCCAATACTCTTCTCCTGATAACAAGTATAAAAATCATTACAATCAGGATAAGTACAGTTTTAAATTGTCTGTCAGTTAAACTCGAATATCTACTCATCCGTACACCAAGTTCTCCCTTATAAAAATCTGTAGCCCGAATTGTGCACTAAAAGGCGGGGTCATTATTATCGATGGGACGAATTACACCATTGTAGCCGTCAGCCACATTGTATGTTCTTGTTGTTTCCATTTGCCTCAAAAAAATGTTCCAAAAAAAGATTTAAACTTGTAAAATATAACTTGTACGACTACAAAGAAGAAGAAAGGCAGTAATAATAATGATAAGTAATTTATATTCGTAACCGTAGAAGAAAGACAGTGGAAGATGATAGAAAATATGAGGTGAAACAAAATCAATTATATAGAATATTAACAAGGAATTCAGCTAAGCAGTTTTGCACATTTGTTTGTTGGCCTCTTCTTAGTTAGGGTTTGCTTAAGTGCGTGCGAATATTTCAGTCGCTGATTGTCTACTTCTACCTTAAAATATTTCTAGTCATAAAACAAATAATAATGTATCGATTACTTTAAGTAAAAACTTACTCCCAATATTCGACGACTGCATCAACTTTAGAAGTATTACTTGTACTGTTCAACTGGTTTGGCTGGAAACATTTGTCCGTGTTCCACCAATTGTTGCACGAACCCCAAGGAAGTTCTTTGGTGAAAGAGAAATAAAGGAAATGTGCTGCCCATGCCAATATAACGATGTAGTATACGTTAAGAACAAAACAAATAATTGTAGTTCCATATCCAATACCTGAAAAATAGTAACCAGTATTCTAGATTATTCATTCTTAAATAAAAATTTTTCATAAATATCCGTAATAAAATTTATTGCATATTTTCACTGAAGCCTTCCGATGATCATTCAACTACTTTACTATTCTACGAAATGACCTCAGGAAAATATTTACATAAAAGTAACCGTCAAAATAAGAATCCTCGATTCCAGATATTTGTGCAACTAGCTCACCATCTATTTTTTTTTATTTTATTTGTTTTTATATAGAGAAATAGCAATGTAAGTAATTATTTAAAAATAATACTGGCGGATTTAAAAATATTATTTGCCTTATCTTTTTTATCTAATCATATTTATGTTTATATCAAATATTATTAGCGCCAAAAATGAAGCTCCCGCCCTTCAATGGTTTAAAAACTAATAATTCAACTTCGACACTAGCGCTAACCCCGAGTTGCGTCTCAGGCTGGCGTTAATTAGTTTTTCTTCATTCATAACACCGTCGTCCCGGTAACACCGCCACCGTTACACCCAGAGAAGTAAGCTCGAGGCTGGCCAGTCCATACCGGTATGGTATCTTTTTCCGCAGTTAATTTATGATTCAAGAAGAGCAAACCAGTGTTTTTTTTTTTTTTGTTTGTCACGTCTGTTTTTTTCACTTAAATTCCAAGTTTTAATTTTAAAATACTAGTAAAACAACCAAACCCTCATCCCACTTGATCAGCGCATAGCTCTGAGATCTCAAGGCCGTCAAACATCGACCTGGATGCTAAGGCTTATGTATTTTCTATTTTAATTAAAGTAAGCCCAGTGATCTAGGTTGGAAGGATTCATTTGTTAATTCTGAAGCTCCCCCCAATTCTCCAAATACTAAAATAGTAATCAATGATCAAATTAAATTTAGCTTGATTAATTAATGCTTCTTTTGCAGTATCATATATGTCTTCCCTCCATTATAAAATATATCTAAGGATAATATGTCTGAGAGTTAACAGTTTAAAAAAAAAAAAAAATTCATCATTCTACCATGTCTGAAGTGAATTAATAAGCAAAATTTTATAAATATGATCAAAACTAATTTTTCTCTAGTAATCAGCCGTAGGAATTAAGACATTTGGCAATCTCGACTGCTTATATATTTGTTTTTAATTAATCAGGTTAAATTTAATTATATTATTGATTACTATTTTAGTATAATTTGTTAATATGAACTTACGTTGCTACTTCTCTATTTGTATATTAATAGCTCGCGAACTAGTTAAACAAACATCTGGTTAACGATTCTTATTTTGAACATTAAATAGAAACGTGTGTAACAAATTAAAAGTAAATTATTATTGTCAGTGCAATATTTTAATACAACTTTTTGTGGTATTTACAGCATTACGCTGAAAGATAATTGTGATAAAATATAGTAACTTCTTTTTCAGTAAAAAAGGAAATTATCAATGTAATATATATATATATATATATATATATATATATATATATATATATATATATATATATATATATATATATATATATATATATATATATATATATATATATATATATATATATATATATATTTTTTTTTTTTTTTTTTTTTTTTTTTTTTTTTTTTTTTTTTTTTTTTTTTTTTTTTCAAGAATGACTGCTTCATTATTTTTTTTTTTTTAGCGAGTAGAATAAAATTTTCCTGTAATTTCTAAAATGTGACTTAATTTACCTCCGAAGTACCGACAATATGTTAGTAAAACTTTTTTATATTAAAATAATTACCTCTTAATAAAGGGCAGATATTCCAAACCGTTATTCCTCCTTCACTCATAAACTGTCCTAACCCTACTTCGAGGAAAAATATTGGTATCCCTCCAGTAAGTAAACATACTAAGTATGGAATTAGGAAGGCACCTATAAACATAAAAAATAAAATGTTAAAGAAAACAAATTAATAGTAAAAATAATAATAATAGAACTAACAAATTAATTAATTATAACTATTTTCCTTTGTGTCTTCAGGGATGTCACTATAATAGAAAAAGCTAATACGTTTGCTTTTTCATATTTATTTATTTGAAAATATTTGGCCATTTCATTGGTGATGGTTCACTTCGTCACATTTTCAAACCTGAATCAGTTTTTTTTTTTTTTTTTTTTTATAAATTAGTAGATTGTTCCTTGTAGTATAAATTCTTGATTAGTTGGGTCTTTTAAGGAAAATTCAAACTCCTCACATTTGTGATATTTCGATCCCTCCTTGGATCATTCTCAAGCTTACTACATTGTCAAGTTATTGTTTTCTATAAAGTTTTTTGAAAAAAGTTAAATTAAAATCGGACAGATTCTCGACAAATTCACCTGAAATACAGGTACTGTCAATTAAAATATTAATTAACAATATCTCAGACATCAAAATAAATATAAAAAAAAAAAACACTAAGAACAACACATTTCTACTACATACTACACTTGTACGATAAGAAGAGAAGAACAGATAAGACACTCGCCGCGCTTCTTATCAGTTAAAAAAGTTACCTGACTCTGTTTTTTCCATAAGTAAACGCTATTTGTATGCTTCACGGGCTTCAAGCTCTAAATAATATTGGCCACTCTGCATAATTTTCAACACTCAGTGTCAAATATTTCGGGTCATGCAATAATAATTATTCGTGATTTATCATTACCACTCGCTACCCGAATTTGAATTCAATGGCTATGGCTAAACAACGTTCTATTTATGATTATCCCAACTTTGTTAAAGCTTTGCCACTATGATTTATTTATTATCATAGCAAATGCTAAAGCCACTGGAAACGGTCTTCTGTGCCAAATAAAAGGAACATTTATTGATTCACCTGTATCCAATTTAATTTTTTATAAACTATCTATGTGTACCCAGTAGTGATTATGTATAATGAGGTTGGATCCTGACGTGGGTAAAAAGTATAAAAACTCAGTTCAGTGTTGGCGACGTTTCGACCTCACCGGTCCTTATCAAGCCTAAAATATAAATTCTTTATTTTTATATATATAAAACCACATACACTGTGTCCGTTCTTCTGGATCAGATAATCATAATACATAATTATAAGAAAAATTGAATAAAATAAAAACCCTTGTCATAAATAGATAACAATAAGAATAGATACCGATAATAATAAATAACAATAATAATCATAAGTAATTACCTAGTTGACATCTAGTAGACATTATCTGTCTCTAAATATGTCTGGTAACTGTCAATTCAACAATTTAGTATTGTTTCGTCTCATGACATCTATAAATAATAAACTGATTAAAACTATGTCACAGCTAAAAAATCTCATTAGATAGAATGGAAAAAAAAACAAAAAAACCAACGAATGTAACAATACACATACCCTATCATTAGATACTTTCGTCGTAGTTATAATCTTAAGTACACAATAAATTCTCCTTCTTCACATCTTAAAAGTTGAATTAAATTAACATTGAACCACAAAACCATACTCTAATACTAATATCACAGTATTTATATAAAGAAACAACCGAAAAAAACGTTAACAAAACAACTATTTGGTAACAAGCTCTGATGGTATAGGTATATATTCCTTATCACAGTATCTTATCACTCTTATCAATTCGGTGTTTCTAATTTTTAATACGTATTCTTAAGTACTATTATGTAACTAAACCTAAGTAAACCTTTAATTAACTCTAGTATTCCTTAAACAGTTTTCAAGTTTTGTGATAACTTATTAATTTAGACTTCAAAATTTACGTTTTCGGCGGGAAAATTTGATTTGAATTGTACTGGTATATGCCGCTATAGAATTTATTCAGGGATCTAGCATCTGTCTTTATGTTTACTGTACTGTCTATTTAGATTGCTATATTCAAGGCTTCTAGCATTTTTCTCCTATTCATATTATTTTCCCTAGCCAATATTTTAGTATTCTCAAATTCAAAGGTATGTTTAGTAGCTGCCGCATGACTACTTAGGGCTGTGTTGGCATTACCTTTTTTCTGATCGTATTTGTGCTGTTCTAGTCGGTTACTTACTAATTGGCTACTTTCTCCAATGTAGCTTTTATGGCAATCTTTGCAAGGGATTTCATGTATAGCGCCTTTTGTGTTTTTCTTTGGAATTTTATCTTTTAAATTATTAAACATTTGTCAGATTTGTTAAGTGGTTTGAAGCCGAATTTTATTTCCGGGCAATCCATTTTGGTCATGAGTTTGGGTAACTGATCTGATAGACCTATGTACGGTAAGCTAGTATATTTAGTATTCCTCGTAGATATCAGATTAGGATGTTCATGGTTGTCTAGGTCCCTGTTGATTGGGTTTAAATTTTTATACCATAATTCTTTGATTTTGTGAAGTGGGTAAAAATTATCTAAAAGTTTTTTAAAAGTAATAGGTTTGATGTATTTCCTGTGAATGTTATCAGTCAGTGATAAGGCTTTTCTAATAAGGTTATTGGCACTGTTAATTTTGTGGTGTGGTGGATGGTTTGACCTAAAGTTAATAAATCTATTGCTTTTTTCTACCTTTTCATACCATATAGTGGTGAGGTTACCTTCATCGGTTTTTCTTAATGGTTAGATCTAAATAGTTGAAGGATTTGTTCTGTTCTCTTTCTATGGTGAAATTGAGTCTCTTATGGAAAGCATTAAGTGTAAATAAGAATGGGGCTACGTTTGTTTCTTTGATAATTATAAATAAGTCATCAATATATTTAACTAATAGTTTAGGTTTATTATCCATATTAGTAAGAACAGAATCTAGTATATAATTAAGGACAATACCACTCACATTAACAGACATGGCACCCCCCATCGGTATGCCATGTTTCTGTGCGTAGAATTCTTGGTTATATTGAAAAGTTCCATTGTTTAAGATGAGTTGTAGACATTCGATGAATAAGTTTTTATCTTTTATGGTTGTAAAAGGGATAATATCTTCCCACTTTTGTCTAATTATTTTGTAGAAAAGTTCTAATGAGACGTTGGTGAATAGGGAGACCACGTCAATGGATATCATGATCTCTTCCTCGGATAGGGTAATGTCTCTTAATTTATCTTTTAGTTGTGGCGCATTAATTATGTCATATGGGTTGTTCCGATTTAAATGGTCTAGGGCAGGATTAATAAATTTGGCAAAGTTCTCTAGGGGGGAGTTTATTTGACTTATAATAGGTCTTAAGGGGATATCCTTTTTATGAGTTTTAGGGAGCCCATATATACGGGGACAGTAAGTATTACTATTATTCAGGTTAGCCCGTTTATGTTTGTCTATATACTTGTTTTTGAATAATTTGTCTATTATAATTTTATACTCTTTTTTGATTTTATCCGTTGGGTCCGTTCGTAATCGTCTGTAAGTATTCTTATCATTCAACAAATCACTCATCTTATCCTTGTACAGTTTTAAGTCTAAAAATTTAATTTTTTATATGAATACAATCCCTCCCTACTGGTCACCAGTTAAAATTACAGCTCTTATATTAAGGTTTTTGAGATCATCCTAGAATAAAAAATATATTTTCTTCATAGGAACCCTTATGCTATTGGTAATTCGTCCGTCCGGCATCTTGGTCTATATCTCCTGACCAATTGCAGCTAGAGATTTGAAATTTGGTATACACGTATTACATTTTGCCCCAAAACAGGAAAAACTTTTCAAACTTTGTTGTGACTGAATAACTGACACCAAGTATGTTATAAGAATACTAATTATATTGTAACACAAGAACTCTAAATTGCGACTGTACTGGATGACAAATTTCATCCTTCGCAGTTTTAACTTTGGCTTGTTTAACTTGTTAAACTACTTTAACAACTTGAGTTTATTTTTCAACAAACTCCACCATGTTTTGTGATCGATCCAAAACATTTTTGTTTTGTGATCGATCCACCATGTTTTTGTTGTAATTCAAACTACATTTACACTTCACTTCAAAAAACATAAACTTTATTATGAAGTTACAAATACAAAACGTGGGTACACAAAACATAAACAATAAAACATTAAAAGGTGGGTTCGCAGCTAGCGGTGCCTCAGGGTTGCTTGTTATCTGGAGAATAACAACAAACTAGATGTAGACCAACACCCCCCCTCGACAGATTACAACCATATAAGTCCCATGAAAGTGCGCAGAGTCTCAAATCTGTCACGAGGCAACGGTTTAGTTAATGCATCTGCAATCATATTATTGCCTTCACAATACTGTAGATCAATTGTTTGGTTTTCGATGAGGTCCCTAATAAAATGAAACCTAACATCGATATGTTTGGTTCTTGAACTGGCTCTCTCATTAGACGCCAACTTGATACAGGATTGATTATCTTCAAAGAGGGTAATCATGTTGTTGTCAGTCAAATGGAAATCATAAAGGAGTTGTTTTAACCAGACTATTTCTTGACATGCCGAGGAGGCTGCAACATACTCGGATTCAGTTGAAGATAGAGAGACAGAATTTTGTCTTTTGCTACTCCAAAGTATGGGGTTTTTACCAATTAAAAAGATGTAGCCGGATGTTGACTTTCGGTCAGTTAAATCTCCTGCCCAGTCTGAGTCGACAAATCCTTTCAATATTAACTCACAGTTAGAGTCTATTTTAAGTTTCATGTCTTTAGTAGTTTTTAAATATTTAATTACCCTTTTTACTGCTTCCCAGTCACATTGTTTAGGTTTACTCACTCTCCTGCTTAAATATCCTGTATCTGATGAAATATCTGGACGAGATGTAGTAGCCAAGTAAAGGAGAGTTCCAATTGCTTTACGATATTTTTCATTGTTAGGTAGTGGTCGGCTTTCTTCAGTTAAGCTAGGATAACTTGTCGACATAGGAGTCCAAACTGAGACTGAATCTTGTAGACCAAATTCTTGAGCTAATACATTAATTTTATTTGTCTGGCTTAGCATGAAACTACCATAATCTAATCTTTCTATCTCAATACCTAAAAAACAAGTAGCTTTACCCAAATCTTTAGCCTCAAAATATTGATTTAAATTATCTCCAATTCTCTGTATAACATCCTCTTCTTTGTGGCAAAAAATCAAATCATCAACATACACAAGCATGTAAAAATAACTTTCATTGAACATTTTACTATAAAGACATTTATCAGCTTCGCTTTGCTTAAAACCAAGCTCCTGTAAGACACTATTTATTTTGTCATACCAAGCTTTGCTTGATTGTTTTAATCCATAAATTGCTTTATTTAATTTGCTAAACTAAACTTTTATTATCCTGGCTGATATACCCTTCAGGTTGAGACATATACAGTTCTTGTTCGAGTTCACCATTAAGGAATGCTGTTTTTATGTCATAATGTCTAATTTTCATCCCTTTCCAAGCAGCTATGGAGAGTAGAATTCTTAAAGTAGACTGATGCATGACAGGGGCAAAAGTGCTATCATAATCTTCACCATATTTTTGTGAATATCCCTTAGCAACAAGCCTTGCTTTATATTTCATACAATTTGATGTCCCATCAAACTTCCTTTTAAAAACCCACTTACACTTTATAGGAGTCTTACCTGGTGGTAATTCAGTCAAAGTCCAAACTTGTTTACTTGTAAGTGATTTCATTTCATCGTCAGCTGCTTCTAACTATTTACATTTTTCTAATTCAGGTAATGACATAACTTCTTGCCACGATTCTGGTTCTGTCATATAATCAACTTCAGTAAAATAGGAAAGTTTTCTAGGAGGTATACCTTTATTTTTCCGTTTAGATCTCTTTAAACTTTGTCCATTTCCAGTAGCCTGGACATTTTTTTTTATCAATGTTAGTAATATCTATAACAGTGTTATTTTGATCAGTTTCACTTTCTTTTTCTTCGAAAAGTCGAAATTTAAATGGACTTAGCAGGTGTGACGATTACGTTAAAGATGGGCTACATGCCGCTGCATAAGTACGTTGCCGACGTCTTCGTCCTAGACTTGGTCAGCATTAAAATATAGCTCAATGCCCTGACACCAACTTAATGATAATGTTAAATGTTGAAAGTTAATGTAACATGTTGAAATGTTGACACGTGGACGTGTCGGTAAGCACCACGACCTGTTCTTTAGGAGGGATGGAAATCCTCTGCCCCAAGTATATGCTCAGTCTATCTCATATGTGTATATTCCATCGCTAATTAAATTGTGCTTTTTATCCAGGTCAAACACAAGTAGAGTGATGCCCTTTATGAAGGCACGACTAAGCAAGGGAGGTTGCATCGAATAGGTTATGCCGATTTACGATCCTTTTGCATTATTTGTATAGAAGTATCGTAGCTGTACATATTTTAAAGTTGACGAAAGTGTTGTGTTGATTTAAAAAAAAAATATATGCTAAATAGTACCATTGCTAACAAGAAATGATACAAAATTAAATAAGGTAAAATATAAACTTAACCAATTGCTGGTCTCCAGCACTCACCGTTATAAGTATTTGGGTCCTCTTTGCTAATTCTTGTCTTAAATCTACTAGGTAGAATTACAGATACAGTACGTCCATCACATCGTATTTCGGCCGTGACGTATGGTCTTATCTCCCTCGGATTTTTTAAACCTCAAAATGGTGTAACGTTGGATTTTAACCAAATTCACTAGCTTCATAAAACTCGGTCTCGGTACCCAAACTTCATATTTAATTTGGTAATGAGTGAAGACATAGGTAAACATTAAAATAATAGCTATATGAAGACTAAGGCCTCATTTACACGGGACACTCTTGTCCCGGCCACTGAATCCCGAGCCACAGCTGGTACACAGAAGTAAATGGGAGCGTTCAGACGGTGACACGGTGTCCTGGCCACTGAATCCCAAGCCACAGCTGGTACACAGCTGTGTCTCATCGGTGGCTCTCCTCACGAGCCGCTCGTACACTCACTGTGTCTCATCGGTGGCTCTCCCCGCGAGCCGCTCGTACACTCACTGTGTCTCATCGGTGGCTCTCCCCGCGAGCCGCTCGTACACTCACTGTGTCTCAGACACCTTTCTATCATACAGTCATATCAGAGCATTCAGACGAGACACAGGTGGCTCTTAATGCTTTCTATTTGAATGGATTATTTTGTTTTTACGATAAATGAATGTTTTGATATGATAAGCAATATGTCCCACCTTTACCCACTGTATCACAATGTCCTCAATACAACTATGCAGAGAATAATTGCTCAACATCCCCTGCCCACGCATTCTCCAGTTCCATCTGAAGAGTCAAGCCTGGTTTCAATTCTAAGCAACGAATCTATGTCAATTAAATCTATAGTCCACAGGCCACCATAAGAAGTGAGTCGCTGATTGATAAAGTTTTCTTACCTTATGGAATCGTTTATTTATGCCGTGTCCACCGATGAATTGGGTATATGGCAACTGGGCGCTGGGCCATTTCTTTTTTGTTGACATGCCAAACTTGCCCTTCTGCGGGAACATTGAAAAGAGATAGATAAAGTTTTGATTTTCACAGGATCGTTTAATTAAATTATTTAAAAAAACCGTGGTAAAGGTGGCCACCGATATGAGTGGGCCGTTTTCTTTTCAACGTCCCCGCAAAGCGATATATTTGGGGCGGTGGCCACCCCAAACGGCCCACTCTTATCGGTGGCCACGTGTACCACTGTTTTTGAAATAATTTAATTAAACGATCCTGTGAAAATCAAAACTTTATCTATCTCTTTTCAATGTTCCCGCAGAAGGGCAAGTTTGGCATGTCAACAAAAAAGAAATGGCCCAGCGCCCAGTTGCCATATACCCAATTCATCGGTGGACAAGGCATAAATAAACGATACCATAAGGTAAGAGAACTTTATCAATCAGCGACTCACTTCTTATGGTGGCCTGTGGACTACTATTCATGAACATAAAATTTTACGATAATGAAAACTTCTTTTTATTTTACTCATCTAATGCGTTACTCCCTCTCTCAGTTATACTGCATCTCTCTATCCCTAGGATACATTTTCGAATATTGCTGCCTTGGTATTTATATCCACCTTTTATTTTTTTATAAGTTCATGAAAAGTCGACTTTGAATTCTGAAATAATTAAAGAACTTTTCATCACTCGCTGCAACTTCGTCGAACAGCGTATAAAATGTCCCACTTTCAAATCTCTTAGCAAATACTGGATGATCCCACAATGTTCGTTTATGTTTATGTGCTAAAATTTAAATTGCTACCTCCTCAGGCTCCAACATTTCAAACAGAACTATGCAATATCAAAAATGTCGAGATTGTAAATTTTTAGGTGAGTAGAAGTGAGAAAATCTGTGTCTCTAATGTAAGAGACACCGATTGGCTCTAGAGTGGCCGTGCAAGATTCCTGTGGCCAGTGTCTCGAGACACAATGCCCTGGACACCGAGTATCTTGTGTGAAAGAGGCCTAAAACTCATGTATATCATATTAGCGGAGAATTGTCATTAAAGTAAGCTATGTTGAAAGACAAATAGTTTGTGTCTCCGATATTATTATACTATTATTATAATATTATTATTATTATTATTATTATTATATTATTATAATACTATTATTATTATTATTATTATATTATTATAATACTATTATTATTATTATTATTATACTATACTTCCAATCCACATAGCTTGGTATTTAAATAATAATACTTGTTTGTATAATATTTCCAAATGTATGATAAAACTGAATTAATTTATTTAACTAATATAGTTCATATGTACTACAAAATAATAATAATATAAAATAATTTCACATACCTTGTATAAAGGTAGATAGAGGTGTTGAGAGGTTATAGATGTGGTGGGTGGTGTTTAGAGGTTATAGATGAGGTAGGTGGTGTTTAAAGGTTATAGATGTGGTAGGTGGTGTTTAGAGGTTATAGATGTGGTAGGTGGTGTTTAGAGGTTATAGTTGTGGTAGGTGGAGTTTAGAGGTGTTAAGAGGTGGACAGAGGTGAAAGTCAAGTAAACAATAAATTCAAATAGCATTTGAAAAAGCACAAAGCGGAGGTGGAGGGGGTAATGACCTCCTTATCGGTCTAATAGTAATTTTTATAAAATTGGATAGTGCTAGGGTTAATAAAAATAATAATAATTGTACAAATACGTTATATTGTTGAGTTTCATAAACTGCTTTATAATTTATAACAATTGTGTACTCAGTAAACCGCATTCTTAGAGAAAAAGAACTATAAAATTCATATGCCAAATTCTTTTACATCCTTAAATTTGACTACTGGTACCTCCGTAGCAAAAACAAAAACGTATTCTTTTACGGCAACAGTGTAAATAATTTATTTAGTAATGTACATTATTAAATATTGTGAGTTTGGTATCGATTCAAACGACACTAAAACAAATTTATTGACTAGTTATTAAATAATAACAACAGATTTATACTTCCGTCAATTCCTTTGTATGTTTAACAGACAGATATAATGCACGTAAAATTATTTTTATCATCGTCAGTATAATAACAGGGTTAATTCTTTTTAAATAACAGCGAATATAATCCATCTGTCCTTTCAAATTCACCAATTATTACACTGATAATATATCCGCTGCCACTCTGATGACTATATCACCACCTAAACGATCAATCTCCATAGCAGATTGACCAGTTTAAAGTTCAATATTTTCGTTAAAATTTATGTCATAACATCATCTAACGTAGGGTCATCTGTCAGAATAATTTAAATAAAAGTTCAGGCGCTCTCTGGTAATTGTTGTAGTAGCTGAGATTTTTCTAAATAGGACTGTTCTGCAAATATATGTTGAACTGATTTTTCCGGGTTGTATTCCACAATTTTATTGTCCGACAGAAATTGTGTTTCTTCAATATTCAGGGTCTGCCTGAGAGCCAACATTCTTTGTTCTGGTACTTACATTTACAGATTTTCAAAATGATTTTTTCTCATTCAAACTCGATTCTAGTAATTGATTAAAAGGTACATAGGTTTCAATCATACTTCTTAGGGTGCTCTCACACTGCATCCGGATACATCCGACTTTTGGTCGTGCGTAGTCGAACGTAGTCAAACTATCTCAACCTTAGTACTGTTATCAGAGCTCTCACGCTGCATCCGACTTAGTCGTCCGACTACGTGCGTATACCTCCGACCTGCGACTCGATCCCAGCAGTCTCGGATTTTCGTCCGACTTCGTCCGACCTACGGAGCAAAATTACATACCCATTTACAGTTTTTTTTTAAAAAGTTTTAAATTGTTTTATTCAGTTTTTGTGCAGTTTTTTAGTTTTCATTTATTTATCAGTGAGTGAAGTTAATTTGTTAGTTTTTAGTTTTTGTACAATATACAAATCATGGAGACCGAAAATTAATTGTTTCTTTTTAGTACCTATAAGAAGTAAGATTTGATCAATGTAATTTTTTTTTCTTAAATAAAAGTTAGATTTTATCAATGAAAACTTTTTTTTTTTTTGTTTTTCTTAAATAAATGACGATAATAATTTCATTTTAATAAATGATTAATACTTGTCTTAGCGTAACAGTCAAACGCTCTTCAGGCGATATCACAAGATGAAAAATGCTCTGTTTTGTCAGTTCAGGTTTGATACTTTCCAGAATATAGGTGAACGTGACCAAACTCAAACGGAAGTAGTCAAAGAATTTCTTGGGATCTTCTTTTAAATCACCCATTAAATGGTGAAATTTGCCATACGCTTCTTTCTTCAAGAATATCTGGTTAATCCATTCCGTTCTTCTTAAACGTCTTTTTCTTTGTCTCAACAATAAACTATTACATTTGTTCAACAATAAACTTACCCATTCATCTTGTCAAAATGTAAGTAAAGAAACAACGAAAAAATATAAAATTAAAGGCCCCTCTCCGACAAGTCTGCTCCAATGTGAGAGCTCAAGTCGTATTACCGAGTCGTGCATAATCGTACGCAGTCGGAAGTCGCATGTAGTCGGATCCAGTGTGAGAGTACCCTTATTAGTATCATTCTTCATAATTTGATTCTTGTAATGCCAACTTTTCAAACTGAATTTGGCAATAATTAAATCAGATAGCCATTATCCATCCAGTAATCGGTTTAGCTTTTCTACAGGTATTTAAGCTCTACAAGATGGAGGATTTGAAAAATTAAATGCAAACGGCCTTGCAAGTTGGTTTAGAGGTGGCTGGGGCCTAGAGTATCAGTAGTGAGGGTTGCTTAAAATGTCCCCATACCTACTTATATTAAATCAACGAAGTTGGAAAACTTAATATGGTCAGAGATTCTAAGCGATTCTTTTACTCTAACCGCTGTTAATGAACCCTTTATCTTACGCAGAACCATTTTGTGGGAGGTGACATTGTTGTATTATTGTTTTGTTGTGACCTTGACATAGTCAAGTCTTGTGTTAATAAAGTAAGTTATCGAATACTGAAACATGGTGGCAGCGGTGTTCTAAATCGATATAGAGCCGTGAGTATACAAAACAAATATGGTAGAATCCAAAGAGAATCTTACAGTATTGAATAACGTTAATCCGGGTATGAGCGCGCCTCCTATGTTTTCGTTTCAAGCAGAGGAGTGGCCCACTTGGAGCCGTCGATTTAACCGTTATCGTTCTTGCTCGGGACTCGTAGATCAGAGTGAAGAACGCCAAATTAACACATTGATTTATTTAATGGGCGATAGGGCAGAAGATTTGCTGCTGTCGTTCAAGCTGTCCGAGAAAGATGCCTCTTCGTTCCGCGAAGTATTTGGAAAATTCAACGCTTTCTTTTCGGGTAAACGCAATATTATTTATGAACGAGTTAAATTCAATAAACGGGTGCAAGCTGAGGGTGAACCGGTAGAAACTTTTATAGAAGATCTCTACCGACTAGCGAAAAGTTGCAATTACGGTTGTCTGGAGGAAGAACTTATTCGAGACCGGCTAGTTGTCGGACTCCGAAATGTAAGTTTGTCTGAAGCACTGCAGTTGGATGCCGACTTGACACTTGAGAAGGCAGTGCAGAAAACCCGGCAGGCTGAAGAAGTTCATAAACAGCAGAAGGTCATAAGACCAGAAAAATCAAGCGGAGCTGAGATCGACGCAGTGAAAAAAGCTCGTAATAACTTCAAACGGGGTAAGTCTGACACAGAAAAAGACGCAAGAGGGAAGACACATACAAAATGTTCTAATTGTGGAGGATTTCCAAGTCACGGTGCAGATCAGTGTCCAGCCAAAAACTCAATTTGCAGACAGTGCAACCGGAAAGGACACTGGGGGCGTGTGTGCCGAAGCAACAGTCGAGTGCATGAAGCTCACTTAGAGCAGGGTCCAGGTCCGTCCCAGCCATATTATTATCTCGGTTCTGTGGAAGATAAAACCACGAAACCGTGGGTCGCCGAAGTAACCTTAAACGGTAAGCATAAAATTAAATTTAAATTAGATACTGGTGCTGACGTTACGGTTATTGGTGAGGGTTTATATCGCCAGATAGCGAACAAGTGGCCGATGAAAAAAGCAGAGCGACGCTTGCTGGGGCCGACTTCGTTCCAAATACCAGTTTTAGGTACCGTTGGGGGAGAACTGACTTGGAAAGGAAACTCAACAAAAGCGACTATTTATGTTATCAGGGAGCCACAGGAACCATTGCTAGGAAGGCAAGAGCTTGCTTCTTTAGGAATGTTAGCGTGGCTGAACCAACTCAGGAAACCCCCGGAGGCCGAGTTTGAGTCCTTATTCGAGGGTCTTGGTAAGCTAGAAGGGGAGTACACAATTAAGATAGATAAAGAAGTTATGCCTTATTCAGTCACTACCCCTCGTAGAATAGCGTTACCACTATTAGAGAAAGCAAAATCAGAGCTGAAGAAGATGGAAATAGATGGCGTAATAACCAAAGTCAGGGAAGCGACAGATTGGTGTGCCCCTTTGGTTGTTGTACCCAAACCAGACGGGCGAGTGCGAATTTGTGTCGATTACACCGAGCTTAATAGAGCGGTTAAGCGAGAAAGACTAATGTTACCAACTGTGGAAGACTGCCTAGCCTCCATAAAAGACGCCAACGTCATTTCAAAGTTAGACGCGCGAGCCGGTTATTATCAAGTTGCATTAGCGGAAGAATCAAAAATGTACACAACTTTTATAACACCGGTCGGAAGGTTTTGTTTTACGCGATTACCGATGGGGATATCCAGCGCAGGGGAACATTTCCAGAGACGTATTTCCGAGACATTGTCAGGGACGGAAGGAACTGTGAATTTAATGGACGACATACTGGTGTTCGGAATAGACACAGCGGAACATGACAGACGGCTGAGAGAAGTTTTCGTTAAACTTAAAAGCGCGGGAATTACTTTAAATAGAGAGAAATGTCTCTTCCGCAAATCAAAAGTCACGTTCCTTGGTCACGAGGTCGGAGCAGACGGGATTCGACCTGATCCAGTAAAGGTGAAGGCGATAACATCATTGCCACGTCCGCGTACATCGTCGGAACTGCGGAGCCTACTAGGAATGGTCACTTATCACTTGAGATTTTTACCACACCTTGCTGATGTGATAACACCTCTTAGAGAAATTGTATCGGACGAGGCGTTATCTGGGTGGTCTGTGAGTCAAGATATTGCACTGGCGAAAATGAAAGAGATGTTGTCAACAGCCCCAGTCTTAGCACTGTTTGACCCTAATAAAATGACAAGGGTTGCAGCCGACTCCTCGTCATTTGGGTTGGGTGGAGTCTTGGAGCAGCGAGTATGTGGAGGTCAGTGGCGACCAGTCCACTACATCTCTAGAACTCTAACGGAGACAGAACGCCGGTATGCACAAGTCGAGAAAGAAGCACTAGCGGTCACCTGGGCGTGCGAGCGTTTCACAAACTATCTTCGGGGAATGCCCATGTTCACAGTCCTTACGGACCACAAACCCTTAACATCATTGCTTGCGAGTAAACCCATATCGGAATTAACACCTCGTTTACAGCGTTTTAGAATGCGATGCGCTGCATTCAATTTCACAATTGAACATGTTCCGGGAAAAGACCTAAACGTACCGGATACGTTGTCACGTATGCCGCTACCAGAAACTGTTCAAGAAGAGGATGTGTTGGATGCAGAGAGAGAGGACGAGTGTGGAGTTTGGGCTATCTTAAAGAGTCTGCCCATGTCGGATCAAAGACTAAAAGAGGTACTTGAGGCCCAGTACAAAGATACTATATGTCACGAACTAAAGACGTGTATTCGACAAGGATGGCCACGAAGGTCTGATTTAACACCAAGTTTACGTGAGTTTTATAGTCGTAGAAACTCCTTATCACTTTTAAACGACTTAATAGTGTTCGAAAACCGAATTTTTATTCCTCGGGAACTGCGGAGTGACATCTTAGCCAAATTACATCAAGGGCACTTAGGAATAACGAAATGTCGAGCACGCGCTCGTGAATCCGTTTGGTGGCCCGGTCTAGCAAAACAGCTTCAGACATTGGTTGAGTCTTGCCCGGAATGTGTCGAGCAAAGAAGAAATCCGCAGGAGCCTTTGATACCATCAGATTTACCGATTGGTCCTTGGGTTACTGTAGGTGCAGACTTAGCTACAATCCGAGGGCAACAATATTTGATAGTTGTAGACTATTTTTCTAGGTATCCCGAAATTTCACACCTTCCAACAACCGACGCAAAGACGGTTATTGAACGACTTCGTGCTATTTTTGGAAGACACGGAATACCTCGAACATTACGAACGGACAACGGTCCACAGTTTAAATCATACGAATTCACACGTTTCGCGAAAGAGTATGGATTTGAACACGTAACTAGTAGCCCCTACCATCCTAAGAGCAATGGAGAGGTGGAGGCTGCCGTTAAAACAGTGAAGAAAATTGTTTTAAAGGAGCAAGATCCTATTTTAGGGTTGTTAGCCTATCGGTCAACACCTTTGGCCGGAAGACCTAGCCCCTCTGAACTTTTGATGGGTCGTCGGTTGAGAGGAACCGTTCCCATGACTCCTCAAAATTTGAAACCCGCCTGGCCGAACCTAATCAGATTTCGAAAAAAAGAGGTCCAATTAAGACAGAAGGGAAAAGATAATCATGATAAACGTCATCGAGCCATCGCTTTGAGACCCTTAAAAGAGAAAACTAGAGTATGGATAGTAGACTGAAGAAGGTATGGCACTGTCATCAAAAAGCTAGCCGTGCCTAGAAGTTACTTGGTGCAGACGTCACAGGGGACAGTCCGGCGCAACAGACATATGCTGATACCAGCTGCTAAGCGTGGTGCATCACGAGACTTCCCCGCGCCACAACTATACCATTCCACCATGGCGCATCCATCTGACAACGTGAAGGAGAATCAATCTGATACCACAATACGACCAACGGAACTTCGTAGAAGTACCAGAGTTCGCCAGCCACCTAAGAGACTCATCGAGGAGGTTTGAAAGTCCCAGAAGAGGGGATGTGGGAGGTGACATTGTTGTATTATTGTTTTGTTGTGACATTGACATAGTCAAGTCTTGTGTTAATAAAGTAAGTTATCGAATACTGAAACACATTTTATGAGGATAGATTATTGGAAGCGGAGTTTACGTTACAGGAGCTGGAGAATATCCTAATAAATTCCAACAGTAACACCTGGAATAGATCGGATTAGAGTTTTATAAACATGCCCTGGTAGGTTTGAAAGCAAAGACTATCAATTTGTTTTAATATTATGTAATTGATGAGTTTCTTTGTATGTGATGATTTTCGAATCCGACAATGTGCCTGAACAATTCCATTACCTACCTGCCACTAAAATAGGGGATCCCAATCACGTGGAAAACTACTGAGGGATTTCGTTTATTAACACGGTGACTAATCTATTAACTGGTATTGTACATGAAAGATTGCAGAATTTTGATATAGGGTCCTGAATTTTGGTGGTCAATGATATTTAAATTTACATTATAATAATATAGTAAATATTAAAATATAAAATTTTACTTTATAATAATGCATTAAGATGAATATTTTTCTAAAATTTTGAAATTGTTGTTACTGATAGCTGTTTCCTTATTGTATTTATTAACTCGTTTAGCTATCTAGTATTAATAAATAGCCTGTTATTTATAGTCGTTATAGTAATCCATCACTTCAAACAATATTTGATTTACTTCTTTACAACCTAAACGATTATGTCTTTATCGTTTTAAAAATTTAAATTTTCTGCAGGTCTGTCAAATGAAATTTTGAAAATTCTAACAAAAATGATTGTATTAGTATGAAAGGATTAACTCCATAGCTCTTCGTCTGATGCGTTTATGCATATGAAAAGAGGAATATGTAGTGGACAAACAATAAAATTAAACCTGTTCAAGCTTGCGTTACGGCTATGAGAGTAGGAGATTGACCAAAGAATAACAACCTTGATACGAGGATGAAGACATTAACCCTAAACTCACCTTGACCGCATGAATCCATTTTACTAAATTGATCCAATTTCAGTCACTATATTTAGACATCCTCTTCTTAAATTATTTAATTTTTCCCCTCTTATTGCAAATTGTGTAATCCTCATAATTATGACTAGAAAGGTTAATAAAAAGTAATACAACAATATTGTCACCACAATTTTATATTAATTAACAAACGCGTCTCGTCGCGTCGTTTATATCAATTTCAGTTTAAGTGTAAGTATAGTAAGTGAAAGACTACTAAATAATGTACCTATGTACAATGTAAAATTGTATAATGTACTATGAGATGCTATAAATGTCGAAACGCGTTTAATATAAAATTTTGGTGACAGTATTGTTGTGATTCTTTTAAATAACATCTCTAGTCATAATAATATAATGAAGTTGTACTACAAAATCTCAGTCAAAATAGCCAATTATTTGTATAATCCTCATTAAATTCGGTTAATAAATTTATTATATGTGAAATACATACAGAGTTCGAAGACAGCGTGAAGAGCAAAATGCACAAGTATTGAGTTTGGAAAACTTTGGTCTACTGTGTGAGGTTAGTAGAGTATTAAAGCAGATTATATACAATTTATTTAACGTGAAAAAGAACTATTGTGCATTACTAATTAATGCACAATCTTGTCATTAATTCATCTGCAATTTCATAAAAAAAAACAAGTATTATCGATGTTTCAAAATTCATATTTTTTAGATTTAATAAAAATTAAAACTATTGTAAAGGCAAAATTAAATGACGAAGGCCTGAAGATGCTTAGAAGGGAGGTGAAGCCGTGAGAAAAGTGAGAAGTTAAATTGTTGTTATTATTCAACTCGCTAAATACCCAACATTGAAAATCTTTATATATAATTACAATACAGAAACAGTATTCTACCTCTATGTTTCATTTGAAAATTCAACAACAAAGTATTCTTTAGAACTTTTCTTTAAAGTATTTCTTTATAATTTTTTATTTACTATTATACATTTTTTTGTCGCATAAAAATGTAAAAGATAGTATTTCAAGATAATATTTCCACCATCCTGGACCAGAAATGTCAAAGAGGGCTGTTCACGGGGTGGCATGGAGAAACAAATAGCTGTGCTAGGCGAAGGTGCAACCGTGACTGCAACATATTAACAAATTACAAATAGTACAACAATAGCCCCACCATCCTGAGCTTCAACCAGCAAAGATCAGGAAGCACGTAAACGGGCATTTTGATCACTTCTCTTAAATTAATCTTTTTAAAAAAGGTTTATTTTTAATCAACTCAAAAATATTTAAAAATTACAAAAACTACCTCATAAATCCGTGGTGGAGACAACATTCACGAATTTCAATCACTATATGTCATTAAGGTCATTGAACACATAAGTTGATTATAAAAATGAGGAAGTTATGGAGTACCTCGTTCTACATTAAATATATATATTAAAAAGATTTATAAGTATTTCTAATGTCAAATGACTACAAATGAAATTGCTAAAGTGGGCGTCAGGAAAAGGCCAATATCATCTGGCAATCCAAAATATAATGAATTACTGTTGAAGATAAAGAAAAATAAATAGACGGAAAAGACTAACTCCCTCACTATCCTAACTCCCGATACAGTGGACTACGGCTCACTCTATCTCCGTCACAACTGTTTACGATTAGGTTGGTCTTCCCAAAAGAAAAGTAAAAAATGAATCTTTAAAATAACTGGTACTTTACCAGGTTTCAAAAGCCACTCCCTACCCTGACCTAACACTCGATGGAGGAAAATGTCGGCTGCCCTAACAGTGCCGGAACAATATTTCACGAGTGAGTAGCCTTCTAAAATAAAATAAATTACTTAAAATAAAATAGAAGATGAATAATTACATTAAGTAACGGCCCGGGGTTGCCTACCTGGGCCAAACACACGGGACCGGAATAAGCACTCCGGACCACTACAATTCCTGCTGCCAACAGGAGACCAACATGTTACAAGTAAAATACAGGTAAGGTGTCAATGCTAACGCAGGTAAAATGGATAATACAAAAACAAAAAAATACTGTTAAGATACTTGCTACTTCAGGCACAGTCAGGTGATTACATAGCAGTAATAGTACATAAGTACGCTTTAGATTTAAACCTCTGGAAGTCTTACTTTGCCCTCATGTGGACTCCTACCTGAGTTCGAGTTCCTTCAGAAAACGAAGAGGGGAAAATTATGAAGAAACATAAGTAAAGTTACAATTTACAGTAAAGAGAAAAATAAACCAGGTTCAGTAAGTTACATTAAGATTTAAGATAGAAACTAAGTTAAGGGAAACTGAACCCAGGGAAAATTAAATACTTTAGAAACATGCACACCTTTCCATAAGCATCTTCCAACCCCTAAAAACTTGATTGATATTGGTAAAATAATTAAAATGTCAGTATGATAATTTTCCATTGGTGTAAGAAACTTTTAGACGATTTGTAGAGATTATAATTTCTTCATTTGGAGGCGATACCTCAGAAAAAGGCTAAACAAAACTTATAAACAATTTCTACGAGTTAAAATAAGAAATACATTTCATAATCTATTTATTCGTTAATTATATTATTTATTTTTTAATTTAAAACACTTAATAATGTTAGTACACATAATGCTCACTATAAAGCATTCGTTATAGTGAAGTGTTAGGAAATATGGGTTGAATTATATAATGTTAATATTCTTTACTCAAATTGTAATAAAGCTGCTTCATCCAGATCGGCTGAAAGACCAGTTTGACTTGCTTTCAGCAAAATTTTCATTAGGTAGTAAGTAATTAAAGTAGGAATTTGACATTATAAGCTATTTTTTAGGGTAAAAATATAGTTTCCAATAAATTAAAGATAATTACAAATGACAAGAGCTCAGGGTTCGATTTCCAACAAAGAGGGATTATTTATAAGCTTTTATTTAGCTTGCAATGTTTGTGTGTATCTATGTTCGGGTAAAATCTTGCAACTGAATTTTAAAGCAGTTATCCTCAACCGATTGAATTGAACTTTTGCATACACGTTTACTTTGGATGACGATGCATGGTTAGCTAAGTGACATCATTCTAAATCCAATATGGTGGACAGCCCAAGATGGCGGACTAGTTATTTTTAAAGCACACCCATGATATGGGTTTAAATGAAAGGGTTTGCTGAGAAGAATATCAATAAATGCTTGTTTTAAAGCTTGTTGCTATATGACGCCGAAGACCGAAATGTATAGTACTGTATAGCGAATGAGAGCTTTCACACACATAAACGTTGCACGCGACAGCAACAAACGTCGCCCTCTGCGAAACCTCCCTAACCGAAAATATAAGCAATAAATGTCGGTAAGATGCTGAAAAGTACATATTTCATAACATTCATTTATTTTCTTTACAAATATTGATTTTATAAGGCCATTTTTAATAGGTTTTCCCTATGATTTTATTGATCTATTTAAGAGAAAAATTTAACTTTTAATTTCCAGAAAAGAAGAAATAAAAAAAAACAAAACTAGTATATAAATTACGAAGGAGAAAAATAGACTGTCTAAAAAAATGTCCATGATGTCTATGGAAAGTGAAAATTCTACAAGCTAATATTTATACTTCCAGCAAAAATAATTATCTTTCCGACAAAAAATTGTGTGGTGGGTTTCGTAACACCCCAATGTACACAATATACTGAGTGCGTGTATATTATATTACTTTTTTCCAAATTTTTCTTATTGCTGAACCAATATTTGATTATTTGTCGTAAAAACAACTGTATTACACACAGGGAAGATTCGTTTATAACTTTTTTAATTATTTAATAATAATCCAAGTATGGAAAATATTGTTTGCTTGAGGTGACATAATGCCGAAGTTTTTGTTTATTCATTTATATCCTTATTTAAACTAAATAAAACTTATATAAACGTTTTCTAAATAGACAATGTTATAAGTACAGGAATGTTTCTAGCCTGAAGAAGTTCTAAGTAAGGGCGAAATATAGCTTTTTTTAAAAAATAGAAAGGAGAAAATGATTTATGTTTACCCCTAAAAAGACCAAAGAAGAATACATCTCAATATATTTTTCTTTAAAAAGAAATACTTCTTATCTCTCAAACCTTTTTTAAATCGGGTGTCTCAAAGCCGATTTATAAAGATGGCAAATTTATTATTGAAAATTAAATGTTTAGTAATCCAACTATTTTCTGATTTATATGCAGGCAAATTTTATCTATTTCCTTAGATATTTTGGTTATATTTTCGTGCAATTTGTTGATTTTAAAACTACTGACCTCCACCGTTCTTGTAACAAAGATAAGGAAACCTCCAGATGTTACCGAGTCCGACGGCGAATCCTATACCAGAAAGAACGAATTCTACTCTTCTTGACCATTTCTCTCGCGGCGGTACCGGACCCCTCTCCGATCTATCTACCTTACCGACCGCATCCATCACTAAATCCCCCTGACTATAACCAAGGACGAAATCATAATGCCATCAATCAATCCTTCCCCAACTCCGCCCTCGCTAGAATTAATTTAATTATCGTTTCGTGGACGTTAGGTCGCCGGAGGCCACATCGAGTCCCCCCCCCCCCCGCCTCTAAATGTAATAGAAACAATAATACTCGACGCCCCGGATCAGCTGAATAAGGTTAGCAAACGTGTTTATAACATCAGCTCGTGACTCACAGTTCTCAATAATACCTTTATGTATCTTAATCATTTATTGTTCTTCGTCCTACTAAAGCGAGTTCTTCTTGTTTATTTAAACCATCCTCTATTCAAAATCTAAATCACTTATGGTACAGACTTAAACCAAACGACCAATGTAGGTTTATAAATCATGCATAGTCCATAATATATTGTAATAATCATAGTCCGTTCATTATCTATTTAAATACACTATATATCCTCATACAGGTAGTATACATAAAGAGAAAGTATTGCCAAGAGCAGCTAGATTTCGATACATTTACACGCATAAAGGTAGGGGAGACAGGGGTTAGTTGGCATAAGGGGTAAGTTGGCATACAGCTTTTATTTATCACCGTAGTAGAGTGATGGTGCTGTCGTTTAGGAAAGTGAGGGAGCTTGTTGTGGTCCATCCATATTATTGTTAGTTCGTTTGAAAGCATTGACGGAAGAGCACACGCATTGTTTTTCTTAACCCTGCACTTCTAACACTACGTCTCTGAGGCGTACATGCTGACTTTAGTTGATAGCTCTCGGTGCGCAAGCGAGCCAGCCATTAGTCCTTCTAGGTATGCTATCTCTGCTTAATTAACCTTCAGATTGCGTCAAAGTCAGGTCTTTGCTGTGCTTTTATATATTAGTAATTTACCATTTCTTTTAGTCTACTGTGTCTCAGGGACCCTATCGAGCCTAACCTTATCGAGCTTGTTGCCTTTAATTGGCTTTTATTTGTTCTTAAAATTTGATTATTAAATATTATATTGCTATAATATGAAATATTTATAAGATTATCATAACATAATTTCAGATTTCAATGCAGCAGGTACTAGTGAGGAAAATTATAAAATGTATATTTTGCCCTTCTCTTTTCAGGTTAAAGGGTCAGTTTGGTAATAATTTTCCGCCTAAAGAGTTCCTTTTAATCATTTTATTAGACAAAGAAATGTTTCAAGTTCACTATTTTATGAGCATTTAAATCTTAAACGTGTATAAGTTGGTCTAATTTTAATTTACGTCTGAGAGGCGTTGTGTTAGAAATAATGGACTATTAGACAGTGTTAGTAAGGCAGGGTTAAAGATAAGTAGATTTTTTAATCAAATGATTTTGATTTTTTTATCTGGTGACTTAGCAGAATAAATTGAGGCGTTCCAAATGGCTATTTGGAACAGCAGTTAACTGTGGTTGCTTTCATGTATAATTATTTTTTTGTTTCTGGTGTGTAGGATTTTGTGGTAGCCATCTTGTTCTGAAAATGTTTGTGGGGCTAGTTGGCATAAACAATGTTGCTTATGCCAACGTACTCCGCGCCATTAAGAGGTAATTTGGGATCATAAATGTCGTTACATAATAATATAGTAAACATATAGTCGATACTGTAATACTGTAATGTTTAAATAAACATTTTTTTCTTGAATATTATTGTTTTCTGCCAACTTGTCCCTATCCCTATCACACTATGCCAACTTACCCCTAGGGCCCTAGGGGTATGCCAACCTACCCTGCACCCGGGATATGTTGGCATAGTTGTAAGTCTATAAAAAAACGTGTTTTATAGGTGCCTAAACATGGTTTATAATTAATCGGTCCTACGGGATTTCGTAGCCAAGGAATTAAGCAATTGGCAGAATTCACCACAATCTCTCTAAGGATCGCTAAAAAAAATTGACTAAATCAAATTCTATGTCAACTAACCCCGGTCTCCCCTACTCAAGGAAGAGAGTTATTAAAATTTGCCTTTCTGTATTTTTTCAGATTTCGATCAAATTTGACATAGATGTTAAAAAAAAAAATCAAACCCCGAGGCGAAATTGAGAAATGTTTGTTGAAATCATAAATTGAGGGAGCTAGCCCAAATGAAATAAAATGTACCTCTCATCATCAGTTCTGACACTTTTCATAAGGATTTTTAAAACTGTCTATATTATATAAATTCCACCTTAACGTTACATTTATTATCACGGAAAAACCTAATTTCCAAAAAAAATCACTAAACTGGGAATCGAACCCTGTTAATATTAATGACGAATTTAGATAAAATTTGCTATATATGTTTAGAAAAAAACATACTCCAAGGTGAAACCGATTAAATTATAACTCTAAAATTTGGGGTTAATTCTATTTTTTCCGTCGTAACAAATGGGAGTTTAGATGGACAGCATGTATCAAAATTTCTCTCACCTTTCGGAGAATCGAACACTGGTTTTTTTTTAGCCGCCTGCGATACCACATGAGTACGATGATTCCAATATGTATAATCGATGATCTACTGAATCAGAGACAGAGACATTTTTCGTGAAATTCTAGTAGATTTTTCATTAATAGATGAAGGAAAAGGAAATAAATATTATTACACAATATTTTTCATAATACAGGTACTAGACGGAAGAGGTGTAAAATAATGTAGATCAATACTTCACACGATAAGTTTCAACTTTAATTCAAATATAAGGCATTTTTAGTCCTACAACTTGTTTCAAATACTGTAAAACAATTAAAATTATAATTAGTCACAAAATTGATATGTTTAATTATAATATTATTATTGGAACGAAGTTCCTTATGGCACGTTCTGGAGCCTGGGAGTGAATTCGAAAAAACAACCAAAATCACCGTCACGTAACCAAGCGTCACGAAATCTACCGATGACGATAACTTGAGTAAACGATGACCGAGTTAGTTAAAATTTGGTACACATGTTCATTTTATTAATGCCTAGGCTGAGTTCCTTAGACAACGTTATCCGCCCAGGTGTTCACGCGCAACGCTCACGTAAACGTAAGCTTCAAATTTAAAATTGGAAAAATTCTAACTTCATCTATTTAATGAGAAAAAACAACTTTATTTAATACATTTATTTAGTAAAACGAACACCGACACTGCTATGAAGTGATAAAGATCTCTAAATTTATTAAAGCGGCCAAAACGATTAAAATAAAGAAAAAAAAACGTTTTTACCGATATCTTACGTTCTAACGTAACGATTTAAATGACACTTACATCACCTATAGTACAATTGAAACAGGCATGTAAAATTTCAACCTGATATAAGCAAAAGTTTTTGTGAGTTAGTGATTTATATTTTTTATTATAATATTTAATTGGAGTAATATGCCGTCGGAGCTTGAGAGGACAGTTCTTTTTCGTCTCTACAACCATCTGCTTTAACTATAAATTCATCATTAACTTTTTTTCTCAATACACAATACATTATTTATTGAAAGACCCTCGCTTCAAAGATAATAAAAAGCTTTTCATTTAATTTTGCCTTAACTCCGCTAGTACAAATAGTTAGTTTTTTTTTTTAATTTTGTCTCTTTTCTAACTACACCAAGTATAAGTAGTTAGTATCGTATACTAATTTTGGAACTGTGATTTTATAATACCAAAAAAATGATTTTATAATTTATATTCAATCAAAAGCGTAAGGAACTTCGTTCCTACCGGGTGTCCCGCGACACCACTCGTATTTTTATTAGTAATCTCAGTTCCTATTTTTATTATACAGTGTATCAATTCCACATAACCAAATTGAAAAGGGTGTTTCTACAGGATATTTGGAGCTAATAAGTTCATATTGGCAATAGACCAATTCTCAACGGTGTAGGGCTATAAGCTAAGAAAAGACTTAAAATCAATCGACCTTTACTAAAAAAATTTGCAATAACTCAAAAAAGATTAATCATGGAACAATTGATGACCATTTTCCTATAATATTGTATATTTTTATACCATGTATATTTTTAGGGCTTAATAGTGATGATTTGCATGAAATTAAAATAGTTTCCAATAATTTTTTTCTAAATTATTTTAGTATTTAGTAATAGTTTGATTTGTAATTTGTACATTTATGATACTCAGTCATGAAGGTAATATAAATAAAATTCCTGGTTTGTGTTGAACGATTAAATTATTAATTTTAAATTGGAAACGATCATCAGCGCTCCTAGGATGGCTGTTGAACTAGATATTAGATATGTTTTAAGTTAACCTTCTTTAGTTAATGGGATACATATATAAAATATTAAATTATTCTTTCTAGTCTATATAGTAATTATTGGAAATATTTTTATCAATATATTTATGAAATAAATTAAATTAAAATTAATTTAACATTTTGTCATCTGAGGTTCTCGGTGATAATGATGATCCTATCATAATGTTGAAGTTATATGTTTAAAATCTCACCTTGAATTTTCTGTTACAGTCACTATATTATAATTTAGATAAACATTTTGGTATTTATTGCCATATTTTAGAGAACAAATTATTACAAAACCACAGATGTTACAAATTACTAAATGTGTGACCTCTAGTCAAATTATTTTAAACATGTTAAATTGTTAATTTTTAATTTGTGTTTCGTCCTTTTTTGTTAATTTTTATTTATTATAACATTAAAAAGTGTTGACGATGATAAGGTGTTGACGAAGCCACTATGTGGTCAATATAAAATACATTTTTTCAATTGTTTTAACTTAATGATCCATACTTCTTAAGATAAGGCATGAATATGCCCCGGAGTGGGGCGAAATATAGCCAATTTTAAGAACTATTTCACCTTAGTTGAAATACTTATTTACTACCCTTGATCGACCCACATAAAAACGAAAACTAAATGTGTGGTTAATTGTTTTTAAACTTTTTTAAAAAAAAAAATGATGTTCATTTTGTACCCCTTCACCCTCTCTTGTGAAGTCAGATTTTATTTTCTTCGACTAAAAGATTACTTTATAACTATTTATTATGATTGATAATATTTAATATTAATTAGAATCAAATCTGGAATTATTTTATATTCTTTGAACAAAATATTACAATTAAGTATATAATATAATAAAAAAAGGAACTGAGATCACTAATATAACAGTGTTGAAATTATATAATTAAATATTCAATTATGTGTTTTCAACTATGTGACTAATTATAATTTTAAATTGTTTTATAATATTTGAAAAAAGTTGTTGGACTGAAGATGACATTGGATGAAAGTTGAAACGTATCGTATGAAGTATTGACATTCAACATTTGTTTACACTACTTCAGCCATCTATTACCTATATTTAACATTTACTAGGGATCAAATTTAATTATAAATAATAATTTAAAGTTTACAATATTTCTCGTTAAAATAGTAACATTTATTTTTATAAAATACATATATATAATATGTTTAACAAGTAAATATTTAAAATCAGTCTGCTCATCGAAATATTTTCAATGAGTAGATCAACAAAATATAAATGATTTAAATAAATATTACAAATTTATAATTAGTTTAGTTTAAAATACACATTAAAATTAACATTAATTTTTTTTAGAATACTTATTTTCAATTTAGAATATTTATTCTTATTTAACTTTTTTAAAAGTTTTGGTTAATTTAATGAAAACAATATGTGTTCGATAATTGTCTTCCCTGATTATTTAATGATTTAGAAAACGATAACAAAAAAAAACAATAATTTTTTTTTTTTTTTTTTTTTTTTATTAGTCTGAGCATTGACAGAAATTAACGTAAAATTTGCTATAGTAAGCCATAACTGTCTTTATTTAACTCGCTGTCCACAAGGTGAACTCATGGATCATTTACCACCAAGTTGGATGGTATCCCATCCTTTAAAGATGGTCTCATAAGGTCTCACGTAAAAAGGGGTTCGTTGGTATCCTTATCATATAACTAGTTATATTAAGGAGAGGGGGGGGGGGGGCGAAATTGTTTATGCTTTTTGGCAATAGGCGTGGAAAATAAAACAATTAACAGGTGATATACATTTCTGTAATCTACTCTTTAATACCTTTAATTAGTTACCCCACACAAAATTTCAAACTAATATTCTTTTCTTGTGGTGGGAATTATCCGGCATATTGGATTCCTAGTTAATCAGTTAAAATTGCTATTCTCTATGGTCCAGCAGACCGCTTGGCATATTTTTTAAACTTCTAGTAACTCCAGAAAATTAAACAATTTTCACGTGTTACATAGGAAGAGGTTCCTGGTTCAATCCCCAGGGGGGTCCCAATGTTTCTATCGGTAATAACGAAAAGGTACATTAATTTTTTTCCGGAAATATTCATCGGTCCACCATAGGGTATTAGCGTGAATTATTTTATAATTTTAAGAATAGCCGTTGTAGGGTAGTTGGTTGGGGGACATTTGTATTTTTGTATCTTTCGATTTATTAATACAATAAAAAATAACATAAAAAAATAAATGTTTTTTTGTTTTGTTTTTTGTAATCTACTCTTCAATACTTTTCATTTGATACCCAACACAAAATTAGAAAAAAATATTTTCTTTTGAGTTACATGAATTATCCGCCATCTTGGATTCCTAGTGAATCAGATCAAATTGCTCTATGGCCCACCATTTTGCATATTTTTCTATATTTTTAGTAACAGCGGAAAAACGATTTTAGGGGGAGGGGGGAAACGCAACATTTTGATGTTTTTTGACAAAACGGTACCAAAATTAAACAATTTTCCTAAATGTTATATATATTTGTGATCTATTCTTCAATACCTTTCATTTGATACCCCACACAAAATTATAAAAAAATATTTTCTTTTGAGTTACATGAATTATCCGCCATCTTGGATTCCCAGTAAATCAGATCAAATTACTAATCTTATTTTTTCTATGGCCTACCAGACTTTTTGCATATTTTTCTACATTTTTGGTAGCAGTGGAAATACGATTTTAGACTGGGGGGGGGGGGCACGCAAAATTTCGATGTTTTTTGACAAAATGGTGCCGAAAATTAAATACTTTCTCTAAGTGGTAAATATTTTTGTAATCTACTCTTCAATACCTTTCATTTGATACCATTCATTAGGAAAATATTTTTTTCGCCTGATGTGAGTTATCCGCCATTTTGGATTTGAACAGCTGATAATTTTGAGTTCGCTATATTTTTCCTGTTTGCGTGTCAAAACAATCTATAATATTGAAAAGTATCATGTTTTTATCTCTTTTTATTTATAAGTTATTGGAATCGTACAGAGTGACAGACAGACACATGAACGATACTATAGGGGTTTCTTTTTTTTTGGTTTTACCAACGAAACCCTAAAAACCATAAAAATAATTAAGAAAATTATTCAACTTCTCCTTTTAAATCTTTATCCCCCCTTTCGGACCTACAAGATGAAAAACAATGTTTGCACCAATTCTTTTAAAACAAATTTGTAAAAAAAAGAAAAAAATCGAATCATTATTCATTTTTAAAGCAAGAAAGAAATTAATCTCAATTAAGGTAATAAATTAATTATAACCTATACCAAGAATGGTTGGGATACCAGCCGCTCTGGTGAGTGAGAACTTAATAATTGCTAAAATAAACTACGAATAGCAACAGAACACAACATTTAATCTCAACTTGTCTAAAAACTAAAATAAAGGCTACACGCCACAAAGTAATTATACTCAGACATAAAAAAGCCAATTTCATAAAAAAAAAAAAAAAAAAAAAAAAGGAAGCAAAAACAATTATTGAAGCAGAGAAAAAATAAAATTATACGTATATGAAAATAAAATTTATAATGATCTCTATTTCACGATGATGTTTTTTTTTATCAACATAGAAATGTTCTTTTTGTGAGATTATAAAAAAATGTTATTTGGTGTATAAAAAACGTTCCCATTGGTGTCGATTACAAATGTATTATTTATTTTTAAGCATATAAAAACGTTTTTATTTGTGTAGATTATAAAAATTTATTATTTTGTGTAAAAAATAAAAACGTTTACATAAATTTTTATTATTGTTTAATTAAACGTATTTCTTATTGTAATTAATTGGTTACATTTGTTTTTTTTCTTGCTTTTTCTTTTTTTTTAACCTACCTATGTATTGGTAAGTCCCTACAGAATTATTACACAATAAAATTATCCATGAAGATTATTCCATGAAATATATATTTTTTTCATCCACGATTAAACATACGTAAAATTGCAGATTTTATTTTTTAGTTTATATTTACTTAAAATCAGTCTCCTCATTATATTAAGTATGATACTTATTTTCTTTTATGAGTAGAGCAAAAACAAATTGTATGAAATAAATATCTTAAGCCTATTCTAGACATGTAATTACGATATATACTTATAAAAACTTTTAGAATCAATTTTCTTTTTAGAATTTTTTTTTTAAATTTAATAAGGGTAATGCTTTCTCTTTTAAATTTAACTTTAATTATCTGGTTTCTTCTAAACTTATTCGTGTCTGCTTTATAATAATATATATATGTAGGCATTTATGTATTATTACTTATTACTTTTACCTCGTTCTCATATTTAGTTTTTCCTCCATGTGTCTTAAACTAATATTATTATGTTTTACCAGGTAACTCTTTATTTATACATAAATAGTCATATTTTTAAAAATTCGTAAGCATATTGATGTTAATATACGTAAATGTAAAATTTATTTACATTTAAGAGGTAGTGGTTAATATTATTGAATTTGGTGTTTCGATTTACCACAATTTGTTTCTTTATATCTACTTAAAGAATAAAGAAATCCGAAAAATCAACTTTTTAAAAAATTTTAATTCAAAATTCTACTAAAGAATTCATCTTTTTTATTATGAAATATTTCAAGAAAAATAATTTTCACAAAATATACTTTATACTCCTTATCAGTCTGCTAAATATCTTATCATAATATACTTTTCTTACCAAAGAGCATTTAAATTAACAAATTATTTAAATAAAATACATTTATTTATTATTTATTACTATACAAGTTCGGAGATTATATTTTTCCTTATTACATTATAGATACGTTTTACATTTGTCGTTTCGTACAGTAAAACCCATTTTCCCTAAAAAAAAAAAAAATATATATTTTATTAAAATTTAGATGGTCGTCTTAATTAATAAATATCGTTTATAGTTGCTTATTTAGTATTGTAACGTTTATCTTGATTATTTATATACACGAATTAAAGTATAAAGTTAAATATCATTAGTAAGACGTTTTTGCCTTAAAAAATACATTCAGGTATCGTTTAAATCGAAATATATTAAAATATTTGTAACTTAGAAAAACAAATATAGGATTGCAAAAAAATTATCAAACTAAATATAAAATTAAACAGGTCACTGGGATATATTTTTTTTAAATGTTAATATTATTATTTTTTTATTACTTTATTTATACAGTAAAACTTGTCTAAGCTGGAAAACCATGGTTTCATAAAAAATATTCCAGATTAAACAGGTTCATGCAGGTATTAAAACTCCGTTCCGAGAAAAAGTTTTTACCTTAGCAGGTCGCCAGCTTACACCGGTTCCAGCTGACTGTAATTTTTATTATTATTTTATTATTGTTTCCACCTTTTAACTACAGCTGCAAATAAGAGTACCTCGATTGCTATTAAATATTATAATATATATATTTTATTTCTTAATTATATCGTTACGATTCCAATTTGGTTATTATTGGTTCTTTCCACGAGTATTTCCCTTTCAATTACTAATTAGAGCACTTTGTCTGCTATTATTATAATTACAATTTTTTTCTGTCAAGAACCACCATTTAACATCGGCTACTAGTAAGAGTACCTCGCCAGCTATTATTATTATTATTATTTTTTTATTTTTTATTATGTCACCATCATTAACCATGGCTAAAGGTAATCAATAGTGCCTCGAATGCTCTTTATAATTTTATTTTGATTATACCACGTGACTCAATAACCACATTGTTGTCCAAATTTAAATTATTAATTATTATTATTATTATTATTAGATTTCCTTTCATTTATAGGTACTTTATATTTTATTTTTATTAAATCATTATTTTGTACCGGTACAGATGGAATTGCTGTTTCAAGGGTTTGTAGTTTGCTCCCACTTATACCGGTACATTATTATTATTTTATTATCATCATAATTACTTTTTCTTAATTGATCATTAAAATAATTTCGCTTAAAACTTCTTGCTTAAATTTGAACACAAGCATCACATGTATCTACATCTGATAAAATTAAAACAGAAGCTGTGACTGCTGTCTCATTCATTCGGATCTTGGTCAAGGTCAGGGTCAGGCTCGGGCTCGGGCTCCGGAACAGGTTTCTTGGCGTATGAGCGGCATTTGACGAACACGCTTCTGGCGGAAGCGGTGCTCGCTTCGTCTTGGCCAGAATCTGAAAATTAAATTATACAAAATAAAATTAATAAGCGTAGAGTAACTATCGTTGACAAATTATCAGATCGAGTTTACGACGGATCAACTTTACTCTTCTAGTTTGAAGATAAGTACAGTATAAACCACAATGGGACATGCCGGGACGGATCTATTCAATTAGATCTTCATTGTAGAATTCGTTTCACCTCTCTGGGAATCGAAGCATTTTTTTTTTGTTTCGGACCACGGTTGAGGTTCTACAGCCTCTCGGATTCGCCGGTCTATCTACCTGATAGAGTTAGTAAATAGGGAAAATGATATTCTAACCTCTCTCAGTTGGAGAGCCGATAGTGAGGCTGGATACAGATGCCGTCGAGTTGTTGTTGGTTGAAGCTATCGACAATGCCGTCTCAGGTTCTTTGGTTTCATCATCACTCTGTGGAACAGGATGACACATCTCCATCATCGCTTCCAAGCAATTGACCATCAATTCAGCGCTCTCGGCTGTACAGTTAAACTAAAAACAAAAAGGAATTATTAAATGTTAATTATAACTACTGGCTTCGAATTAACTGTTAAAAGAAAATATCGACTATTCACTTACTTTTGTAAATGGCCCGGCAAAACGCCAGAGTCCTCCAAAGCCACAGGACTGTAGGAAATGGAGTTGTTGCTGACTAGTATCTTCACACCTAATCATATTTTGAACGATGTTTTGAACTGCGCTCAGTATGCCGTGATCGTTGCAAGAGCTCAGAAGATTGTTGAGTTTAGCATCTAGTAAATTATGTCTGGGAAATAAATAAATACAAATTATAAAATGTCTTTTACAAATTCACTTTTACAATATCTTTATTGTTAGTTGAGCGATGGTGGAATTTTAAAAGTGTGTAAAAAAAAAAAAACTCTTTCGTAAGGTCATCTTCAGTCTGTTTCTGTTTTATTTCAATCAATTACAAACTTTTCAATCTTATGGAAATAGACATAAAAGCCAGAGTGCACCATTGTTTTAATTAAAAAAAAAGAAGAGTATATATTAAGGGAATAGATTCCTTTAATGCCTATTTTCATAACATTGTAAATTTTTTAATTGATTAAAGAATTGGTTGTTCCAGTAATAAAACAGAAACAGACTGATGATGACCTTACAAAGAGTCGAAACGTTTAAAAATTAATATGGCAAAAAGAGTTATTTCACTCACCATTATTCCATTATCACTCAACTGATCATAATTATGACAAGGTGCTCTTAAAATCTACGTTAATTGTTCAATATATTTATTTTAATAAAAAAAACTAAAGTATCGTTAATCCTATTACTTAAGCATAATAAGAAAATACCGATAAAAAATTAAACAGACACGATTTATTCTAAGAGGATACTTACATGACTGGGAACATTTTTGAGAAGACTGTCGATGCTTCTGCCAAATACTGGTAGAGGATTCTAGTCTCCGATTCATCTGATGCGTATTTAACGAGGGTGGCTAGAAGTGTCAGCACTAAAGCCTGAGTCGTAGTTTCTTTGAGTACCTCCGGATCCAGCAGAACGCTACTATCACTCGATACTGAAACTCTGCTGGCTCGATTCTACAAAACAATACACAGTGGCGCCATTATTAAATTATATGCTTTCGTTTGTTCTATCCACCAAACCGAGAGTTAGAATTAAGAGGACACTGACCTTTGAAGTTGCAGCCTGTTTTTGTTTCATTGCTTGTAACAAGGCTGATTGATCGAGGAAATCCCACGATTTCTGTCTATGGTTGTGCATAAGTAGCATATCACTTTTTCCTCCACTGACTGTTTGTGAAAATAAAGGAACCTGAAACAAATAAAGGAACATGTGAAACACATTTTATTATATATATATATATATATATATATATATATATATATATATATATATATATATATATATATATATATATATATATATATATCCATATAATTTTTCATCGAATAATACATATTTTATTTCTAAATAACAAGTAAATCATTTAACTGTTACCTGGGAAGGGGCGTTTACATTAGTCTTAGACGTTGCATGTTTGATACGGCACCTATTGCGAACTTCTTCGGACATCGGAACTAAAGCTGTGATAAAAATAGTCAAGATCCATGAATTACATTTGAATAAATAATTAATAAAACTAATTGTTCGTCAATTTTAATTAAGGGAAGTAAAAAAGTTCCAGAAAGTATTTTTTTAAAATTGCATTCTTATAGATAAAAATAAAAAAAGAACTTATTTTTTATATAATCATTAACCTTTTCATCCCACTTTGCCCAACGTTCCGGAAGTACATCCATCGTATTTTTTTGTCTGAAATCGGATTCACTAACGCATCGCTGTTTTAAGTTGTTCATGGCTGTTAAAATTTTTCACTCTGAGAATGTCCTTCAGCGGTCTAAAAATGTGTGGTAATCACTTGGAGGCAGGTCAGGGCTATAGGGTAGGTGTGGAAGAACCACAAAGTTTAGCATTTCAAGCATAACTTTGGTTAATGCCGCTGTATGAGAGCGTGCATTTTACGAGGGACAAATGCACTTCTACAAGGTAAGGAAAATGCGTTGAGAAGGGGGTGATTATATTATAGAAAAATATATCCTATTTTGTATTTTTATTATTTAAAAAATACTTTCCGGAAACTTTTTGACCCCCCTCATATGTAATCTAAATACATCGGATAAACCTTACCTGTTAAGTACCCGACACTTTCCGGAGTGACTTCAAATTTATCCCTTTTAGTCGGCTTAGCTACTATAGCCAAAATTGATACCATGATTCTAGCTGTTCGAGTCACAATATTCGGTGTTGGATGGCGGAATCCTTTAATAAGATGGCCCACTAGTGCAAAGTGGAAATTGGCTGAAAGAAAGAAAATTCATGTTAGTATCAGTGTTTTTTTGCGGAGGCTTTTATACCCGAAGACGCAGACGGTGGGTCCATGAAACAAACCTGGTTGGAAGACCAAACTCTTCACCTTTGTGTGAAGTATTAGGTCGTTAACCTCATCCCACATCTCGATTTATATCGAATCGAGAGTGTTTATTATGATTTCCAAGCCAAAACCTGGTGGCGCTTTTCTTTTGAGCATTTGTTCAAACAATGCTGACTTAACATTGAGTGGCGGACCCGGTACGGGATTTGAATTGAGAGCTGTATTGTCAGTGGTCACCTAATTAGTGACCACGTCCTATGCTGCTTAACCTAACTGATTGAGAACCAACCGCTATCCCATATCCATCCAGAGCCCCTAGTAGTGGGATTGATATGAGTATTATATTTAAAATTATCAAAATTATTTTAAGTTATATAAATAGGTATTTTGTAAGTTCTTACACTTGAAACTGAGGCCTACAGCGGCATCAAGCTGTTTAAAATGTGTTTCCAATGGAGACCTCACCGACATCATTACGTTTTCAATGGACTAAAAAAAGAACATAACAATTCAGAAGTTAATTTAACCTTACAAATAGGTTAAATTTGAATTAAATACTATTCAAAAATATAAAAATTCTATAGAAAATTCTTGCCGTTTCATCGAAAATTCCCATTGACTCTAATGTATGCAGATTCTGTTCCAACAAATTCAGGCCAGCGCCATACAGAGTAACGTTGTCCAACTGTAGTACTGCTAATGCCACCCAAAAAAGGAGTTTATGGATCGGTGACTCCTACAGGCATAACAAATATAAATATATTAGAGCATTTAACACAGTTAACCATTTATAATATAAAATAATAATTATCGAAAGTGAAAGATTTCATACTTTTACAATAACAGAACGGAGCAAAGGCTGCACTCTTGTTAAGCACATTACTAAGGCTTCCATAAGATTTACGTCACTGAAAGATTCCAACGAATTTATAAGAATTTTTAGAAGCTGTCTTATTTCACTTTCAGTAATATTTTTACCTGAAACGATTAAAATCCATTACTAATTTGTGCAATAATTTTAGTTTGAGTTTTAATTATGATGTTAAAAAGATAAGATACTAACAAACACATCCGTAAACAATCAAAGCTCTAGGCTGCAGAGCTGGATTGTGACAAAAAGCAAAGTCTTTGGCGAGGGAGGTCCATACATTTATCCAGTCGCAGCCAGGAACGTCTTTCATGCAGGCCTATAAAAGAAAATAACAACAAAAATAAGTAATCTCACAGCATACGAGTGAAAATTTTAGGTAAAATATAAAAAAAAAAAATGTCATTACCTCCATTACTTCGAGGAGAGAATCTGTTATAATTTCTAATGATGCTAACGTTATTCTTTCACGATCAGGAATCTGACCCGCAATTTGTCTTTCAGCTTGTGATTTTTGGCTGGAAAAAAATAAATTCCAATTAATGTATCTTAAGTTATTATCCGTTAATGATGATCCATTTATTTTCCCCCCTTGTTTTTTCCTTGTTAAAAGTTGTTTACTTAGTATAACCTTTCGAGGGAGACACTTAATATGATTTGCATCATAAGGTAAAACAATCATACACATAAATATCTCTAAAGCAGAATAAATAAAATGGGGATTTTAAACCTGTTTTCACTAGGATGCCTGTAGCTTGATCTAAATGCTGTAACTGCAGCTGATTTCACTTTGCTGATTCCAAAGAGAATATAAAATTTCGACAGTGCAAATTCATCCAAGCTTAGCTTAAGGATTTTCTGGGCTTCATCTGAAAGAGTATAATATTTTATTGTATTACCAATTGTACAGAGATATATTCTCCGACATCTAATTGCACTTATTTCATTTTATTAAATGCAAATCTAATGACAGGCAAATCTTACCACTGAAGGTCGGATTGGTGCAGGTGCAAAGTGAGTGTATGATGTTAATTACAAGGCCGTGAGTGGATGCTCTCATACTCAATGATCCTGTACATGCGAGGAGGGTGACGGCGTGGAACAGGTGTGGTAAATGTTGGACAACGTCAAGACAATTGTTGAATGACAACATAAGAATATAACGTGCAATAATTGCTATATCTTCCCAAACTGCATGATTCTCCAAGAGAGAAGTCGGGTCAATGCACGTTTTTTGAAGTACCTGCCAAATAAAAATTACTGTAGAACCTCACAATATCGGACTAATAGGAATAAGGGCTAAGGGTTGTCCGTTATTATGAAATTCCGTTATATTACAAATAATTATTTCAAATAATAATGTAAAAGGGTGTACACCAATAATGAAAGTACAGTAGTAAGCTGTACAAAGTGTTTACTATAATACATCAAACAAAATAAATAGCCATAAACAAAGGTATAATAAATGATATTTGACGAATACTGAAAAAACACAACCGGATGAAGAGTCTTTGGTAAGGAGGCAAATCATGGAATTTCATTGAATGACTCGTCAGGTGATGGTGTTGAAAGGAAATTTATTGAATTCAGACAATGACTCGTCTTGCTTGGAAGTGCAGATAAAAATTGCCACTTTTTTCATTGTATATATGTCTATTATTAAATTTGTTTTTGTCCTATATAAGCTGCGTTCACAATTGAGGGATCCGTTATTGTGAGCTACTACTGCATAAAGTAACGTAAAAGTGTAACCAATGTTCATAATGATCTTAAACTTATTATAGAAATACAAATCATCTTACCCTACACAAACGACCCATAATCTTCTTGGCTACTAGCTCAACGTTTGCTGAAGCTAAAGCGACAGCAGTGTCAGCTAGAATCTCAACGACAGGAGAACCCACGCCTCCTTCGCTAGATCGTTTAATGAACAAGTCCAACACCATATCGACCAGCTCGGGCACCTTAGATATAAAACGCAAGAATTTATATATAAGAATTTTTATTGAATGTAAAATAAATATAAGTCGTGAAAAATTACTTTAGGTACATCTAATTAAGTTTTTATTATATTAACTTGCAGATTAGTTTTACTTAACTAATTAACTTAAGTTAATTAGTTTAACTTGCCTTTAGTTTTTTTTGTTGATTTTATTATTATAAAAGATTACATTTTTTTTTTTCTTTTTGAAAGTTACATTCACTTTGAATAATTAATTCTAGGTAAGAAAACGAAGTATAAAATGAGAATATAGCTGAGTTGAAATATATTAATTTTAAATCTGAGAATATTATTAGTAGCTCCATAAAACTGGTGGCCCCGCCAAAAAGAATAGCGAAAGATCAGAAAGATGTCATTTAACAGTCGAGTACTATTCAAGAAATATCTGTGTCAAACATTTTTAAAACTTAAAAAATATTATTTAAACAAATTTTAAAATTTATTGAACTATTTCATAATCAATAAAAATGATTCACTACTAGATCAACAAACCATTAATGTTGTAGCCGTCAAACTTCCACCTTTATGGATTACTTGGCCAGAATCATGGTTCGTCCACGTGGAGGCAAATTTTGAAATAGGCAATGTCACATCAAAAACAACCAAGTATTTTCATGTGGTAGAAGAAGTGGAAGGTGTAAGGTTAGAACATGTATCTGACATTGTTTCTCGACCACCAGCCAATGGCAACTATAATGCTACAAAGCAAGCATTAAGTTTTACATTCTCACAAAGCAGCGACAAAAAAAATCGAAGGTTACTAGCTGAGCCGGAATTAGGTGACAGTAAACTTTCTCACATTTTAAGAAAAATGAAAGACCTAGTGAATGGGAAATAAGTCACGCCATTTTAAAATCTCTATTGATGAAACATTTCTCAAGTCATATCCAATTCATCCTTTCTATCAGTAGAGAAAAGATTACTTCATTAGCTCCCATGGCAGACAGATACATGAAATTAGTGACCAAACATCTACTCGCTCCATCACATTCACAAAACTCTGCCTCTACTGCGACACCAGGGACATCCACAAACACCGACCAGGCATCTAAAATATTCGTAGAACTTTCATTTCTTAAAACAGAAATAGTGAACCTACAACAACGCTATTCCAGATCTAATTAAGGGGAGATCAATATAAAGAGGATATCAGATAATGTTTAGCAGATCCACATCGAAATCACCTGACAATCGTGATCATTGTTATTTCTATAACAAATTCAAACAGGAAGCTCAAAAAATATCGTCTTCAAGATGATGGAAAACTGGTACGTCAGTCATCAACCACGGCTGAGGCGACTGGAAAAGCATCAAGCCCCCCATTTTATCAGAGATCGTAAATCCAACATCCGCTTCTTGATAGATTCAGGCGCTGACATCTTAGTAATACCTCCACTGCAGAACCATGATAGGAAAAGAACACAAACATCAACTAAACTATTTGACTATATTTATTATCACGACACCGCATTACGCGTCAGGGCGCGTCGTTAAAAAAACGAATATAATATAATATAGTTGAATTGAATTCTAAACGCATTTTATTAGTACCTCATTTTTTTATTTATTTTAAAAATATTGAACTTGATCACCTTCCCAATAGAAACCCAAATTTTGGTTTGTATGGATGGATACATCTCTACTTCTTCGACTGTTAGAGCAATTAATTCTTCAAGAATCTGTAGTACTTTCTGGTGTCTTTTGTTTTCGTCGGTGGGTTTGTAGAACCTAAAAATTAAAAGTTATTTAGTGTCCTTTACAATTGAATTTAAAATAATTTTAGTAATAGATTAAATTAACAAAATATAATTTTTAAATATAAGGGCTTCATTAAAATAAAATATCGGTCTTATAAATCACTGTCTCATGCAGGCACTCAGGTATGTATTCTTTAATCCCTGGACTCAGGGGACCTTAAAATATAAAAAGCCATCACAATTTCATACAAGAAATTTCATGCCAACATAATAATTCCTATTTATAAGTATATAAGAAAGTAAAAATAAAAATCAATTATGAAATATATACCTAACGAGGTTGGGTAACCAAGGCATCATGTACTCAAGACACAAATGTTTTAGCTCAATTGCTGAAACCCGAAATCCTTGGATGCTTTCTTGCAGAAATTCAAGCGTTAGATGAGGCTCGTTATTGGCCAATTTTTCACTCAGGGATTTTATGAACATTGTATTGTTTGAGGGGATGCACAAACCTAATGAAAAAATTAAATAACATTACAGGAAATTGATTTATTTTTATTGTTATTATTTTGTATACATGTTTAATTTTGTTTAATGTGTACATATTTAGATACCTGCGGTTTCCAGTAGTTGACCTTCTATCTTTAGATCAAAGGTGGTTGTTAGAGCGCAGAGTTGATTGTAAGCAGCACTTCTTAGATTTGGGTGACATGAACCCAAATTTAAAAGGGCCATATTTAATAAAGTTCCAGGTACGTCTTTAGGGCGGATCTGTTGGTGAACTGTCACAGAATCCTGTAAGTTAAAAATATTAAATTAATCGGATTTCTTCGACACACAAATATATATATATTGAGTTTTTGAAGTGAAACTTCTTTAGCCGCTGTAGAGTAAATTGGCTTGGATGAAATGACATCGTGAAACCAAGTTCGCCTTTCGAGACTCGTCCAAGTGAAACATTTTTGAAGTGAAGCTGTAAGTTTTTGTTTTGAGACTCGACCAAGTGAGAGATATGTTATCAACTGCTGGTCTAAGTTGGCAGTTGATTTACCTGTGAAATATCTTACACCTGGGCGAGTTTCGAACCTTCGACCTTTGAGTTTGAAACCAGACGCGCTAACCAATACACCACGGGAGTAGATGAAATGACCAAGACTGACTGATGACTAATTCTCCTACTTCCCATTGACATAGAGATTTTAAATTTGGTACATAGATAGACTGTACCATAAATAGAAATGTGCAGCCATTTTGATTTCGATATATGGCCACCATATTGAATTATAGCCGCCATCTTGGATTTATTCATCACTAATTCTCCTACTTCCCATTGACATAGAGGTTTGAAATTTGGTACATAGATAGACTGTACCATAAATAGAAAAGTGCAGCCATTTTGATTTCGATATATGACCACCATATTGAATTATAGCCACCATCTTGGATTTATTTACATTCTATTATCTCAGCTTCAAGTGGACCTAGAGATCTGAAATTTGGTACATTGACTTATGGCAGCAAAAAAAGAAAATTAAAGGTACTATCATTTCAACATATGGCCGCCATATTGACTTATAACCGCCATCTTGGATTTAATAACACTCTATTATCTCAGTTTTCAGTGGACCTAGAGATTTAAAATTTGATACATAGACCTGTGGTAGCTAAAGAAGAAAATTAAAGGTACTATCACTCAACATATGGCCGCCATATTGAATTACAACCACCATCTTGAATTTAATAACTCTATATTATCTCAGCTTCCAGTGGACTTAGAGATCTGAAATTTGGTGCATAGACTTATGGTGGCTAAAAAAAAAAAAATAAATAAATAAAATAAAGACACTTTCACTTCAACATATGACCACTGTATTGAATTATAACCGCCATCTTGAATTTAATAAAACTCTATTATCTCGGATTCTAGGGGACCTAGAGATCTTAAATTTGTTACATGGACCTATGGTAGCTAATGAAGAAAATTAAAGGTACTTTCACTTCAACATATGGCTGCCATCTTGGATTTAATTATATACTATTATCCTAGCTTCCAGTGTATTTAAAGATCTTATATTCGGTACATAGACTCATTGTAACTTAAATTGAAAATTGAAGGTAGTAAAAAATAAAATAATTTAAAATGCATAAATAAGTAATATAACCTACTTTTACTAAAATACGAAATTATGTAACAGTAAAGATATATTTATTATATTGTTTTAATTATTATTTACACACAGCGCCAACTTCTAGACCGATAAGGCACGTGAAGCGCGCCTAGTTATATTATATTATGTAGGAGAGAAAATAAATTAATCTTTTTCTAGAACTGAAATTTCACTTCTAATGCGCGAGTCTCACCCATTATTATTATTTTTTTTTTTTTGTTTGAGTGTCCTTAAAAAAAATATAAACATTTTTTTTATTGGATTTAAAATTAATTTTTAAACGTAAATATGTAATTTTATTTAAGGCTCGAAATTTCACTCACCGGTTGAGAAAGTTCCCATCTGTTCCTAATGTGAATCACAGCCTGTACGATGCTATCGCAGTCGTTATGAATGAAAGACAAGGGTCCAGATTCGTTGGATATGGTAAGCGTAAATTGGTTATCGTCCACCAAACATACTTCTTCAATTTCAGAAGCATAATAAACATCGTTCAAAAGCACTGAGTGGGCTAGTACTTTTGTTTTTTCAGCTGCAGTTATCTGTATCGCAGTTGGTCCGACCTTTATAGTAATTAAAAAGAGATAATATATATTTATTAGAACTAAAATAAGTACAATTGCGTAATAATCTATAATATATTTTTAAAGATTCGACACCTTGGAAGAAAAATGACACATCTCAAACTTCAGGAGAGCATTTTCAGGAGAGCATTTTATAGTATCCGTGATTTTAAAATATTAAATATAATACATTATCTGAATTATTTGAAATATCCCTTTTTATTTTTGTCTTACATCATTCATATGAGAGCCGGCATGTCCGTGTGGATTAAATTACTTATCACGTCTGCTCGGCCATTAATAAATCAAGGGCGGTACAAGGTCGTGGGTTCGATCCCTCGCCATGATTCTCTGATTTATAATGATCACATCATACACGCTTCGGCGGTACACTGTACAGAGGTATGATGTGTGAAGTGGCTGCAACTTTCTACCACGGGGCTAGTAAAATGGGCCTAAAAGATGGCCTAATTGCTAGGTTCCAACAAGTGGTTCGTCCTACCCGTCTAGTACTAGTACTAGAACCTTTACTACCACTTCTACTTCATGCATAAGACAAAATAAAGAGAGAGATTGAGCGATGTGACAAATTTTGAAAATATTTTAATCAAATTAGCATTTATGACACTTTTCTTTTAAAATTATGACATAAAAAACGTACGTTTTATTGATATGAAAAATGAAAGCCGTTTAATTTTGAGACAGAATCCTGCCTGATATCACCATTAGGGAAAGGCAATACTTGTAGAAGGTCAAAACACACAATGACTCAATTTCTCTTTCTCACTAAATTATTCCTCCCTAGAGAGCTCTTTTTAGTAAATGTATCTTCATACGCTATATTCTAGTTTGATGGTTTCCTTTTGCTGCTTTGAAGCTGGCTCAAATGAAACAAAGTTTCACTGATCTTTCTTGGAAGTGAAAAAGGAATCTCTCTTTTTGAATAGTTTTGTCACTGCTACAACAATAATTATTTTGTCATCTACTCTCAATATTTTGCCTAGCTAGTTATAAAATGTTTCATTATCTCACATATGTCTAAAAGAAATAAAAGTGTAAGGCAACGAGATGTTTTTTGAGTGGGCTTTTGTCACTAAAATGTAAAAATCATTGGTTACAGATATAATCTTTTAGAAGAAAAATTTCACATCTGACATAATAAAAGCCAATTATTCCTAAAATATGTCAAAAAATAGGCATAAATCTAATTTTTCCCTATGAGTATAAAATATTGTAAGAAAATCGGCTTAATTAGAAAAATAAAGCATATCTCTTCTAAAAGTTTTAATCTATTTGCTTGAAAAATGACACATTTTAAATTATGCACTCTTCTTGCAAAGAAAATAAGCTTGACTTTGTATATTTTTGATCCATGAAACTTATTCTCAAAAAGTCTCGCTACTTGAGGTGTATTATTATCAGCGATAGCTCACTTTTATCCTAAATGAAAAAAAACAATTATTTTTGGAGTTACATTACTTTTTACCAGAGTAGCGATATTGTTACAATTATACTTTTTTACCTTTATTGATACTTTGGTATCCTTGTGCGATAGTTTCAGTGCGTTACTGAAAACTTTTAAATCTTCATCTAAGGATAAGGTTGCACCGGGAAGTTTCTGTTGATCTGCCTTAATGTAATCAGTCAGTTTATTTGGTGTCTCAATAAAAATCAACTTCCGGTTACCCTGGAACAATATCAAATTGAAATAGGTAACTAAAACAGGATTTCCTATTTATGGGATGTTCAATTATGTGGACGATCTTAGTGTTTATATATATATATATATATATATATATATATATATATATATATATATATATATATATATATATATATATATATATATGTATATATTTATATTTATATATATATATATATATATATATATATATATATATATATATATATATATATATATATATATATATATATATATATGTATATCTACCTTTAGTGATGCGAGTACTCTTTCGTGAAATTTGGTATACTCTCGAACCCAACTGTTGCAGTTATAAATGTAAGCAGCGTGAATATTTGAGTAAGCCATTTCGGGCAAAACGTGAAACCACTTTTGGAGGAATTCAGTCCTAAAAATTATTTAAAAATAAAAATATTTTATTCTAATACAACTAAAATTCATTATTATTTAATGCACCAATACGAATAAAATTAAAGAGGCCTTTAATACCTGAATCTATTGTCAGAGCAGGTATGAGTAAAATCAACAACCAGCTCAAATGGAGCATGGCAAAATGGTTTTAATGTCAATATCACGTGGTAAATCAATAAATCTCCGTTCGTCTCTCCAATCCTGAAATATTTAAATGGAATAAACTATTTGCGGATAATGGCAGCATTTCCAACAAATAAGCACAATTGGCTTAAATATTAATATATGTCTTTTAAAGATTCCATTCGATATATTGTCAATTTATATTTACAACAGAACTGCAGCATTGTGGTGAAAGTTTTAGAGAAAATCCATAGAACTGTTGTACAATTCTTGCCAGCGGCAATCATTTTAATCATTTTATCCATTTGCTCTTTAAACATTTTCTGATTTTAATTTTAGTATAATGTTTTATAATAATGTTTAATAAGGTAGGCTTACTTGTATCTCCTGGCAATGTAGTAAAATACTGGATATCCCGCTTTTGATGTTCCAGCTTGGTAAAATATATTAAGGGATTTGATGCTTTTGAATTCCTCTTTTTCGTGCATGTTATGCTTGATCATTATCTCTTCGAAATTACTGCCAGACATGTCAATGGAGCTCCAGCGAGCGTAAGAGGAAAATAGTAGGCTGTATAAAAATAGATAAATCATTAAAGACAGCGTGCTGTGTATGATCATTATCTCCTTAAAATTGCTCCCTGGCTCATCAATATAACTCCAGGGAATGTAAGAAGATAACAGTAGTGTTAAAAATACTAGCACATAAAACCTAAGTTCTTTTTTTATTATATATCCTTTATATTTATGTAATTTGGGTGTGTGAGTCATCGGTAAGTTATTTTTTTTTTATATATCTATATATAATTTTATTTATAATTGCTATTGATTTCAGCTAATTTGTATTGAAACTTTTACAAGTGTTGAATAACTAATCACATATAAGGGAATTAAATCATGTAGAAAGAATATTCTAGTGCATAAGGCCTAATCTACATGGCGCAGACTTTATTCCTTTTTATGTCTTGTAAAAATATGGATCAAGATGCATAATCAATAGACGCTAAGTTTTTAATACAAGGAAATCTGTTGAAAAAGCTAGATTTATTTTATTTTATATATGCCTTATCATTTAAAGATAAAAGTAATCATCATTTTACTGAAAATTTATTAATATTTACATTAATTAAAAAAAAAAATAAAATAAAATAAAGGATTAAACTTACTGGGAATCGACTGGTTTGTGTTCGGGGGGTCCTAAATAGGCGAGCAATGTAGCCATTTTATCAAATGGGCGTCTTCCAACGGCTTTGTGGTCCCGACTACTCGACAGGTAGTCTCCGATTTTCTCTTGATGGCTCCACAACAACCTATGAAGAGCTAATACATTGACATCGGAAATAAAGGACATTGAGTGGGCAATGGGTAAGCAATGATGGCGCTCTTCAACTTCCATATCGCTTGTTATTTCTATAAAGAACCTTAAACAGAAACTTTACATATGTCAATCAGAATGATTCGTTAGTTAGGATATATAAATAACATGGAATAATTAATACTTCATACAATTAGAATTAAAATCTATACACACCTCCTTCCATCATCAAAATGTTCTCGAAGGAATTCGTTAAATATAATCATGTGTTGTTCCTTGCTGAATTCAACATGGTTGGCAATATTTTGTAGGATTTTTGACATTAACATCAATCCTCTCTTAACGTGCTGTGGCACAGGTTGGTTTACGATTCCCATTTCTTGTGGGGAAACTATAATCATTAAGCATACAATTATTTATAACTATTAACGAGTTAACAAGTATTATTTTATGTTAGATACTAAATGATTTTGTTTGAGATGGATCGGTCTTCAATGGACAGGTCAGATAAATGAACCGTTGACCGTTTAATAAAACTTTGATTCTGACCTGGGAACTGACCGGAGACCGGTCAACGGTTCATTTAACCGGAACTCTTCTAAACGAATAAGTTAAGCAAGAAACACTGAAGAGGGTTGAGAACGAGAGACAGGTGAATGAAAAAGTTAAACAAAGAAAGGGGTGGGGGAGTTGGCGTTTTTAATTGTTCAATTAAAAAAAGAAGTAGGAACGGGACAATAAATGGCGCCAAGGGGAGAGAACTTATAAATCTAAGATATCGACCAGATATAAGAATGGCGAACGATACAAGGACAGGAGAATATTAGTGGGCGGTGTAGTTGTGCACCGTTTGCTTTACCCACCTCTATTTTTTTAAAATAACGACAATAACTTCAAAAATCGATATATTACCTATAGCCGGATTAATATATCTCAAGAAGATTACAGTTCCCACGGCTCCTATATTGTTTTGGGGAACTTGTGGAAAACGCTTGCTAAGTACTTGATATAAACAGTGGCACATGCTTCTCAGCTGACTTGGGAATCTGAAAAATTAGACAAGGAAGAATTAGATAAGGTAAAATTATATAAAAAAAAAGTTCTATAAAAAGAGATAATTAATCAGTGGACGCCTACAATAAAACTGAAAATATATAACACAATTATAATGTACTACATTTCATAAAATATGTTTAATTTAAAAATATTACCTTTTATTTTCTCAAACCTGTATTTAGAAATTTTTAAAATAGTTATTTTGTGCCAGGGCAGTATTGATAAGTATAATTACTATTCATTTAAGCTTTTGAAAAAAGAAAAGAAGAGCGTTGTCCTTAGATTGCAATTCTTTCTCCGCTCTAATCATCCGATTTTTTAAACAATAATATTTCCAATTGAAAAACTTCGTTCCTTTTAATAGTTCTAGAGTATATAAAAGAATACAAATAGTAAATACATGAAATTAGATAGATACCAGCTAGACAATGGATAAAAACAGATGTTATGTGGTGAGAAATACCGAACACACGTGCTCCAGTAGACTTGGTAATCCTGAGTATTCAATATTGCCGGGAAATTAGATTATTTTACGGGGTTTGGTTCTTACTTTGATCGTATCTCATTAATCGTTTCAAGAAGAGAGATTGCGGTCCGATAAAAATCGATTTATGTTCTCTTTCTCTGCTTCGACTCAATTTTAATGCACAACACATAGGTCCACATAAGGCCTCCCTCATATTGTAAACATACATGTCGCACATGAATGCATCTCACAAAATGAACACGGGCTTAACCAAAATGGAAGTATTACGAATAAAAAAAAATCAGATGCTCATTAATAAGATTAGGTTACACAATTCTCACACCAACTATTAAGACTACGGTTATTTTGCGCTCTAGGGAAACTTTTTTCCATGATAGTTCATACAAATACAGAGTTCAATTTGAAAATATTTTAAGGACACGGCAAGTTTTCAAATTGTACATAAAGAAATCAAAGAATAATTAAATGATTGAGAGAGCCAACTATTGAAGGAACCTACATTGTTTGATACTAAAATAAGTTAAATTTATGTCTATCTAATAAACTTAAAAAATTAAAAAAAATTTTTAGTCAACCGCCGCTATCTTGAAAATATTTAATGTAAAATTGTAATACTTTAATATTCTTTTTCTACAATTCAAGACCTTTAAATTTATGTATAGCATGTCATGGCGATTAAAACATTTTTTAGTCGCCCGCCAAATTAGCCGCCATCTTGAAAATATTAAGTAAGAAATTTAATAGCTACATATTCATTTTCTACACTTTAAGACCTTTAAATTATTGTATAACATGTCATGGTGACTAATAACTATTTTTGTTGCCCGCAAAATTGGCCGCCATCTTGAAAATATTAAGTATAACATTTTAATAGTTGCATATTCTTTTTGTACACTTGAAGACCTTGAAATTGATGTATAACATGTCATGGCGATAAAAAAACTTTTTTTTAGTCGCCCGCCAAATTGGCCGCCATCTTAAAAATATAAAGTTTAAATACTACTAGTTATTATATATTTAAATATGTACTACTGTAGTTATATTTTAAATTTTACTTTTTCTATACTTCAAGACCTTAAAATTTGTGTATAACATGTCATGGCGAATATAAACTTTTTTTAGTCGCCCACCAAATTGGCCGCCATCTTGAAAATATTTAGTATAATATTTTAACTGTTGCATATTCTTTTTCTACACTTCAAGACCTTTAAATTGATGTGTAACATGTCATAGTGACTTAACATTTTTTTTTGTCCTCCGCCAAATTGGGCGCCATCTTGAAAATATTAATTATGAAATTTTAATACATGCATATTCTCTTTCTACACTTCAAGACCTTTAAATTGATGTATAGCATGTCATGGTGACGATAAACTTTTTCTTAGTCACCTGCCAAATTGGCCGCCATCTTGAAAATATTAAGTGTCAATATTTAATAGTTGCATATTCTTTTTTTTACACTTCAAGACCTTTAAATTGATGTATAACATGTCATGGTGACTAAAATTCTTTTTTTAATCGCCCGCCATTTAGCTGCCATCTTGAAAACGTTATGTGTAACAGAGCGACAGAACCGTTACATAAGGATTCTTTTTTTTAACTTCGTACAGAAACCTAAAAGTAACTCCTGACCTTCTTCTTTTGTTTCTTTAAAGTGTAAACTCATCACTCACTAAAACATCTCGTAAACCCAAAGTACATGAGCAGTTTTATGAGCTTCTCGTGATGTCATCACGAGAAGTTGGTATCTATATAACTTAAGCGAGACTTCCGCGAAAATTTGCGGAAAAGTATATTCCGGTGAGTGTTGATACAACAGCAAACAATGTAATTTCTCCTGAACATCGTCCTTAGAAAATTTTATGCGAAACGTTTAGAAATAAACATTTTGAGATTCCAGTAAGAATAATAAGATTTAGGACCAAGTGATTTTTAGGTTTCTGTACGAAGTAAAAAAATAAACCTTATATAACGGCTCTGTCTGTCTGTCTGTCCGTTGGTGTCTGTCCGTTGGATTGTTTTAATTCATAAACTACTTTAGCTAGGAACATGAAATTCGGCACACATGAGCATCTCGGCATTTAAGACAATGTTTTCTTGTGATCTTGACAATGTTTTCAAGATGGCGGCCAATATGGCGGGTGACGAATAATATTTTTTTAGTCACCATGATATGTTATAAATCAATTTAAAGGTCTTGAAGTGAAGAAAAAGAATATGCAGGTATTTAAATTTCATAATTAATAATTTCAAGATGGCGGCCTATTTGGTGGGCGACTAAAAAAAAGTTTTTAATCGCCATTTCATGTTTTACATCAATTTAAAGGTCATGAAGTGTAGAAAAAAATATGCAACTATTAAAATGTTACACTTAATACTTTCAAGATGGCGGCCAATATGGCGGGGGACTAATAAAACTAATTTTGTTTGGTTATTCTCGAAGGCCTTCTAAAAATAACTATCCTGGATTTCTACGTAAAAAGAATAGGTCAAAGGTCCCTACAGTTTAATTGTTTCTCATTAGGGGTAACTCTTGACATTCTCCTTTTGTTAATAGCACCTTTATGGGGTTAACGTATCGCTCATTTAAACATTTTGTATACGCTGTGTTCAGACTATTGCAGTGAAATCGCACTAGAGATTTTCAAGTGTCATTTATATCCCATTTTATGCCTCTAACTTATATAGCGAAACGTTGGTATCGAAATTAAAACGTCCGTGAACATTTTTAAAACAAAATTAGGTATGTAAATTGTTACAAAAGAGAACAATGTAAACACTCCTATGAAACGTCAGGAAATAAACTTTTTAATATGTCAGTCACAATAAAAAGTTTAGTTCCTTATTTTGACTCATCCGTGTATTCAATCTATTTTTACAAACTAGTCATGCATAACTTTGAGAAAACCATAATCTATGTGCATGAGGGAGATAACTCATAACCCTTAATAATCCGAGTTATTAAGGGTCAATATATATATATTAGTGTAAATGTGCCAAAAAGTGCATTTTTTACCATCAAGTAATAGTATACTCAGGTCATAAAGTAAAAATCATAAGTTCTTTGTGGTTCTAGTGAAGGAATAATTTTTCTATTCATGACTTTACTAATTAGTATTTTTAATATGCCTTAATTAGGTAAATACCAATCAACGTGGTTATTTTTTTTTAAACGTATAAAAAAATACATTTTATAGTATACCCAACAACATACCGGCAGCTCAGCCTGAAACCAATGTCTAAACACTGACATATCTAGTGAGTTCGAATCCCGGAGAAGTTAGACATGTTATACACTAATGATCACATCGAGTAGATATGTAAAATGGCCGCGATCGGGGTATTGTGATAATCTAATGTATTTATTGATGGAAATAATGAAAAATTAAAACAATAATAATGTAACCTCTTGAAGTCTTTAAATAATTAAGTATTCGTTAAAATATACATTGTTGCAGTTACGTATTTATTAATCTAATAATTACAAAAAGGTTAATTAATTTATTAATATAAATGACATTTACTACAAGTAGTTAATATTGCTATAAGATTAACTATTAAGTATTTCTATATTAAACTTTAAACGTAAATTATGTATGTGTTTGTATTGAATTGAAAAATATATTTTATCATAGTTGTTATTATTTAAAAACAGATTTAAAAATGATTGATATATTTTAATACTACTTTGTATTTATACAACAAATAATTATTGATTATTTATAAACTGAGGGTAACAAATACAAGCTTTAACTTTATAAAAATTGTTGTTTTATCTTGATAATCTTCATGTTTCTTCTAAATTTTATTTCTTCTATCTTCTGCGTGTAGAGAAGTTACTCCATTTGAATGTTTTTTTATTTCTACACTTTGTGTCAAATAATGCTAAATGCGTTTTAATGTGGAAAAATACTTTTAAATTTAGCATAATATAGATGCTAATTATTTCAAATTAAATAATTTAATTTAAATAAATAATAAGTAAGTTAATCAAAGTACATTTCCATTATCATGGATTTAAATTAAATTATGTTTTGTTTTACAAACGTGAAACTGATTAAACGTAATAAATAAATCAAATTAAAAGGATTTAATAGCTATGCAAAAAATAAATAAACAATTTTTAACATTAATTCAAACCGGTTGTGTACACTTTATGCCACATATGCCAAGTTGCAGGCGAAACCGGTCTAATAAATTAGCCATTGTGGTTATTATTTTATCAATCTTCTCATTAATTCAGCTCATCCAGTTTTATTCATTGTGAATAAGTTCCAGAAAATCTTGGTATAAATAACTCATATTTTAATTTATGGAAGACAAATATTATTTAAAAGTACTTGTTGATATTTAAATAATTTGTAGCATTTATTGTTTGATTTTAAGTGTTGGGCTTGAGGTGGCTTGTTTTAATATTTTCCCCGTGTCTTAAATTATAACGTGTTTAAATCACGTTTAGAATGGTCTTATTAATTAGAACGTACATCTTGTTTGTGAAAAATTATTTTACACTTTTTTACATTTATTAATTTTACTTACATTACAAGTACGTTAATATTAATAGACATAATAGTTAAACCAATTTTTCTCACTTAAACATTATTGTTAAAATCTAATCTTCCGATTTCATAACTGGACCAGGCCTTTCGTGTTTTTCTTCAAGTTGCTACTTGCTTTCCTACAGATAGGATATAATTTGTCATGTACCCTGTCATTGTCACGTACCCCATACGAACGAGAAGAGAGAGTATTTTCACGCACGTATTTATGAATCCAATTTTATTGATGTCATGAAATATACATACATTTTTAACCTTGTGAATAAAGTAAGTGTAAAGACTTTATACGGGAACTTCATCAACAATATGTAGTTCTATAGATTGCTCTAATGCAATAGTACGAATATCTTATATTATTTGACATGATAATATATTTTTTATATATTACCTTTTTCAAACAATCTCACATAATTATATTTTTTACTTTCGCTGAAATAAAGCAAAAATGTGTTCATTTTCCTATAAAGTCGTACTCTACTATATAAGGCTACAAAATTTGAATCAATGTAACATATTTATGATGAAGGTAATCAAAATATGTATTAATAATATAAGCTAACATGCACATGGTTATATATATATTAAAATGAACAAATATTAAAAATACCTGCTAGCTGATTCCACAATAGCTAAAAACACCTTCTGCGTAAGTTGTTTTAATTCTCTGCGGTTTACTTCAATATCTTCATTTGGTGAAATTCTGCAACGTACAAATTATGTATACTATCATCATCGGCTCATGTACAATGTACAGCTTGAGCGAATAATTTCCTTAATTCATTATGCTCAGAGGAATTTTGAGGGATAAAATGAAGTTAATGATTAGCGTTAATTAATATTATTTATTGTTATAAATAGTTGGTTCGAGATTAAGGTTATCATATCAAGTTGAGTACATTAATTTAATTCTAAAATTCCAAATCCCTAACCTATATATCCCTATATATAAAATTCTAACCTTGTATATTTGAGTCATTATTGCAATTATATCATTGTTTATATTGTATCTGTTTTAAAATAGAAAGATAATCGTATCAAATATATACACGTTTATCAAAAATTTACATATTTTTATGGAAATTTATCGAATCTTATAAAAACGAACTCACTAAGTTTGTTCTCTACGCTTCGAAAAATTTGGCAAAAGATAGATCGATTTAGAAAAATATAATATGTTATATACTAAGTACCTAGCCGGGTCGACTTCCATTGACGGGGCCGGCATTTCTATTAGAGGTCGGATGAACGGTTCCAAAAGACTTTGCAAATAGGTACCTCCGTAGATTTTAAAACAGAAGGACATTATCTTAGATCCTAGCGAATTTCCTCTGAATAAGGTTTGCATGCAATCGGAAACCTCGACTTCTCTGTAAAATATATTCCATAGTAGAGGCGAAAGAAGGTGCTTGGCGTCAAAGAGTGTCACATAAACTCTGGCCAACTCATCCTGAAACACAAGTAAACCAACATTTCATGTAAGTTCAAATAATAATAATAATTTAATTATTTGCATTTTTTATTTAACTCTCCATACATGGGGAAATAAACTAGTAATTAAACGGACTTTACCATTTGAGCTGTGGTGACAACGTTAGCCAATGCCATAGCGATGGGTAATTCTCCTTTATCGCTGATCATCGTTACAAGCTGTACCAATTGTTCGAATCGGTCAGCAAGGACGGTTTCAGCCAAAGTATCGAATTCCGTCCCTTGTTGTAGAATTTTGGTTAGGACCTCCATAAAGGCCGCTCTTGTTTGTAAATCTTTATTATATCCCAAATCTAAACAAAATCACAAGACCGATGTAGTTCAAACCTGGGTGCAATATAGAAACAGCAGGAAACTTCACAGCATCTCCAACAGCTAAATCAATCGTAGTTTTTAGTTTATACTTATATCCCTCACGAAGGTTTTACTACTTCTATTAAAACTAAAAATAATACCAGCCCATAAAAACCAAGTTTCTATTATAAATCCTTTATAATTTTGCATTTTGGTTGTGAGGGGAAGTATTGGTAATAATTCATTTTAATTTTAAATAATTAATTATATAATTAGTAAAATTTAATTAATTATTTAATTTGTTAGAATGTTTTTGTCTTGGTAGAGAGTCGATATGCCAAGTTTCTGCTCGATTGGATGACTGGAAGAGGGTTAACTCGCCCTCCAAAGATTTTGATTACCCACAAATTAATTTATTAAATTTTATATTTATTACTTTTTTAAATTTCATTATTCTATTCATTTTTAACAAGAAATTAATTAAATTTAAAAATTAATTAATTCATTTGTTAAAATATTTATGTATTGCTAGATAGTCTATGTACCAAGTTTTATCTCGATTAGATGACTGGAAGAGGGTTGACTCGCCCTCCGAAAATATTATATACCCACAAATTAATTAATTAATTAAATTTTTATTTTATTTATATTACTTAATTTTTAAATTAATTCATTCATTTTTAAAAAGATAATTGATTAAATTGAAAAATTAATTCATTCATTCATTAAATTTAATTAATTCATTAACTTGTTAAAATGTTTTTGCATTGGTAGAGAGTCTAAGTGCTAAGTATCAACTCGATTGGACGACTGGAAGAGGGTTAACTAGCCCTCCAAAGATTTTATATACCTACCAATTAATAAATAAATAAATTATTTTTTTATTTTATTTCTATTACTTAATTTTTTTAATATTTAATTAATCAATTTATTTTTATTTTTACAAAGTTAATAAATTAAATTGAAAAAATAATTAATTAATTTGTTAAAATGTTTTTGTGGTAGAGAATCTATGTGCCAAGTTTCAGCTCAATTGGATGACTGGAAGGGGGTTAACTAGCCTTCCAAAAATTAGACGACCGGCACCCAGGCCCAGGCACCCAGCCACAAAAGTGAAGTTAATATAAAGGATTTAATACTGTATTTACCGATTGAGTGCATGAGTCCACTATCTATATTAGCAGATAAAAGGTTGGACATAGCCTGGATTGTGGCAGTCCGAAGGGTCTTGTTTGGAGGAACAGCCAATCTATTGAAGGAATCCTTTTCGATCTCAGGCTCGTCGGTACACTCGTTCAGCAAATTCATGAATAGGGTGAAATACCTAAAAGGAAATCGTTGTTACAACCTTTTTTCTTCTTTATATATATATTAATTCATTTATTCACTAATTCATCCATTCATCCTTTATTTATTTATTGATTTACTACTAAATTAAAATATTATATTAGGCGAAGGCTTACTTTAGAAACAGCTGACTTTTAGCTTCCATTAAATCACCTCTATCAGACTCTTCAGGTTGCAGCGGCAACCCTTGTAGTAATGCTGCCACAGCTTCCATACAAGCCTGATCTAATTCTCTAAAATAAAATACCATCAAGGTTTCAACAGAGATTAACGCAAAACGTAACACAATTACAAAGCTTTCGTGAAAATCTCATTAGGAAAATCTTAAAACGTGATAGTGCTCTCTGTCTACAAGCTAATTATAATACACGTACTCATATAACCACGTAACAAAACAATTAAAAAAACCGGATATTTCGTAAGGAAATCGTAAACAACGTGTAGATGCTGTAAGGATTAAAACAATATATGTTTAATATTTTTACAGTACGTACCTGGTGATGAGAGTAACATCTCCCGATCCGGGAGGTGCTATTTGATGGGAAGTTCCCATTACCCAATCGGATAGATATTCGACAAGCTTGTTACGGAATTTCATCTCTTGACGAAAAGCAAGATCGTCACGGCGTTGCATCATTTTTTCGATAAGCGTACATAGTTTTGTCTTAATCCTAATCGCATGGACAGTCATGTCGAGGTGTCTCACGTACCTGGTATACAAAGATTTTATGTAAATAACTCCTTGGACTATAGATTATCTAACTATAAGGTGGCACAATTTTTAATCTTTAGCTTTTGAATTATTTTAGATTTTTCTGTGCATACCATCAATCATTAATCTAAAAATCTAGGCTCGATTGATAAGTTCAACAATATTTTCTCTAATTGAACATGACAACATGAACAATCACGATTAATCACGAGCGTCCACGTATGTATAGTTTTAATCATACAACTCAAGTATGGGAATGAAGAAGGAGAAAGGCTCATTATTTAGGAGTGTTAAAAATATCCAAGCTGGGAACCTAATGCTTGTGGAAGAAAAAAGTAATTGATTTGTTTGATTTGTCCGTACAAACTGTTTACCTTACGATTGCCAGCATCATGCCTTCGATGCTTACAACTCCTAGATGTTCTACCGTCGATGTATTTGGTTCGGCATCAAGAATATTCTTCATTATGTATACAATATGTTCGACAAATTGAGTGTTGATATCAATCACGACGACCTATTCAGATCAAATGTTATTATTAATAGCAAGTGAAGGAAGGTTAGGTAAAAAAAAACTAACATAACAATTTTCTAGGTATTTAAAATAGATTTTTTTTCAATTATTTTCAAATATGAACTTGCCTGGCAGGTGTGTGGGTCAAAAAACCTTTCAACGATAATTTTGATCTGTTCGAAAAGTATGGGGTATAATGCTGGTGACATTTCTGTACCAACAAGTCCCTTGACTGTAGCTTGTACTTGAGCTCCGAACTTTTCATTATTGCAGGATAGCAGCCTTAATAATTGATTTACGAACCTTAAAAACAAATTCATTAATTAAGAAATAAAATAATTATAGAATATAATATGTTACATATAAATTTAGTGGACTAATGCAATAATGATTGAATTGTGTTAATAGACAGTACTGGACATCTTGAGTGTCGTTAGGGTGGATGATGTTATTCGCAGGATTTGTAGGTTTCTTAGGATCATAGGGTTGCTGAAGTACTGGTGGAGGAGGAAGTAATTTGGTATTCGGTTTCCTCTGAAGACAGACTCCTCCAAGAGCACAAAGAAATCCTGTCATGTTTGCCCACTCGTTGATTTGATCCTAAAAATATGGAAAACAATTTTTGATTCAGTTAACTGCCAGTTCAATGTATTCCTCACATATTATTACATCCACACTATATTTAATTTTGATGATATTACGCTCTAATTACCTCCAGCTCTTGTTCAGAATTTTGGTGAGAAGCCCTTCTTCGACTAAGGGCCCTCGTCAACAGTGGTTCTGGTGCTTCATCAGGTCTTCCTTTCGGGAAATTCACAAAAAATCTAGTAGTACCGTACCAACTTTTATGGGTTTCTTCCCAAGCCTAGAAATGATAACCAAGGAATTGTTTTACCAAAAATGGAGTATAAAACTAAAACACCATCATACATAATAGATACTATTCTATTAAACCAAAGGTGGTGGTGCTAAATTTATCAGTCATTTTGTGTGACATCTTATTTCAATTTTAAGGTGGTATGAAGTGACTTGTTATTTAAATTCAATGTATACCTAACTCCGCAAGAAATAATGAAACGGAAATATTTTTTAAATGACAACACAGTAATTGTTAAATCAGGTTTGCATAAAGTATATTGTGTATTATATTTAGATAATTTATTTATTTTTAAGGAATAAGGGAATGAGACGAATTATAATTCACTTTACCGGGTTGTATTCGAACTCATATTTCATAAATTCAGATTTATGGTCTACCTTGCCTATGCTCTAATATCATCTACATGAAAGAAATACATTACACATTCCTTCCATGTAGTTCAGTGGTTTGAGGTTTCAAAGGTTTTTATTATAAATCCTTCATATTTTACATTTTGGTTGTGAGGAGAAATATTGGTATTAATTCATTTTAATAAATAAATTAATTAAATGTGTATTACTTTTTTTAAATTTAATTATTTCATTCATTTTTAACAAGTAATTAATTAAATTGAAACATTGATTAGTTAAATTTAAAAATTAATTAATTTAATTTAAAAATAAATAATTAAATTTAAAAATAATTAATTAAATTTAAAAATTAATTAATTAAATTTAAAAATTAATTCATTTTTTTTATTGCTAAATAGTCTATGTACCAAGTTTCAGCTCGATTGGATGATTGATGGAGGGTTAACTGAGCCTCCAAAGATTTTATACACCCACCAATTAATTAATTAATTAAATTTTATTATTTTATTCTTATTACTTATTTTTTAAAAAATTTAATTAATCTATTCGTTTTTAAAAAATAAAAAAATTAAATTTTAAAATTACTTAATTAATTTATTAATTAGTTAAAATGTTTTTGTATTGGTAGAGAGTCTATGTGCCAAGTATCAGCTCGTTTGAATGACTGGAACAAGGTTAACTCGCCCTCCAAAGAGTAAATACACCCTCCAATTAATTAATTAATTTCATTTTTATTTGATCTTTTAATTTAATTATTCCATTCATTTTTAAAACGATAATTAATTAAATTTAAATAATAATTAATTAATTAATTAATAAAAGCTTTCCAAAGATTTTATGCACCCACCAATTAATTAATTAATTAATTACATTTCTATTTTATATTTATTACTTACTTTTTTAAAAAAATAATTAATTTATTCGTTTAAAAAAGAAAATAATTAAATTTATAAATTACTTAATTAATTAATTATTTAATTAGTTGAAATGTTATTGTATTGGTAGAGAGTCTATGTGCCAAGTTTAAGCTCGATTGGATGACTGGAAGAAGGTTAACTCGCCCTCCAAGGAGTATATAAATACACCCACCAATTAATTAATTAATTACATTGTTATTTTATTTTGTAATTTAATTATTCCATTCATTTTTAAAACGATAATTAATTAAATTTAAATAATTATTAATTAATTAATTAATAAAAGCTTTCCAAAGATATTATATACCTACCAAATAATTAATTAAATTTTTATTTTATTCTTATTATTTACTTTTTTTTTAAATTTAATTAATCCACTTATTTTTAAAAGATAATTAATTAAATTGAAAAATTAATTAATTAATTAATTCAATTTAATTAATTAATTAATTTAATTAATTTAATTAATTTAATTAATTTAATTAATTAATTAATTAATTAATTTAATTAATTAATTAAATAATTAATTAATTAATTAATTTAATTAATTAATTCAATTTAATTAATCAATTCAATTTAATTTATTTGATAAAATGTTTTTGTATTGGTAGAGAGCCTATGTGGCAAGTTTCAGCTTGATTGGATGACTGGAAGAGGGTTAACTAGCCTTCCAAAGATTTTGACGTCAGGCAAGCAGGCAGCCAGCTAGCCAGGCACCCACAAAAGTGGAGTTGATATAAAGGATTTAAAAAACAACTACCATGGTTTACCTTTGTTTGAGTTTTAAGAATAGTATTAATTTCTAATCTCCTATTTACAAATAATAAAGGTTCTCATACAAAATAAGGAGAACCTTCTACTGAGGTATATATATTATATTTATATAATTAAAGGAGACAAACTCAAAAAATAATTTAGGAGTACATATATTTAAGTTCAGATTTTATTATAATGATGCATTGTATTAATAATCAAATTATTGTTATTTATGAAGACGCTCATAGATACAAAAAAAAAGTTGTGTCCTAGGTTTACAAAACAGATTTGGGATTCTATAATATTCTGTCATTTAATGTTCAATTTTCTTCTTGGCTTCTCCTTTTATCTTTACTTTTGACTTATGGTTTGTAAAAGTAAAGAAATTAAGTTTGTAAAGTAAAAAAATTACGGTTTGTTGTTGAAAAAAAAAAGAAGAAAATCCTTAGATAAGCATTTAAATGAATATGCATTTAATTTCTTTGACGCTTGAAATAACTTTATAGAAATTAATATCTCTGGGCACAGTGTTGGAAGTTGGTAGATTACAAAAAAGTTTTGGATTAAGATACCATTAGGGAGAAAAGTGAGTGGTAATAAAAAAGAAAATATAAGTCCCTGTAAAAAATATAATTTCTTTCAAAAGTTCAAGATTTATGTTAAGTCAACCATGAGGCTTCGAGATTCTGTTACTTCAGAAAATGTCTTAAATATAAAGTTAAAGAAAATGCAAAGCCACAACCCACAATATAAGTCAGGGAAATATAGAATAATTTTGAGTTCGCTATATTTTTCCTGTGTGCGCATCAAAACTATCTTTAATATTGGAAAGTTTCATGTTTTTATCTCTTTTTATTCAAAAGTTATTGGAACCGTACAGAGTACCAACGAAACCCTAAAAAATAGACTAAGGCAATATTTTATCCATTAATAGTGTAAAACTACTCGTTAAAAGATACATGTCTTTGTTACTTAAAATATATGGCAAAGAAGGAACAGATGTTTATAAATTATAATTTAAAGATGTTAAAAGTTAAAGCCGAAATCATTATAAATTACCCTTTTAAAATTACGTAAACACAAATAAACTTAATTTTATTAACTTAAAAAATAATAATTTAAAAATTCCCGTTTTACCTAAAATGATAAACATTTGGGGTATTGTTCTCACGACTGACACTTTTATTATATTTAAACTTATTTGTACAGATGATATAATATTCACTCTCTTGAGCCTACTAGGGATAATATCCCTTTGTCTTAACACTTAATTAGACTAGGAAATATAGTCGCTTCTAACACAGAAGAGATGTTCCTTAGTCCAAAGAACTTTGAGACACAGGAACATTACTCTTCAGTATGGTAATAAAAGACTAAGTATGAGAGAATATATTCCCTTGTCTAAAGAACAATTCAGCTTTGTCAAGATAATAGTGTTGGTCATCTGACCAAGACCCAAAGTTTGGTCGACTTAATCAAATTATGTAGGATTTTTTTTTTTTTTTTAATAGTTTACTGAATGTTTGAATACATTTTTGCTTAGTTTTAGCTTATGAGGAAATATTTTTATTTGGAAAAATAAGAAAGTTTATTTTGCTTCCGAGCTTACCGAAGGTAACGGAAGCATTGTGTTCACTTTTGAAAACGAAAAACTTTTATGCCTCCGATTTTAAAAATTCCAAGACAGAAATCCGTTTCAGACATCAGGGAACATTTTTGGTCTCGTGTCTGTCTGTCGGTCTGTGTGTCCGCGAATTATGAAACGTGCGACGATAACTTGAGTAAATGTCGACAGTTTTTGATGAAATTTGGTAGACATGTTCATTTTACCAATGCCCAGGACGAGTTCGTTGGACAACGTTATCCGTCCAAGCGTCCACGAGCAACTCTTGAGTAAACCTGAACTTCAACTTTAAAATTGGAATTTTAGATCGGGGAAAAAATCTAACTCCATCTATTCAATGAGACAAACATTTTTTTCAAATACAATTTTTTTAGTAAAACCAACAGCGATACCGCTATGAAGTGTTAAAGATCGCTAAAACTATTAATAGTTTTTACCCAATAAACAATATAACAATAATTTTAATGTTAATTTAACAATAAAGTACATGATAGGATGCGAGGAAGCTATGTGCCACACTAATTGGCAGACTATTTTCATTGTTAAATAATAATATACTTTAATTCTGACATTTTACATGCGTAGTATAACTTAACCGTTTTAAAATAATGAAAATTAAAGTTTAGGCAGAGTTACCCCATTTACGCAGTGGTCAATTCTTCTGAGAAGCATCATAATTCTCTTTTGGAGCATATTTTTCCCTTAAAAAAAGAACGAAGTTAGATTATATAGTTACTTGTATAAGTCATTAATAATGTGTGGTTAGTAATTTGAATGTGTCTTACCTTCACCTAGTTCCCTGTAGTAAGTACGGGAATCAACTTCAAGAAAAAAACAAAAAAAAAACACAGTCAACAAAAGGGATAAAATTTTATAGATAAAAGATATATGCTCTTATTTTTAATTTCGTAAGAAAAAAAAGTAAAATTTAGAAGAATATACCTTGGGTAGTTAGAATGTTGGTTGCTTGTGCAAGTTCTTGATAGACGTGATAATTGGGTAAGAGAGTTGTAACAGTCAGGTCATCAGAAGAGCATCTAATGTCAGCTTCCTCGCATAACAGACTGAAGCAACTTAGTGCTATGAACACTACTTCTAAATCAATACTCCACAAATACATGAAGAAGACAATCTGAAAAATCCATTATTCAAACATTATCTGTATCTACTTTTACTGGATATTAGACCTTTTTGTATATTTTTAAAGTAAAAACATGGATTTAGTTGTTGATACCACTAGATAATTATGACGAGAGAGGTTGGTAGTAAGTATCACAACAATATTGTTACCACAATTATATTGTGTTACGTCCTACCGACCTCTCTAATCATAATTATGAAGTGGTGCCACACAATCTCAGTCAAAACAACTAATTATTTGATACTATTACACATATCGTGGTTATTATAACACGAGCGAAGCCTCACACTACTGGATTTATTTTGGCTGAAGTAATCATAACTATCTAAGCTTTACGTTGAAAACCTCTTATTATTTCCTTACGTTAAATCGGCGGTTCGCTTTCACAGCAACTAAAATCAACTGAAAAAGTGATTCCACCAAAAACCTATCCATTTAGAATCGAATCGTAGCGAAACATTAGCTTATCTTCGTCCCTGCACACAAAAATACTAGATTTTAGCGAATTTTCGAAGACAATTAAGCTATTACAATGGCTTCAACATTTTTGAAACTTTTCTCCATGGAAATCCGTTTTAGACCATTCTGAATCGATTCCTAAAATTTAACACCTTTTTTTATGTATGTATGTATTGTATAAATATGTATGTATGTATGCATATATGTATATATAAATGTGCCACTCCAGACGATATCTCCCCTTAGGATGCACTTAAAAATTTCAAACAAATTTTAAAATGTCAATTATATCAAAAGAAAGGATGAGTTCGTTGGCCAGAATTTTTGGAGTTCATTTAGGGGTCAAATTTTGACAATTCAGGGTCAAAAATAGCATAAAAACGTGTTTTTTTCCATTTTACCTCCTCTTATATGAAAACCCGTACCCCCTGTGTACCATTTTTATTTATTTATTTTTTTTTTTCACCCATCCAAATTCTAAACCCAAATTTTCCTATATTATTATAAGCCAATAATACGCAGCTTTCTTTGAAAATTCGCTCATTAAGTCATGGTGCATGACTGTACATTTTAAAAAATATGTTTTCTACACATCATAATATAGAAATCATATAGGATAAAAATAAAATAAAAGAATAAATAGAGAATACAAAAATCATAGAGAAATCATATAGAGACCGTGTGCATTAAATTACACTTACCACATCTGCTCGGCCATCACTGAATCATGAGCGGTACGAGATCGTGGGTTCGATTCCTCGCCGTGACTTTCTAATTTATATGGCTCACTATTGATAACGTCATACTCGCTTCGGCGGTACAATGTACAGAGATATAATGTGTGAAGTGGCTGCAACTCTACCACGGGTATACTAAAAAGGGCCTAAGTTATGGTCTAATTGCTAGGTTCCAACAAGTGGTTCGTCCGACCAGCCAAGTACAGTACTAGGTAGGACCTTACTACTACTACTACTACTCATATAGAAAAATAAAATAAAATCCATTGTAAGTTGAAAAACTGACTTTGTTTTAGGTTGAATAGTCTGAATCTAAATTGTCTTCAAGATCAGTGAACTTATTTATACATTTTACAACTACAGTTATAACATTGTCGTATCGAAAGCAGCTATCATGACACGAAAATTGAAATGAATATCCATGTTTTTCAAATTCAATAGATTACAGATGACACAGCAACTTGTTATGTAAACATGTTGTTTGGTGCTTGCGAGCATATCGAAGGTAAAGGAAGCCTCGTCATCATTCTAAAGAACAAATACTTTTTTTGTCTCCAAATGTAAAAGCTTTTGAGACATCCGTAAACTGTCGGCAAGTCCGTCAAAATTTCTGCTAACCCCGAACCGTAACATTTTGATGGTTTACCAAAATTCGCCAATTTGCATTCATTGCATCCTTTCTCGCAAGCGCATAATCTTAGTTACTAAATAAAAGTTTGTGAGCATGCGAGAAAGAATGCAATTAATGCAGAGAGTTAAAATGTGGGCACTTATTCATAATCTTATACATAATATGTTAATACCTCCATATTATGTATACTTTATCCGATGTTAATGAACTTGGGACGATTTATTGAAAGTAGACCACACAAACAGTTCCATATTATTTTAAACCTTTCCCGCACATTTTAATATTTAAAAAAATGTTATCTTCCTAGAAATCAAAACGGGTTTAAACAACTACTCTTTCAGTAGTACTCTTTCAGTAGTACTCTTCACATTATTTTAAGTTTTTGCAGTAATATTTTGAAATCTATCTCATTATATTTTATTTTACCCTCATGTCGTAATAGGATGCAAGGAAGCTATGTGCCACATTAAGTGGAAGGTGGCTTATTGTTCAATCACCTTTCTACACCATCCCCAAACGTGTGCAATGTACTTTTAGTTTAACCGAAAATGTCTAATTTGAATTTCTAGTTACTTTAGCTTGAGCGAGGACTTGCTTATCATCTTTAATTAAGTTATACTACAGATCATTTTTCTTTCTTGGCTATCCTACTCCCCCCTCCCTCTACAACGTAAACTGATTATTTCCTATACCTGCATGAGTCCATACCTTTTCCTTTATTTCATTCAGTGGTAACCCCTCTTTACATCGAAAACATTAGCTTTTTATAATAAATTATGAATAATCCACAAATCTTTAACAAACCGATCAAATATTATATTATTTACTGAATGATTTATCAACTATTATTTTTTATTTAATATTCCAACGACCGTTATAGCTTTCCATTTCAGTTTATATTATTACTAGCCGTTAAGCCCGTGGCAACGAGCAGAATAAATATGGTTGCCTTATCAATAAAAAATCATTTCAAGGTGAGTCGTCACCATCGTCGGGACACTACTCAATTATATGAATAGATGAATAATTCAAATATAAATAAAATAAAAAAAAAAATAAAAAAAAATAAAAAAATAGATTGCCAATTATAGTAGCACATAGCTTCCTCGCATCCTATCGTGTACTTTATTGTTATATATTAACATTAACATTATTAGTACTTAGTTGGGTCATATAGGGTGTAAAAATATGAAGATCACTGCATAAACCGGGGCATGATTATGCCCCGGAGGGGGGCGAAATATAGCCTGTTTATGCAGTGATCTTCATATTTTTACACCCTATATGACCCAACTAAGTACTAACATTGATAAAATAGGGACATCTAGAAAACTTATGAATTAACATTATTGTTATATTACTTTATTGTTATATTGTTAATTTTTGTAAAATTTTACACACAGACCGACAGACAGACAGACAGACACGAGACCAAAAATGTTCTGAACGAATTTCTGTCTTGGAATTTTTTAAATCGGAGACATAAAAGTTTTTCGTTCTCAAAAGTGAACACAATGCTTCCGTTACCTTCGGTAAGCTCGGAAGCAATATATATAAAAAAAAAATGCAAGACAAATATCTGAAAAATCATTAGTTATCTTCAATAAGAATAAGTCTCGCGGTCTCCAGTTATACATAAACCCAAAGAGCCACGTGTCTAGTTATTTCTTATTAATTGCATTAAAAAAATAGCTGAGAGATAATTAGTTATATTTAAAATGAATGACTCTCGCGCTGCCCAGTTATACTTAAATAGAAAGAGCCACGTGATGTCTAGTTATTTCTAAATAATATATAGATAAATAGATATAATATAATGTTAAAATAAAAAGTTTTAGACCATAGTGTTCACTACGAAGGGATAGCACAGTGGTAGACTCGATGATTCGAGTGCTGGAGGTCACAGGTTCAAATTTAGGTTTTACCTCATACATTTTTAACGTTATAAATCATTTAGAGGTGCGTCGCCGTCGCCGTCCCCGTTGTCGGTACACCACTCGATTATATAAAAGATTATTATTTTTTGTTTCTCATTTTTAAACACTGAATCGGTAATCTTTTTAATATTTGATTAAACCTTCTTTGCTATGACACACTCTTTTTTATAACTATTAATTTGATTACGTCCATATTTTACCTATTTGAAATGTTTTCTTAAATTATTATGAGGTGTCTATATTGTCGAGATGTAGAAGTTTGTTTATTTTTATACTTAGAAATTACTTTTTTTTGCTAATCCTAACAAAGTAAAATGTAGGTTAATTAATCTATGTAATTTAAAGAATTGTCGTTAAATAAATTAAAATACAGTCATCCCTCAGTTTCCACGAGTCTTCACAGCCTAATTTTAAATTAGGCACTGGCCAACTTCCGACCAAACCTTATTTCTTAGTTTTTTTGTTTGTTTTTTTATTTTAATAACTTTAGTTCGACTAAATATTTTTTAACATAAGCAACATGTTTGCAAAGACCGCTGCGAAAAAATTAATCGATTTCGGTTAGTCCGCCACCTCTCAGCTACACAAATGTAATTAAATATATGCATTTGTAGTAAGTAGAGTAGTTGGTTCCTTATATTGTTTAATTTAATTGCTCTTATCTTAAGGAAAAATTATGCGCTCCCTTTAGCAATATTTCGACCCCTCCTTGGGTCATTCTCAAGCTGACTGACTGTCAACTGAATTCTTATTTCAAGTGACTAAAGGAATAGTGTAGTGCACTAGCAAGCAAAAAAAAATTCAATGTTCTGGTGGTACTAGCACACACCTGAGTTGGATTGGCCGTCTGAGTGACTTAGACCGTCTACCAAAGGAAAAAGGAACTGCTGCGAGGTCGTTTGACGTGTTGAACTAGTTGTGCACTAGCGAGTTCAGACACCATCTTATTTAGTACTTCTATTTTTTCTTCAATAGAGGAAACGCTTCTTGGAGAAGAGCTGGAAGACGCAGCGACATTTTTGTTGGGCAAGATGTTGGAACCGCTGGTTATGTCCAAAACCATATCTGCAAGTTCCTTTATATAACCCTCAGCAACTGAGAAGAGCGTTAGTCGCAGGTTGCAGAGAAGGTTATTGAATTGTCTCTCCTCAGAGTCTGTACTTCGTTCTTCCATCCTAGCTTTGATAGCTGTTTACGGATTCTGAGGAGGTGACACTTCAATGTCACTTACAGCGGACTGTTTGATCCAGTGCACTAGCGACTAGTAGACTACTGTTGGACTTGGTTGTTTTGTTCATAACCACAAGCGCAAACTGGGACTCGAGGTATCGAAACCACAATTTAGGAGAGGCTTTCCAAAAAGGTGAAGGCTTGACTGTCACCCGAGACAGTTCTTGGTTGTCCTGATGTTGTTGACATTTTTAAATTTTTAATTGCGAAGTTTTTTTAAAAAAAATAATTGAAACTGAATGATTTTGACAATTTAAAAAAAAAAAGATTTGGACAATTATTGAATTTTGACACCAAAGCTTTGGCACTGAATACTCTCATAGTTTAAAATTGAAAATCTGAATGTTTCACAAAATTTTGAATTCTTTTTTATCACGCTGGTTATCACCAATATAGAAGAAAAGAATATTAAGAACTGTTTGAAAATATAATTTGGACTAAATCTCTTTTATAATGAAAAATTATAGAATAAATATATCACTTTAAACGTAAATAAACGTACTAAATCAATTATTAAGTTGGTTTCACCATAAATATATACATATACATCCTTGTTTTAGTGTTGCATTCGTTATTGATTTTATGAGTTTAAATATACCCTCCTAAAATTCCCAAAACAACCAACAACGGCTAGTCTAAAAAAATTGAAATTATTTATGCAAATACCTTATGATAAGTTCATGAAAATTTTCCGAAAAAATTTAATATACCTTATCGTTATGATCTATAAAAACATTATGGCCCCCTTGGGAATCGAACCTGTGACCCCATACTCCACTTGGTTCTTGTCTTTAATAGTCTTGTTTTTTTTAAGCCTTTTCATATATATTTCTTTTTACTTTTATATAGGGCGAGGTTATGATAATTAACGAAATAATAATTATAAGATAACAAATATGCTTATTAATCTTCGCAAACCTAAAAAGTACTTGTATGCAAGTACTTCCTATTTGCAAACGTGTACCGTAAAACCTTTGTAAATTACACTGTGCAACAGGGATCCCCGAGAACTTTCTGTAGACGCCTTCTATTTGAATAACGTTAATTCCAGTAAAATTCGAATTTTTAAAAGCCCACACTTCGGGAAGTTTTGGGCGAAAATTATTTTGTTCATTTTGGTTTAACCTCTGCTATACGATTATGACATCGAAAATGGAGGTTCCCATTTAAGATTTTAAAGTTTCCCTTCAAAGACCATTTTAGTGCTAATCAAAGAGCACCTGGAATTTTTGAAACCCTACAACTTTTAATATTTCATGAAACTGCATATTTCTGAAATATTAGGTATTTCCCTGTATATACTAATTGGAAAAGGCTATGTCGGGAACAATGACGGCGGACGAAAAACTGACCACGCCCTAAAGTAATTTTATACGTTAAATGACCTAATTGGACAGATTATCCTGTAAAAGGGGGATTAAATTTACATTTAATGATTGCTATTTTTGAAGTCTGCTAGAATGTCGAAGCTTTTCAACATCATTGAAAATAAAGCTAACTAATTGGACAACCACCAATTATTATCTTATCCGTTTTTATAAACTAACCAATATGAGAGATTGGTAATTGATATTAATTTAATGTAGTTACACTGCTATTCGGTGAAAACTAGAAAGTACAAATTAATTGCTTTCTAGTGATATTCCTAACGTTCGGATATAAACTTATCGATGTGGGGAAGCACGGTAATTAGACCTTGTTATTTTTCTAACAATTATTAACCTTAGACCTTAACCTGTTCCTAGAAAAAATCAAATTAAAGAGATTGGTGGTTGATAAATGCAAGTATCTGGGAAAAATACCGTGATAGAATACTTGATAGAGCGTAAAATTTCACAACCACCATATTTATTGGCAATACAACCTTTTCAAATATCAATTATTGACTACGAGGAACAATATAAACCAATCGAACGGTAAAATTAGTTGCATGTAATTATTTATTGAAAATCACTCACAATGGACGATGAAGAGGGCACATGAAAGCGTGGATTTGCGACTGTATTCAGAGAAGGTAATTGCAGGAAGAGATCTTTACGAGCATGAGAGTTTTTTTTGTAACGACGTGAGAGTTTAAGCATATGAAAAGGTATAAGAAAAAGTTAGTGTGTAAAAATATAGTCAATCTTCCCTTGAATTCTGTTATAAGAAATAACATTTCCCTGTTGCATAGTAATCTTTAGGTAATTATTAGGTGACGCAGGTTTCTCGGGTAACTCTATAAGAAAGTGTTATCGATTAGTTGACGCTTTGTTCTCCGGGATCCCTGTTGCTCAGTGTGATCGACAAAGGTTTCTCGGGTTTATTGTTGCACAGTGTAATCGACAAAGGTTTCTCGGGTTTATTGTTGCACAGAGTAATCGACAAAGGTTTCTCGGGTTTATTGTTGCACAGTGTAGTTGAAAAAGTGACTCTGGTTCCTTGTTATTTCTTCGTAGGTTAATTAAAAAGATTTCATAAGTCTTTAGAATTTCTCTGTTGCACAGTCATTGAAAAGATGGCACGAGTTTCTTTAATTTCCTTTATTGATTAGTCGGCCTGTTATTGAGCTCAAGTTCGCTTTAAAGTCTATCCGACTTCTACACTTCTCTCAAACGTCTTCTTATTTATACTCCGCTGAATTGTTTTCCAATTTACGATTCCAACTATTCTTGTATTGAATTCCCTTTGATCTCAACCTCTGTGCTTCATCCTGTTCTTCTTTAGAACGTACAGTGGAAATTACTAATTATTCCTTTAGCTTTTTTTTGCCTTAGTATAATCTTAGTACATATTATAGCTATCAATAAAATATAAAAAGCCTAATCCGAAATTAAAAAAAAAAAAACTGAAAATTTGAATATTTTTACTTACAATTGCCGAACATTGAGGGATGATAATATGTTAAAGGAGCTCTTGTCTAAAAAGGAAAATATTGAATGGGATATTATTGGAATATGCGAGGTGAGAAGAGATGGTAAAACCTTGACGGAATTGTTCAGAGACAAATAAATATAGTTAAATGGTGCAGGTCCACACGGAGGGACTGGATTCCTAATTAATAAACGGGGCCTCGACATCAGGTCCTACAAATCGTTCACCCATAAGGTGTCAAAGGTGATCGTAAAACTAAAGAAACCCCAGGGAGGCGGACGTCTAAGATCATCCAAGTATATGCGCCTACATCAGATGACGGTGACGAGGAAATGGAAATTTTCTACAACATGCTCCAGGAAGCTCTAGATGAAGATACTTGTAAATATTGTATAATAATGGAGGATTTTAACGCGAAGGTAGGAAATGTTAAAGATTTTGAATGTGTAGGAAATTTCGGTTACGCAAATAGAAATGAAAGGGGTTTAGAACTGATAGAGTTTACGGACGGAAATAATTTATTCATTATGAATACTTTCTTTAACAAATATTATACTGTGATAACACCAGACGGACTAACAAAAAATGTAATAGATTTAATCATTGTTAACAAGAAATCAGTTGTCGCAGATGTAGAAGCAGTGGACTCAATGAATATAGGAAGCGACCACAGACCTTTACGAGGGAGCTAAATCTAAAAATTAGAAAAAAGAAATTTATGCACTTTGTCAACATAAATAGATATTGCTCCCAGACCGATCCCGAAAAAATCAAAGAAATATTTAAACGAGAAATAGAAAAAATAGAGGAAGAAAATGATATTGAAAAATGCTTAAAAAAATTTACAGATGCTATAAAATACCCTAGGAAAAAAATTACCGAAGAAAAACAGAAAGTAAATATTCGAAATAGTAAACTACCAAAGGATATAACAAAATTACTGAAGAAAAGAAGACAGTTGAAAAGAAAAGGAAAGGAAAAACTAGAATTTAGTGAAGTTTCAAAGTTGTTAAGAAGAAAAATGAAAGAATGGAGCTACGAGAAGAAGACCAGGGAATTAGAAGAAGTGCTTATTATCGGAGATAGTTTATATAGATATTGGAGATCACAAGCGACAGGGAAAAATAAAATAATAGCTATGAAGAACAGAAAAGGAGTGATGGTAAATGATAAAAGTAAGATAATAGATACAATAGCTGAATTCTATAAAGATCTATATAATGGAATTTTTGTCCCTAATGAAGAGATAAACGAAGAAGGGCAAATGCAGTATGACGAAGATAGTATGCAAGACATAATGACGGATGAAGTAACCTGGGCAGTGAAAAAAATGAAAAAAGGAAAAACTTGTGGAAAGTACAGAAATACAGGGGAAGATATCAAAGTCGGCGGAGAAACTAAAGCTATTACGCATATTTGTAATGTATGTCTGAGATGCTGCAAGACCCCACGAGAATGGTTATTAGCACAACTGATTCTGATATTTAAAAAAGGAGACAATTATAACATCGAGAACTATCGACCTATAAGCCTATTAGCCATAACATTTTTATGACAAAAGTAACAAATAGAATGGAATCTAATTTTGATGAAGATATTCCCGTCAATCAAACAGGGTTTAGGGAGAGCTTCTTTATATTAGATAACATTTTTGTAGTTAAACAACTGATAAAGCGACCTCAGGACTATCAATTTCCACTAGTTATGTTTTTTATAGATTTTCGGAAGGCCTTTGACTTCGTATATGAAAATGAAGTCAAAGAAATGTTGAGTAGAGAAAGAATACGTCAGAATAATTAAGTTTATATACGAGAGAAGAATACGTCAGAATAGTTAAGTTTGTATACGAGAGAAGAATACATCAGAATAATTAAGTTTATATACGAGAGAAGAGAACAATAGAGTTAAACAGAGGAATTCAGCAAGGTGGCGCGGCGTCATGTCCGGGAAAGCCTTCATAAATGTTTTAGAAAAAGCCTGTAATCAATTATAATGGGATGGACAAAGTATATAAGTAAATGGCTCAGCATATTAAAGTTTGCAGATGACCTGGTTATAATTGCCAAGAGTGTCGAGGAAGCAAGATTCATGATGAAAGATATTATAGAAAAAGGAGAGACAATTGGATTAGAGATCAACGGAAATAATAGCAAAATTATGACATTAAACATAGATGAGAAAAAAATATTAAGGACGGAGAAGGATATATATTAGAGGAAGTAGAAGAATTCGTATACCTAGGAGTGAATATTAGCAGCAAGAAGCAAGATGGACACTAAGAGGTGTATAGAAGAATTGCGCAGGGATGGGAAATGTTCAACAAGTACCGACATCTGTTTAGATCCAACGTGAACACGGAAACAAAAAAGAAGCTCTGGACGATGTGTGTCCTACCAGTTATGAATTACGGTTCACAAGTCTGGACACTCACTGAGAAAAATGTAGCAAGAACTATTGATGATAGGTGGACCAAAACGATGATAGGCTGGTACCCGAGAAACTTCACGAGGAAGAGAGGAAGACCTGGACAGAGGTGGGAAGAGGAGGTGGGAAGAGGAGATGAGAAAGGTTTGTGAGGGGGGCACTTAGCAAAGGGTAGCAAATATGAGGCAAGAATGCAAATATGAAAAAAAAATTATAATTAATAAAATTAGTAGGCAAAATTAATGTATTTAAAAGGAAATAAATAAATAAAATAAATAGATAAGTAAAAAGCAAGGAGCAACTTCAAAGCTGAATAAGGTACCACGGTTTGAGCTGATTTATGGAAAAAATTTATTTAACATTGTAAAAGGAAAAAATATGTGCAGGGTGGACTTTTTTGAACATAGCTCAACTTCTGTAATAGATAGAGGTATGGAGTTTGAGGGGTCTGAAAACTACATTCTTCTTACTACTCGGACAACGACTTTTTTTAAGACCCTGATTCAAACCGTCAGTGCATGGCTTTCAACCAATAGTTTTTTAAGTTATAGATATGAAATTTAAAGTAGAAGAATGTAGTTTTCAGACCCCGCAAACCCTTATCTCTATCTATTACAAAAGCTGAGCTATAAGTATTGAAGAAAGTACGGTTTTTATTTTCCCCACCCTATATTATATACTTATTAATTTTGTATATTTTGTTTTTTACACAAAACATGGTTATTATTATTGTTATCTTAAATTATTATTATTGTTCTTAAAGTTAACCTTCCTGAAAATAAGAGGGGTATTTTCTTCTATGCCCACCCCCCTCCCTTCCGGTATCTTATCCAATTGGATTGAAGTTGGAATTATCTTTTATTATTACATAGGCTTACATCCTAAAGAGCAGCCCAATATAAACTTCAGACAATCAGTCTGAGCTTAATTCTCTTTTTTCCTTTCTCCCTATCTCTCCCCTGATTAATAAAATTTTAGACATTATTATTCAAAACACAATTATTTGATTTTAGCGTTTTAAAAAAGTAGTGATAATTATTTCAAATTGGTATAATATGGCCGCCATCTTTAATCAAACGGGCAGATTGTAATACCCTGTAACGAAAGTTGTTTATCCCATAAAAGAAAGCTAAATTCCAAATTTTAAGATATTAGTAAAATTGTTTGTGTATTACCATGCTTCGCTACTAATTGTATTATTTTTAATTTGTTTAATAATTTCATGTGTTTATAATAATTACCGAAAAATTTTAATTATTTTAAAAAGCGAGAATATAAAGAAGCTATCCATAATAAATCAGTTAAAGAAGTGAAATGTTCTAGTGCAATTGGTTTCAGAGATATAAATGGCAGCCATTTTGAATAAAGATCGTAAAAAGATTTCTTATCAAAAACCTTAGGCCTAAGAAGAACCTAACTACAACATTTCATTGTCATTGGTCAACAATTTACAGACATCTCGTCATGAGTCATTGAAAAGTCTTTTCAGTGGTTCTGAAGTCGTATAATTGACCTTACATCTCGATTTAAAAAAAATAACTGCGTCTATCTACGTACACTGTCGTCTATGGTTGGCAGCTTAGTCGTATTTATTTTTATTATTATAATTTTTATCTTAAAAATATACTTAAAATATTTTTGTATGTTTTAAATCATTAAAATATCAGATTAACTAGGAATCCAAGATTATTTGAATTGATAGTTCATAAAATTATATTTTGAGTGGGGTATTAAATGAAAGCTAATAATGAAGAGATTACAAATATATATATATATATATATATATATATATATATATATATATATATATATATATATATATATATATATATATATATATATATATATATATCAGCAATGTAATACCGTGTTTTTGCACACTGCAATAAGGTACACAATTTGTGTAGTGAGAGACACCAAGGGATGTGCCACGCAAGCGTGACACATAGGAACTGTTCCAACATTAGACTATACTTCACAAAGATGTTGGCTCGGCATTACGCCATGTCCTGCATCGTTTCGTCGCGTCCGACTCATCAGGGGCCCGACGATGCCCACCCAACTCTGGACCTATACCAACTCAAAAGATCAGGTATAGGCTTTATCAGAGACGAGCGTGCTCTCACACCGCTATTCTTGCTTGGCTGGCAAAACAAATCAGCAATGTAATACCGTGTTTTTGCACACTGCAATAAGTTACACAATTTGTGTAGTGAGAGACACCAAGGGATGTGCCACGCAAGCGTGACACATAGGAACTGTTCCAACATTAGACTATACGTCACAAAGATGTTGGCTCGGCATTACGCCATGTCCTGCATCTTTTCGTCGCGTCCGACTCATCATCCTATGTGTCACGCTTGCGTGGCACATCCCTTGGTGTCTCTCACTACACAAATTGTGTACCTTATTGCAGTGTGCAAAAACACGGTATTACATTGCTGATTTGTTTTGCCAGCCAAGCAAGAATGGCGGTGTGAGAGCACGCTCGTCTCTGATAAAGCCTATACCTGATCTTCTTGAGTTGGTATAGGTCCAGAGTTGGGTGGGCATCGTCGGGCCCCTGATGAGTCGGACGCAACGAAACGATGCAGGACATGGCGTAATGCCGAGCCAACATCTTTGTGACGTATAGTCTAATGTTGGAACAGTTCCTATGTGTCACGCTTGCGTGGCACATCCCTTGGTGTCTCTCACTACACAAATTGTGTATATATATATATATATATATATATATATATATATATATATATATATATATATATATATATATATATATATATATATATATATATATATATATGGGGTTATCTAACGTTTCGCACAGAGAAAAGTTTGTATCTGGTTTAGTTTAGTTGGCAAGAGCGCCATACTGGAAATATGGAGGCCCGTGGTTCAAATCCCTGAGCCAAAGCCTATTTTTCTCTGTTCAGTCTCCCGTAGTTTAAATTGTTTGAATTATATGTCGAATCCCGATGGATGAGGTTTTCAAATATTTCTCTAGTAAGAGTGTATTTTGGCGCCAAATGGTGAGGTTCTAGCGTAACTTCTCTAGTCTGGTTCTCCTGCCGTAAAATTTTCGGTCCCTAGATTAGAGGAAGATTATACGCTAAATATTGGGATTATCTAACGTTTCGCGCAGAGAAAAGTTTGTATCTGGCTTAGCTTAGTTGGCAAGAGCGCCATACTGGAAGTATGGAAACCAGTGGTTCAAATCCCGGAGCCAGAGCCTATTTTTCTCTGTTCAGTCTCCCGTAGTTAAAATTGTTTGAATTATATGTCGAATCCCGATGGATGAGGTTTTCAAATATTTCTCTAGTAAGAGTGTATTTTGGTGCCAAATGGTTAGGTTCTAGCGTAACTTCTCTAGTCTGGTTCTCCTGCCGTAAAATTTTCGGTCCCTAGATTAGAGGAACATTATACGCTAAATATTGGGATTATCTAACGTTTCGCTTAGAGAAAAGTTTGTATCTGGTTTAGCTTAGTTGGCAGGAGCGCCATACTGGAAGTATGGAAACCAGTGGTTCAAATCCCGGAGCCAGAGCCTATTTTTCTCTGTTCAGTCTCCCGCAGTTAAAATTGTTTGAATTATATATATAAAAAGTGCCCCCCTTCCCCAACTACCCTATTACGGCTATACCTAAAATGTTGAAATAATTCACGCTAATACCTTATAGTAGGCCGATAAAAATTTCCGGAATAAATTAAATTTATCTTTTCGTTATTACCGATACAAAAGATTGTGACCCCCCGGGGGATCGAACGAGGAAGCCCTTCCTCTAGTAACACGTGGAAATGTTTGAATTTTCTGCTGTTACTACAAATATGCCCAATGTGCCGTCTTCCTCGCCATTTTGTCAAAAAGCATAAACATTTTGCGCCCTCCTTGTTCTAACTAATTTCATGTTCACAATAACAACGAAACCCTCTCTATGTGAGACTTCACGCACTACCATTTTATTTTAAACTTTTATTCAAGTTAAAGGCATTTCGCCTTTAATAATCTTATAATTTATTTTACAAATATTTTATTGGAACGAAGTTCTTTATGGCACGTTCTGGAGCCCGGGAGTGAATCCGAAAAAAACGATCGCCACAAAATCACTGTCTATCTCATCTCATCTACCGATGACGATAAGAATAAGAATGCCATTTATTGTTTATAATATACATTTTACAAAGAAACGTTTCAACACTAAGCTTATTTTAAAAAACAAATCGGCCAAAATCCGTGGCACACAAAGGCTTTTTTGAGGTTACACAATAAAATTATGTATTAAATTATTTAGTAATTAATATAATCATTACACTCATAATAATTACCGATGACGATAACTTAAGTAAAAGATGACCTTGTTAGTTGAAATTTGGTACACATGTTCATTTTACCAATGCCCAGGCTGAGTTCGTTAGACCACGTTATTCACCCAAGCGTTCACGCACAACGCTCCGTAAGCGTTCAAATTTAAAATTGGAATATTAGGACGGGAAATTCTAACATTATCTATTAATGAGACAAACAACTTTTTTAAATACATTAAAAAATATTCTTCAGTAAAACGAACACCGACACTGCTATAAAGTGATAAAGATCGCTAAATTTATTAAAGCGGACCTAAACGTTTAAAATAAAGAAAACAAACGTTTTTACCGATATCTTAAGTTCTAACGTAGCGATTTTAATAAATCCAGGTAGGTAGAAAACAGTCCTATTTCCTACCTACTACAAACATACTCATAAACTATAAACTCATCATGATTAACTTTTTTCTCAATATTCAATACATATTTATTGAAAGACGCTTGCTTGAATGATACAAATAATGTTGTTCTTTTAATTTTGCCTTAACTCTGCTAGGTAACAGTTAGTTACTTTTAATTTTGTCTCTTTTCTAACTCCGCCATGTATAAGTACGTAGAGTCTCGCTAATTTGGGTTTGACGGGACCAGGACCCAATCGATATTTTTTTATCGTAAAAATTTCTTCTATTAGTCTCAAAAACATGCATGTACAACGTAGGTCCACAAAAAATTAAAATAAAATGGCAATATATTACGCAGGCGCAGGTATAGAAGGGACTTCCAGGGAAACAAGATGTGTTCCGATATGAACTTCAAGCAACGGATAACCCTTTCACAAAAACTTGAGACATTATACACTGGTGGTCTGGCGAAATTTCACGGAACTGCGTTGAGCCGCCGCTACGTGTTTCTTAAAACCCTCTCCCTATCTCAGTCGTTTATAATTGTATTTCCTCCATTACACTACCTTTATATCTTCCACCCTATAATATTTCTATGGAACCGAAAGAGATTTGTCGGTCGATGTTCTAACTTATTCATAATTATTCTAAATCTGTTTATTCATAACAGAAATACCGGGTATATCTCGAGTAGGAAACTAGGAATGTACACCTGCAAATTATACTAGGAACAATTTTATAAATGTTAATAGACAATAAAAGCAGAAACCCCGATAAACTTAACAAATCATAAATCCGAACAGACCCTGGTTCCAATTTGTACATAGTTCTGGCCCGTCCGGATTGTGTATATAAAAGTTTAGTCCAAAACGGGACATTGAATTGGAGGGGGGGATTTTGGATTTGACACAATAACAACGAAACCCTATTTATGTGTCACTTCACGCACAACCATTTTATTTGAAAAACTTACATTCTTGTTAAAGGCTTTCGCCTTTAATTATCTTATAATTTATTTTAAAAATATTTTATTTGAACGAAGTTCCTATAGAATTGTGCCAAAAATTGGGGGGGGGGGGGGTGTAAATTTTAAGGAACAATATGCATTCTTTAGATTTTCCTCTTTGGACATTAATTGGTAAATTTGCACAATCAGGCATTTCGTACTGTCCGATTTACTTTTCTTTTTTTTAAGTTTTCCTTTCAACATTATAAAAACAATTCCGGTTGTAGCCTCTCGATAAATTCAATAGTTTTTGTTTCTTTAAAAGGAGCAGTTTTAAAAAAGTCCGAAGTAAGATTTAGCTCTTACAATAAATATAATATTAGTCATAATTAAATATCCGAGATTCACTTTAACACCACGTTAAACAACTAATTTAAAATTCGAAAATGGCTGATAAGTAGTCGACACCGGTTAATTATTATTACAAATACTTTGTGTGAAGATCTTGTTTTTTCCCCCCTTTTCAAACTGATTACAAGTAAATATCACACATAGGAGAAGCAAACCGTTGATGCATAACATATTTACTAAGATTAAAAACTTTTCCAACTCATTAAGTATGGAACAAGTTTTTAATTTTACCCAGTCATTTTTGAAAAAGTCCCATTTTCCAAAAACGGGTCATTTTGGGAAACCGACGGGACGCTTTCAAAAGCTACAAATAACGGGCTGTCCCGGTCAAAACGGAACAAATATGATAATCCTACGTATACGTACTTAGTAGTGTGATTTTATCATTTATATTTAATGAAAAATGTAAGGAACTTCGTTCCTACCGGGTCTCCTACGACACCACACGTATTTTTTTTTTAGTTCCCACCGGGTGTCCCACGACACCACACGTATTTTGTTTAGTTCCTACCGGGTGTCCCACGACATCACACGTATTTTTTTAGTTCCTACCGGGTGTCCCACGACACCACACGTATTTTTTTTAGTTCCTACCGAGTGTCCCACGACATCACACGTATTTTTTTAGTTCCTACCGGGTGTCCCACGACATCACACATATTTTTTTAGTTCCCACCGGGTGTCCCACGACACCACACGTATATTTTTAATTTAATACATCTTGAAGGGTAAATACTATTTTTATTTTTGTACACTGTACCCCTGTGTACTATTTTTTATTTTTTTTCTAATTTTTTAATTTTAGCTGTCTTCTCGGAGTGCAATTTATTAATTCTCTATCATAATACATTAATTAATAAGAAAATATGTATTTATATACTATATATATATATATATATATTATAAATTATTTATAAATAGCAACTCACTAATTCGAAATGGTAACAAAACTTATCAATAGTTAAGTAATTATTATTTAAAAAATAAAATAGATTATAGTGTTAAAACATAATTTATTAAAACAAATCCTCTTTCAAAAATAGTGGATGCAAAATAAATGATTTTATGTTGCCGGAAGGTGGGAGTTTTGTAAAAAGTGTCGGCCATGATATTTAAACTTTGATTTGTTTGAAAATCAAAAATATTCTGTTGTATTAATTAAGTATTAGATTCGTTTTATACTTTTGTATATCATCAAATTTCATATGTTTATGTCTTTTGTAGAATTTCACCTAGAATTTGTAGAATCCTCTTCACTCCTGGCATCACAAATTATTCCAGACAACCCACCTCGTCGCCTGAAGAGGCAGTGGCCCAGAGATTCACGTTTTACTTAAATTTGTTATTATTATATCTTTATTCAACATTTTATTTTATTACTATTTCCTATAATTACATAGGAAATAGCAATAACCCTAGCCGAAAGGAATAGTCGTTGGACTATGTACTTCCTCATCCAATTCACTGCCAATGAAACACATGTTTTAAGTTACACTTAAAACATATAAAATGATGTAATTGTGTTATTTAATAAACAGAAAAAAAAATAAAAAATACGTGTGGTGTCGCGGGACTCTCGGTAGGGGTAGGAGCAAAGTTCCTTACATATTTTATTAAATATAAATTATAAAATCACACTGCAAATTACGTATACGTTGCTAACTACTTAAACATGGCGGAGTTAAGAGACAAAATTGAAAGTAATTACCTGTTTGCACCTAGCGGAGTTAAGGCAAAATTCAAAGAAACAAGAAGCATAATTTGTATCATTATAGCAAGCGTCTTTCAATAAATATGTATTGAATATTGAGAAAAAAGTTAATCATGATAAGTTTATAGTAAAAAAGTATGTTTGTAGTATATAGCCTGAGGAAAAAGAACTGTTTTCTACCAACCCGGACTACTAATTTAAAATATTAAAAAATATATCTCTTCCCTACTCAAAAACGTCTGCTTTTGTATCAGGTTGAAATGTTACGTTCCTGTTTCAATTGTACTTTAGACGAAGTGTATGAAGTTTTATTAAAATCGTTACGTTAGAACGTAAGATATCGGTAAAAACGTTTGTTTTCTTTATTTTATACGTTTAGGTCCGCTTTAATAAATTTAGCGATCTTTATCACTTTATAGCAGTATCGGTGTTCATTTTACAAAAACAATTTATTTAAAAAAGTTGGTTGTCTCATTAAATAGATGATGTTAGAATTTCCCGTCCTAAAATTCCAATTTTAAATTTGAAGCTTACGTTTACGCGAGCGTTGCGTGTGAACGCTTTGGCGGATAACGGTGTCCAACAAACTCAGCCTGGTCATTGATAAAGTAACCATGTGTATCAAATTTCAACTCATTCGGTCATTTTTTACTCAAGTTATCATCATCGGTAGATTTCGTGACGCTTGGTTTTGTGACGGTGATTTTTTTTATTCACTCCCGGGCTCCAGAACGTGCCATAAGGAACTTCGTTCCAAAAAAAAAAAAAATAAAAATGAAATAAATACCAAATCACTGCAGCAGTGCCCTGGTTGCTCTTTTTTTTATTGAACTGAGTTTATTTGCATTCCTGGCAATCCTTTGTTATGTAAAACCCTGAAGAGGAGTAACTAGAATAATCTACCAAGTGTCTCTAACCCGAATTACTAACATTCTTGCTGTATCTTAAAATAAAAATTGAATGTTCTACCAAGAATTTAATTGATTAAAAGACAAAAAAGAGCAAAAGTTCGACAAATAGCCGAAAATCTGCAATACAAAATGATATAACCCTAAATCAAAATTACATAATAAAATTGATGTTGTACTACTTATTTGTACATTGTACAATACCCGCCACTGAATAGAAATGACTTTCAACATGCTTACACTAATTAATTTTGAAAGTTAAGTCTTTTAGGGTAAAAAATATGAACAATTTACTTTTCAATTACGGCTATATTTCGACCATCTTGGTCATCTTCATGCCTAAAACATCAAATACATTATACAAACAAAACTTTATATATTTTATTTTTTAAACACAAGTATTATCCCAAAAACACTTTTTAAAATTTGTGTTATTGTAATAAATATCAAAACAATTATAAACAATAAAAAATCTTACCTAGATTGAAAATGTAAAAAATGTGTCATTATATTTAAAAACAGTAAACATCACCAATTAGGTTCGTCAATCATTTATCACATACAGGGTGTGGCGACAGTTCGGCAACGGCTAATTATCTCCTTTATTATTTGAGATATCAAACTGCGGTTTGTTGCAATCATTATCATGCATAAAAAACTACTTTTTTTGGTGGGTATCCTTTTTCCCGTCATTTTGGTTGCCGCCATATTGGATTTAACTTTAAAATTTCAAATTTGAACCCCTATACTGTGATACATATTTGGATAGGCCTTGAAAAAAGAAAACATTTACCGCAAACCAGAGCTTTTTATCTTTTTCCGTTTCAAAATAGCGGCCAGTTGAAAGTACAAAATTTACATTTTTGACGTTTAATTACTGCAAAAGTAAAGGTTTTAGGGGAAAAAATGCAAAAGTAAATTTGTCTTTTTTTAGGGTAGAAAATATAAGTTCAACCCTATTTTTTCCAATTTTTTTTTTTTTAATATTATTTGGTTGCTACATTTTACTTTCGCAACAAAAAATGTAATTAATTATTTTTTTTAAACCAATTTTGAATTTTTGAGTTTAAAAAAGGATAATTTTACTCCTATTTTTTTTTCTCTTAATGCCTTATTTTAGCAGCAATCAAGCGTTGAAAATGGCAATTATAAAATTTTCATCAACCACCATTTTAAAATTGCAAATGCAAAGCATTTGACTGATCAAGAAAGGATTACTCTACTTATGATGAAAGGATATGGAAATAGAGTAAGAAGTTACGAAGGAGATGCTTCTTTATTAATATAAATACTGGTTGCTATAGCAACCAAATAATAATAAAAATAAGAATTTGGAAAAAATAGCGTTGAACTTTTATTTTTTACCCTAAAATAAGACAAATTTACTCTTGCATTTTTCCCTCTAAAACCTATTTTTTGCCGTAATTAAACGTCAAAAATGTAAATTTTGTAATTTAAACTGGCCGCCATTTTGAAACGGTGAAAGATAAAAAGCTATGGTTTCCAGCAAATGTTTTTTTCAAGGCCTATCCAAATATGTATCACAGTATAGGGGTTCCAATTTGAAATTTTAAAGTTAAATCCAATATGGTGGCAACCAAAATGGCGGGAAAATGGGTACCCACCAAAAAAAGTAGTTTTTTATGCATGGTGGAGATTGCAAGAAACCGCAGTTTGATATCTCAAATATTAACGGAGATAATTAGCCGTTGCCAAACTTTTGCCACACCCTGTATAGTCATCACATAACTAACCCATTTAAAACAACTAACATTAGTCAAATACATTTTTTAAAAATATGTAATATTTTAATTAACAACATGGTATATCGGTAACCTGGAATATAACATGTAACCTATTCTATTTTAATCGTATAATTATATTTTTATTTATTACGTATTTTATTGAAATTTTATAAATTAGAATATTATTATGCCTTTATGATTTTAATTAAGATCTGTTTTTAGTTAGTTAGAATTCTTTTGGTTGGATTTATTTAGTTATATGTATTATTATTTTGGCGGGATTTTTTAAAATTTTAAAAAGTTAGGCTATATATATATATATATATATATATATATATATATATATATATATATATATATATATATATATGTACACACACAGAAGCTCAACTCGACCGGACAATATATAAAAACAAGACTCCTTCCTCAACTCAACTCAGGGAGACGGTCAGGTGCAATAAAAACTCCACATTCACATCAAGCCAACGTTTCGGCAACTGTTTAATGTTGCCTTCATCAGGGCAAACTGTAACATACATAAAAAATATGTGAGCATAAACAAGCAGACTACGAACAAGGTAATAAATAAGTGAAACACATAACCGGAACTAAATCAGAACTCACATGAAGATGAAGAACTAAGCACAAATAATGTAATAAAGAGAAGGAAGCATATAACAAATTAAAGGGAACAAGGTGAAAAAGGAATTAAAAAACACTGTTAAAAAGTTCACGGCTCACAGAAAGTAAATAAATGTAAGAATGTGACAGCTGACGGTGGCGCTGTTGACGGCAGAACGGAGGAACTAAAAACCAAGTCTTCGCTAGCATGCAGTGCAACCTAGCGGCCAAGAGAAGTACTAGCAAGCTAAATCTAAGCACAAAGGAAAAAGGAAAAAGGAAAAAAACAAGGGAAGTAAGCGGAAAAATACGGAGGTAAGGAAAGGAGGAACATAGAGCTAGGTATAAAGGGCCAAAAGGTGCTTGTATAGATCACTTATCCCTGCCACATCAGATCTGTAGTTCATTGAGGCCGCATTATTGTGAACAAACAGCATCTCTAAAACTCGTCTCTTTTGAGTATTCTTTTCAGCCCGAACAATACGGACCTCATCAGGTTTTAATCTAGCTTTATGACGATTTTCCACACAGTGACAGGCGAGTGCGGTGACATTCCGTAACCCTCTTACGAACCTCTCTCCAGCGCTCTCGAATAATAGTTATAACCAAGTCTATGGGGACATTAGTGAAGAGGGAAGTGACGTCAAGAGACAAGAGAGTTTCACCCTGGGGAATAGTGGTGCTAAGAAGGGTCTCCCTCACAGACGCCGAATTTATTACACTGTAATCACTACCAGCGATATTAGCGAGAGGTTCGTAAGTACACCAAGATCCCCCTAGGCCTTTTTATCGAAATATTAGAATTCACCTGTGAAACACGCTATTTCGTCTACCGGGGGCAGATGTTTTCTCAAATATATGGTTGCCCGATGGGCAGCCCTCTATCCAACAACCTCGCCAGCCTTGTGATGGAGAGGGCTATCACCACATCATTAGGCCGTCTGAACTTCTCTGTGCGGCTCTGTAAACTGTATGTTGACGACATGATCCTCTCGCTTCCACAGGATATGGTGGATCTGGCTCTGGAAGTATTTAACTCCTTCCACAACCGCATCAATTTTACTATCGAGCTACCTGTTAATGACACCATTCCTTTCCTTGATATGCTTATTCTGAGGAATGAAGAGGGTAATCTATCTACTAAATGGTATCAAAAACCGTCTAGTTCGGGCAGAGTACTTCATTTTGCCTCCAAGCACCCCTTGACGACTAAATTGAACGTGGCTAGCAATTTTGTTAAGAGGGTTCTAGACCTTACGAGTGTTGAGTACAATAGAGAGGCCAGAGATGTCATCAG
>OX578285.1:23231070-23299336 GCA_951217055.1 Gerris lacustris
CCTTTGTGCTTAGATTTAGCTTGCTAGTACTTCTCTTGGCCGCTAGGTTGCACTGCATGCTAGCGAAGACTTGGTTTTTAGTTCCTCCGTTCTGCCGTCAACAGCGCCACCGTCAGCTGTCACATTCTTACATTTATTTACTTTCTGTGAGCCGTGAACTTTTTAACGGTGTTTTTTAATTCCTTTTTCACCTTGTTCCCTTTAATTTGTTATATGCTTCCTTCTCTTTATTACATTATTTGTGCTTAGTTCTTCATCTTCATGTGAGTTCTGATTTAGTTCCGGTTATGTGTTTCACTTATTTATTACCTTGTTCGTAGTCTGCTTGTTTATGCTCACATATTTTTTATGTATGTTACAGTTTGCCCTGATGAAGGCAACATTAAACAGTTGCCGAAACGTTGGCTTGATGTGAATGTGGAGTTTTTATTGCACCTGACCGTCTCCCTGAGTTGAGTTGAGGAAGGAGTCTTGTTTTTATATATATATATATATATATATATATATATATATATATATATATATATATATATATATATATATATATATATATATATATATATATATATATTATTATTATTATTATTATTATTATTATTTTAGGAATTTACGGTAATTTTGTTACTTAGGATTACAAATTCTATTCTGAGACAAAATAATAATACATATAACTAAATAAATTTTAACTAACTAAAAATAGATCTTAATTAAAAACATAAAGGCATAATAATATTCTAATTTATAAAATTTAAATAAAATACATAATAAATAAAAATAAAAATGTATGAATAAAATGGAATAGGTTACATTCCAGATTACCGATATACCATGTTGATAATTAATGATTATATTTTTAAAAAAATGTATTTGACTAATATTAATTGTTTTAAATGTTATTAGTTATGTGATGATTATATGTGATAAATTATTGACGAGCCTAATTGGTGATATTTACTGTTTTTTTAAATATAATGACACATTTTTTAAATTTTCAATCTAGGTAAGATTTTTTATTTTTTATATTTTATTTTTTATAATTGTTTTGATATTTCTCACAATAACACAAATTTTAAAAAGTGTTTTTGGGATAATACTTGTGTTAAAAAAATATATTTATATATAAAGTTTCGTTTGTATAATGTAATTGATGTTTTAGGCATAAAGATGACCAAGATGGTCGAAATATAGCCGTAATTTAAAAGTAAATTTTTCATAATTTTTACCCTAAAATACTTAACTTCCAAAACTAATTATTATAAATTAGAGACAAGGAGATAAGAAAACTCATGCTTACAATTCTTATACTTCACAGCATCTATCCCTATTTAGCATAAATTTTACGTTTATACATGTATAATAAAGATAACTATAATAGTTAGTTTATATAATATTATTACTTCAAACAATTAGTTCACTTGCGGCAAAGACGATTAGGAGAAAAATACTAATTTTCTCCATTTCATAGAAAATCACTGAGTCATGGATATGTAAGTTGTAAAAAGTACTTCAATCAAAATACTTTTTATGGTTTCGTAGGTTAATAAGCTTCTATGTAAACTTATTTTGAAATTAAATTTATTTATTTCCCCATCCCACCCTATATGAAAGTATTAACAATTTAGGAACATAACCTAAACCAAGTGGGATTAAGAGCTCCATAGTTCATGGGGAGGGGTCAAGTGCAATTAATTTTTTGCGGGAAATTTTCATCGTGCCATCATAATGTATTAGCATGAAGTATTTTAAGATTGTAGGACTAGCCATTAAAGGGTGGTTTTGTAGAACGAGGGTTGCATATATTTCAACTAAAAATAAACTAATAAAGAGGGCAATGTTTAAAAAATTATACACATCGATGGCTAACAAGTGATACCTCGTAACTACCAAAATGGTGATTTTGAAGATTTAATTATATTGGTCTTGGGAGGCTTGTCTGCAAGTACATGCGAGATCTCGAAAGAAAAAAAAAATGCCTTCACATAGAAAACGGTCAGTCGTGAAGTCTCGTATCAGATTCACAAACTATTTGTTATGTGATAGCTTGTAACTACGCCTCGTATGTGTTTCTGGTGTATGTGTTTTGGTGAAGGTTAGTTGTGACACCTCATAACTGAGCTGCTAATTCGTAAGTGAGACCTCGTATGTGTTCACTTTATTAAAGAAGTGACAGAGTGAGAACTCGTAACTACATTATTTTATGAACTGTTATAATTTGACTGTCACCAATGTTTCAGAAGGGTTACATGTTATACAAATATATAAAACACGTAAAATACTTAGTCAGTTAAAGTAAATTTATTTTTTTAAATAAGTTTTTTGTTCCTCCGTAAACCTGACAGTTTGAAGATACGAGGTATCACTTCTTAGCCATCGATATGTTTGCAGTCTACTCTTCTGCAGCTTTTATTTGATACCCTAATCCACGATAACCAAAATCGAACCAAGAAATCAATAAAAACTAAACCAAAACCAAATCAACTAAAACCAAACCAACAAATCAACACTCCATTAGCTACATAAACAGTATAATTGACATTCAGATTCAGTAAATGGATGGACGCTTAAAGTTCGCTACCTATAAAAAGTTCTTCCTACCCTAGAACATTCATTCATAGAATGTTAGGTCCTTATACAGTGAACCCTGATGGTTTTTAAAATGGAATAATTCAATGAATATACAGGATATATTTTTATTTATTTATTATAATTTCAAAGATAAAGAATGGAAGTTTAAGATGTATAAAAAAAAAAAAAAAAAAAAAAAATCGAAAAATCATTATGAAGTGAAAATATCATCACTTAAATGATGACCTCCATTTTCTCTGCACTGCTCAAGTCTGTTAGCAAAGTTAGTCATCACTCTTACCAAGGTTTGGCGTGGGATCGCACTCATTTCCCGCTGAATATTCACTCGCAGTTCTGCTAATTTTTAGGCTTATCAATGTCAACTTTTCCCTTACGGTAACCCAACAGATAAAAATCAGACAGGGATAAATCTCGAGAACCTGCTGGCAATGGAATGTCACCTCGGAGAGAGATCAACCTACCGGAATGATCTTCTTAGCTGGGCCATAGAAGCAAGTGAAGTGTGTGAAGTCGCTCCATCCTGCTAAAACCAAACCTTTCTAATAGGGATCTGACGGTGACGTAACTCAGGGAGGAGCAAGTCAGTGATCATCGTCAGGTAACGCTCATTTATCCCCGTGTGGTTTTTATCTGTGGGGTTACCTTAAAGGAAATGTGTAGATTAATAAGCCTAGAAATTGGTAGAACTGCGAGTGAATATTTAGCGGGAAATGAGCGCGATCCCACGCAAAACCTTGGTAAGAGTGATGACTAACTTTGCTGACAGACTTAAGCAGTGCTGAGAAAATGGAGGTCATCATTTAAGTGATGTTATTTTTGCTTCATAATGATTTTTTGATTTTTTTTTTTTTTATACATCTTAAACTTCCATTCTTTATCTTTTAAATGATTATAAATAGCAAATATATCTTCATTTTTAAGTATTTGGTAGTATTCATACTTCGGAAAGTTTAAAATTTAATTTACATCAAATTATAATTATTATTAACAACGGGAGATAGTCAGAGAAAAATAAACTTCAGAGGTGGTTAGAGGTGGTTAGAGGTGGTTACTCTACGGGACTCGAAGCACGGGCCTCTATATTTCCAGTATAGCGCTCTTACCAAATATAGAGGCCCGTGGTTCGAGTCCCGGCGCTGGAGTCTATTTTTCTCTGTCTATCTCCCGTTGTTAATAATAATTATAATTTGATTTAAATCAAATATATCTTGTATATTCATTGAATTATTCCATTTTAATTATTCCATTTCTGCCGAACCCTGTATAACTGTATAAGGGCTGTAACTGAAATATTTGAAGTCTATTCAAGGTTATCAAACATTTGGAGTAATGGGCGTTTAAAGCCTGGATTAGAATTAATTAAACATTCTATTGTTATCGAAGGTAAACGTGTATGCAAAGTTTATAGGAATTCAGTTCGTTTAAAGCGGATAAAAAGTAGACGTCTACAAACAGACAGAAATACGTTTAATTATATCGTTCAATAAAAAGATCACGGACCTATTTCATTAGCCGGCAGAAGTTGGGAATCAAAGCCACAACACACGAAACCAATTTAATATCCGTTGAGATGAATTTAAGGTTGTGTTGATACAGGACGTTGAGCCTACACAAGGCATATAATTAATTAATTCTATGTGGGAAAGTGTGGTATGTAGGTGTGAGGTTGTAGCAAGCTAGGGCGAACCTAGTACGTAACAGCAAACTCTCCTCGTATCCCTGCACTTTACAGAATTTTCCCACTCAATCAATCCTACGCTTTCATTCCTACCGGTTTTTTTTCTAACATCATCCCCCTTGGCAGTGAGACAAAGGTAGACCTGGAGAAGATCAATAGATAGGCCTTCCACTGACAGCCCAGTCAGGGCTCACTTAACCCCTACCCACTCCCCTAACTACTTAATGACAATGAATACAAATCACGCGTATCTTACACATTTTTGTCACTGGGTAAATATAGTCAGTTTGTCTCAGATGACTTTGTCCATTATTAAATAATAGTACGTTGCTCAAAAGACCAAATGGTTGAGCGGATGACCAGAGAGTACTTTAATATTGTTAAGATGTGTGAACGGGGTAGTGTGTCGATAATTAACACCCTCGATATTTTGATCACAAGCCCGACCAATGCCATCGGCATAAAGTAGCAACCCATTTTCGAACCCGGACTACTTCACCCCTCACATTGTACACACCGAATGAGGAAGCATTAAGTTAGCCAGGTACGTGCAAATACATGTTTAAAAAATAATTAATATATAAGGAAAACATTTTTATGCAGTATTTCGTACTTATATCCTTGTAATCTCTAACAATTATTGTGCTGGCAACTATCGATAACTTATAACTATATAGGAAAATAACAAAAACATTTTTTTTTTATTATTTATTAAGGGTTTATTCTCAGAAATTTCGCTCGGAGAATCAAAATAATTACTCATTAAGCTACAACGTATTTATGAAAGAAAAAAATAAAACTCGGATTCAAAGAAACAAGGATATAACGGGACATTTTCTGTATTTATTTTTTCCTTTCTTTTCTTTGAAACTGTTATGGATCTTAGTACACCGTTATCTCGGAAACTAGATGTTACCTGGGAAATCGACTTATTTCAATAGACACAATCAATAGAATACCATCGTCTAATAAAATAAGAATAAAAATCCTTCGAACTGAAATATTATGAGAAAAAAAAATCAATGACGCAAGACCGTCTAAAGGGCTTATACAATTTGAAACGTCATTTGTAGTTAGTTCTACTCGCACTATGGAATTTTAAATATCACAGGGACGTACTTGCGTCCAATTACTTTTTAGGGTTTCGTAGACATACCCCAGTATATAATTATGATTTTTTTCTTCGACCTCAAGGGTCCATGGTTCGATCCCCCGAGGGGTCACAATGTTTTTTATCGGTAATAACGACAAGATAAATTAAATCGTAAAATATGAATTTTAAATTAAATTGTTTCATGAAATTTTCATCGTCCCACCTCTATTGGTATAGCCATAAATAATATCGAAATTTTAGAACCAGCCTTTATATAGTGGTTGGGGGGGGGGGGGGGGGGTTGGATGATTTTTTTGGGGTATATTTTGACCATTTTATAAAAACAAAATGTTGGGCGCACTTCACATTTTCGAGCACAAAATTGGCAATTTATAAAAATTGGGAGTGGCTCCCGAAATTTTCATCGCCCCACAATAAGGTATTAGCATGAATTATTTCGAAATTTTAGGACCAGCCGTATTATATAGTGGTTGGGGGGGGGGGGGACTTTTTTAGGGGTATATTTAGACTTATAAAATCAATAAAAACTGCAAAATGTAAAAAAGCATATACATATATATATATTTGTATCCTACTCTTCAGCAGCTTTCATTTGATACCCCACTCGAAAATTTAGAAAAAAATATATATATATATTTAACTATTTGTGTTTACTACATTTTTGCGAAATGCGCATGCGCAAATTTAATTTCTAACTTCTGTATATTTTTCCTGTGGTTGTGCATAAAATTTGCGCCAGTGTTTCGGCTCGACAGCCCGTGGATAGCCCAGAGCTGCCTAAGGGCTTATACAACACTAGCTGGGTACCCGAGCTTCGCTACGGGGTGTGTTATTTTCAATTTGATGGGTTTCTTGACTACCGACAAGAAACATTTAAATTATTTTACTAAGCGAGAATATCTAGATTCTATCCCTTCCCCTTATTTCTATACCCCCTCCCCTTTAATAAGATAATTTGCTAATATCCCAAATTATTAATTGATTCCGACTACTGAAGAAAAATTCTTAAAAGATAACTTTCCGGGAAAATCATTCCTTCTGCCCCCCCCCCCCCCCCCCCCATGTCTACCCATCCCTTGGTTGAAGTTGGAATTATCATTTATTAATATACATGCTTACATCTAAAATAAGAGCTATTTCTCAAGTATTAACTTCCTAACTTTAGAAGATCGGTCTGGGCTCAATTCCCCTTTTTATCTAACTTTGTCCTTATGTTCCCCTTAGGGATAAAATTTTAGAAAATCCCTATCGGCAGTTATCAATATAACTTAGAAAATATTATACTACGTGTACACTCGTAGATTTTATTTTAGCATTTAAAGAAGTAGTGATGATTATGATAGTAAAGTTTTAGGCACGGTAATGCGTAATTTGTAAACGTAAACTATTGTCTTAATATCTAAAAATAAATCTAAATATTATTTGACAGCGATTGAAAACTAATTTCTTTAACAATTCTTCTTTCAGAAATCTCCACAAACATAAAATATTGTCAGTAGTTTCTTCTGTGATTTTGGTTAGATACATTTTTTATAAAAAATGAAATTAGAATTTTGAAATCTATTTAGAAGCCCCGTTCTCCACTCCATATGAAGCTACCAAAACGTTTTATTGCCTATATTACCCGCAGAATTGAGATTAACATTTTACCCAAGAACCACCAAAATCAATTCAGCCGTTGGGACATGATTGACGCACAGACAATTCGTTGTCAATTGTATTTCAAATTTTGAAATACAAAATTTGAGCCCAATCGGATAAATGTACAGACACAACACTTAATAGTTTGTTATATATAGATATATTTTTTTACCCCCCTCCAAAATGAAAGTATGACAAAACTGTACATAACAACAGTTACTGTACTCTTAAAGAGCTTTTCAACGATATGCATCATGAAGGGTATTCATTACTTTGACATTTGTACTCCGTACCCCTGTGTACTAAAATCAAAATTTCGCAAAGTAATTTCTTAGTGGGTGCCTATGATATGAACAGAGTATATCCTCAAAATTTCAAGTCTCTCGGTTAAGCAGATTTTGCTGTGCGTTGATTCTATGTCAGTCAATCAGGACTTTGCCACTTATATTTTAGATTATATACGATGAAGATATATTTATGTCCATAATATACCTTGGTGAATAAATTTCGAAGAGCTATGTTATTATCAGTTAATAAGAAGAGGTTATGTTATTAGGAACTGGCTTGGGCCAATTTAGTTAGTAATTGTCAGCTTACTGGAAACTATCAAAAGCAATTACTGCGTATTAAGAGACTTGTGATTGCCATTGGCAGAGAGGAAGGATGAAATACAGGGATTCTACATTGAAGGCTAAACAATAACCGGTTTTACCGGAAAGGAAGAATTCGGAGAGCTGGCTATCGGGAGAAGAGTAGAATAACTCGAATTGAGGTAAACAACAGGGATGGGTTGAAAAGTTAAGGTAGCTGTGGAATGTAGTAAATTATATCAAAGAACACCAAGGGGAAAACAAGACACAATAAAACAAATGTAATCCAGGGGGGTTATTTCGAGGTTCTGGATAAAACAGGGCAAATGATAAGCAATAATTTCAAGTTGAAATGTTTTACTGACGGAAATATCCAAGCGGCAAAACAGTTGAACACAATTAGGAGACTAATTGAATTAGCAAACACGTATGGATTTGAGATACAAGCTCCCCGACAGATTCACCATTACCCATAAATAATTATCAACATACCACGTTCAATTATCATGTTACTTCGTGCCATTTCTAATTACCTTTGTAACCCCTTCATAACTATGTCAAAAAGCGTCTGACAACCTTCAACTTCAGATTGTACACATGGAAAATAATTGACATTACGGAACACAAGGGTGAATGTGAATATGTCGAAGAACAATAATATACATAAAAGAGTTATTGTTGAAATCATATATCTCTAACTAAACTCACTCCGAGATAATGGAATGTGTAATTGCTAAAAGGTAAGAATGTGCGAGAAAATATATCAAAACAGTATTAAACATAATGAAACACGAAACCTTTACTTATTCCTTACCGATGAATAATAAAATAAATAAGTTGTTTACTTATGCGCAATGCGATGTTTGTAAGTAAAAACTAACCTTGATGTAGAATTCACAGAGAGGAAGTTAACACGGAAGATTAGATATTTAAAAACATCTGCTCGAGACAATTTTCTCATATACATCAAATTTTATTTTGATAAACCTCATTTTCATTGATTGTGGTCCAATATTTAAGAAACTAGATTTTTCCCGGAGAAAAGCGTTGTTTCCTTGGCAATTCAGGTAGTCTAGTGTTGCCGCGTGAGGAAGGCTAGATTTGTGTTAGTCGGTTGGATTTGTGTCACAGCGAAAGTACGCTGTGGCACAAATCCAACCGGTATATATAACCTGGGTCCATCCATGATTATTGCAGAAATAATTTTAGTGGACAAAGCTGCACACCAATAAATGAGCCGCTTTTCGACCCAGCCCTATTTATGTGTGACGGTGATACAGCCAGGTATGTGTAAAGATAGCCGTGTCAAGGAAGTTGGTGAGGTGGTCCTGAAAAGGACCGTACGTACAGGGCTGGATTGAGGAAGGCTAGATTTGTTTTAGTAGGTTGGATTTGTGTCACAGCGATAGTACGCTGTGGCACAAATCCAACCGGTATATATAACCTGGGTCCATACATGATTATTGCAGAAATAATTTTCATGGACAAAGCTCCACACTAATGTAAAAGCCGCGCTTTTCGACCCAGCCCTATATAAGGTTAACGGTGATACAGCCAGGTATGTGTAAAGATAGCCTTGTCAAGGAAGTTGGTGAGGTGGTCCTGAAAAGGACCGTATGTACAATGCTGGATTTACCACTAATCCTTGACCTAGGGGCGCGCAATGCCAGGGGGGGCTCGCTATAAATAAAAATTTGAAATAAAGAAAATGTGTATGAGATGTACGTATATACATTAGATAAATAATTAAAAGCGAATAAATAATTATATCAAGTTTACATACTACTAAGCCTCATCATTTCATCATTAGTTAATCTATGTATTTATTTCAATATTACGGCTTGAAAATAAATGATTTGGATAATTTACAAATATTTACTCAAGTGATTATAGGAAATTCTATGTGTTGGCAAACAAATTGAATACATATATAATTTGATTACCTTATATTGATAATATAGTCTGGATTAATTTAAAATTAAACTCGTTGATTTATTCAGTATAAAGTTTTCACAGCCAATTCCTCTATAATAATTAATTTATATTATCTTCCCCTCTATAACCTTTCTTTTAAATAATTTAACTATATTAGTTTAAAAGAGAGTGGGGCTCACAATGTCACAATTTAACGCTTTGATTTTTCTAATTTTTTGCAATTCACATTTTTTCAATGTTGGGTAGCTTTACTAGTTTTTCATATTTAGAGTATACCTTTAAAATATTTAAAGTAAGGAAAAGTAGATAATTTTTCTTTAATCTTCTAAATATTTAGTTTTTCGTGACAACAAATTCCATGGTGCGGCAGGTTGTCACTAGCAGTTGGATAGCAAGTCACAAGATATAAACATTTCAAAAACAACTTAAAGACTCTTTACTGAGACAAAATCATTAATAAAATATTAATTAAATAAATAAAAATAATGGCTAATAAAATAGAAAACTGTCACAACTTGCATCAGAGAAGCCTTTTAAAGTGAATGGTTGTATTGCACTCTCTTACCATTTTCTCGGGGGAAATATCTTATAGATTCTCATTCATGTAGTTAAGCATTATTATTATGATTAATATCAAAATATGACTTATAAATTATGAAGAGTACCTTTGATAACTAGTAGTTCTGTAAACAGTACACCTCACGAAAATTAGAAAAAAAATTAAACGCGGACAGAACGTACATTTAAATACGAATCTAAATGAAGTCAATTTCCCGAGAAAAATTTAGTTTCTGTGAAAATAATTTTAAACGCGGGCAGTGAGAGGTGGGGTTCGATTCCCCGCTGGAGTGAAGTTATTATTATGGTATTTGTAAAAATTTAATTAAATAATAAACCATAAAACTCGATTTCAATTACTTAGAGGATAAATGTTAACCCGAGGTGAAATCAAGAAATTCATTTAAGCTACAAATATGGGGGCACTCCCCCTCAAAATCTCTGAAAAAAACATTATTCCTCGAAAACTATTCTGATGATTTTTAATTTTTTTTTTTAAATGTAGTCCATTTAAATACGAATCTAACGGTATAAGTCGTATTCCCGGGAAAAATCTAGCTTCCGAGAAATTAATTTTAAACGCGGACAGTGAGAGGCAGTGTTCACTTCCCCGCTGGAGTGAAGTTATTTTTATGGTATTTGTAAAAATTTAATTAAATAATAAACCATAAAACTCGATTTCAATTACTTAGAGGATAAATGATAACCCGAGGTGAAATCGAGAAATTAATTTAAGCTACAAATTTGGGGGCACTTCCCCTCAAAATCACTGAAAAAACATTATTCCTCGAAAACTATTCCGACGATTTTTAATGATTTTTTTTTTTTTTAAATGTAATCCATTTAAATGCGAATCTAACAGTATGAGTCGTATTCCCGGGAAAAATCTAGCTTCTGAGAAAAAAATTTTAAGAGCGGACAGTGAGAGGCCGGGTTCGATTCCCCGCTGGAGTGAAGTTATTTTTATGGTATTTGTAAAAATTTAATTTAATAATAAACCATAAAATTCTATTTATATTACTTAGAGGATAAATGATAACCCGAGGTGAAATCGAGAAATTCATTTTAGCTACAAATTTGGGGGCACTTCCCCTCAAAATCACTGAAAAAACATTATTCCTCGAAAACTATTCTGATGATTTTTAATTATTATTATTATTATTATTATTTTTAATGTAGGTAGTCCATTTAAATACGAATCTAACGGTATAAGTCGTATTCCCGGGAAAAATCTAGCTTCTGAGAAAATAATTTTAAACGCGGACAGTGAGAGGCCGGGTTCGATTCCCTCTTGGGAAGGTAATTCTTATGGTAATTCTAAACATTTTTTAAACAAATAAACCATATACATCGATTTTAATGTCTTAAAGGAACATCTATTCCAAATTTCAAGTAAAAATAAAAACATTTTTTTTTTTTTTTAAAGTCTAAAAAAACATTTTTTTTTAAATTAATAACAATTTTTTATATAAAAAGAAACAACTGTATACTTATTTCCCCAACTTAAGGAACATTCATGCCAAATTTCAAGATAAACCAAAAACAAATTTTAAAAATGTTTTTTGTTTTATTTTTTTTTAAATTTAAAATGAAATTAATTAAATATAAAACTCATACATTGTTTTTTTTATGACTTCAAAGAACATCTATGCCAAATTTGAAAAAAAAAATCAAATAAAGCATTTGGCCGTAAGGGCTTAACAAACATTTTCAGACGAAATGCAAAACGGTCAAGTACCTGGGGAAGACTGGGAAACAAAAAAGTTAAAACATAGACCTCGCTTCGCTCAGTCAATAAAAAATAGAATGGAACTGGTTGTCACCAAGATAGATAGATCCTGTGATAAGTCCTTAAGGCTTGTCACAACCTGTCCCAAAACTCCAAATTATGTTTTTAGTGTTTTTCATATTTACCGAAAAAGGTTAAATTAGGTAATCGAACAAGTAATTTAAATAAAGGTAAGATCATTGCGCTACGTTATCCACTTAATGCAACAATCTAACTTTAAGAAAAAACATGAAACTTTAGATAAATAATTAAAAAATCGGTCCGAGACAACTCAGACAAACTTTCTCAATATACGGGTTCATAATTACATAGCCCATTGTTTTCCATTTATTAGTTTTCGTTTGTACATTTAATAAATATTGCACATTAATTTCATCAAAATTTATCATAAAAATAACTTCTCCTAGGCGGGGAATTGAACCCTATACTATAATCGAACTTGGGATCTAACTATTAGTTCAGCTCTACATAAAATGACGCTACTTGTAACTAATATTGAACTTGTATAAAAATGTAAAACATCACGTGTTTTATTTTGTGACATACCTATTATTATATTTTTTATAATCATCACATGTAGGCATAAATAGAACGGTGTGGTGAAGTACTCATCGGTGTATCTTAAACGTGATATTTTGACATCTAATTTAAAATTACAAGATTTGGTTCCCGTATAAGTCACATCTATTTATCTCAGACACTTTTTCACATGAATTAGATATGTGTTACGAATTGCGTCACTGAGTATCGTCATAGAAAAATTGCATTGCAATCTAACTACGTTCCAGATTGCCTTCTTGGGACGAAACTTACGTTTATTATTATTTTAAAGTCAAGTTCATTTGTCTGAGAAGGTACGCTGAAATTTCAATAAGGTCTTTCGAAATACTATACAGTGTATTATAACATTTATCATTTATTATTTATCATAAAATTTATGATTGATTGATTGATAATTTTCTGGGAAATCATTTTTATTTCTAAATATATTTTAATTACATTTTACTCCACATTCTTTTCATTAAACCACTTCGCTCGCTTTAAAAAAACAACCACGATATGCTTTTTTATTAGCAAATAAAAAACTTATAGAATTCACTTACCTCAAGTTTTGAATGAGCTAGCTGGCATATGGTAATGTTGCTTCCGACGTTAGCGTAGTCCTTATGGTGGGACAGAAACTCGTTCCTGCAAACTAATATTTCACGAAGCCATTTTAAGATGTCCGGGTAATTAGTCACTTGATGTTGAATCAACCTCTGCGAGATTGAATTGAGTACTTGGGAGCTGAAACAAATAATAATACCATGACTTTTTAGTAAAAAATAAATAAAAAAATAATTTAAGAAATGTTAAGTATTTATTATAAATTAAAATAATTAAAAAAAAAACATGTTCAATTTTCATAAGAAAAAGAATATTATATGAATGAATAGAATTAGTTATATTCACTGACACATTTGTAAAAACCGAGCGTATTGCAATAAATATGTATTGAATATTGGGAAAATAGACTATCAGGATGAGTTTATAGTTAAAGAGTATGAGTGGAATAGAGAGTCAAGTAGTGGGGAGCCACCCTGCATTCTTACTATTCCTCCCACTAACTACACGATACGGACATGACTTTTTCAACTATTCTTATTATTAATGCAGCATTGTACTTAAGATGATGTATGTGAAGTTTGATTACGAGTCAAATCATTAAGTTAGAAAGTAAGATATCGGTAAAAACGTTGTTTTATCTATTTTAAAACGTGTAGGTCTTTATCACTTCAAAACGGCGTCGGTGTTGGTTTTACTAAAATATGGTATTTTAAAAAAATGTTCGTATCATCGAATAGGTGATGATAGAATCTTTTCCTATCGTGAAATTCCAATTTCATATTTGAAGCTCACGTGTTCACGAGTGTTGCGCGGGAACGGTTGGGCGGATATTGTTGTCTAACGAACTCGTCGAGAGCATTGGTCAAATAAACATGTGAACAAATTTCAACTAAATCGGTCAACTATTACTCAAGTTATCGTCCGGTCGATTTCGTGACGATCGTTTTTTGTGGATTTACTCCGGGCGCTGTAACGTCCGATAAGGAACTTTGTTCCAAAAATTGTAATTAAAAAAATTACAATCTTTGATAAGAAAACGCGGAGCAAGACGAAAAAATTAGTATCTCTATCTATAGCATAATACTATCGAATAGTAATACATACTTACATTTCAAACTTTTTTTAAGAAATGATATAAAAAAAAAATTACGAAAAGAAACAATTTTGAATTTTAGTAGATTAGATCATTAATTTATCGGTCGATAAAAATCTTTTTCAAAGTACCGTACTACGAATTCAGAAGTGATTATATACATTTTCCCTTGTTTTCAGCTGTAGCTGAATAATTGATTGATATCGCAATATTAAATACGAAGATATAATAGTAGAACTCATTAATGATGAAAAATGAAGTTCTACATTAAGTAAACTATACGAAATGTATATCAAGTGTTCCAAACTAGGGTTTGGGACATCGATGTCGATGTATCGGACAACATCGCTGTTTGCCTAAAACATCGAAAAGATCGATGTCAACGATGTATTGGGCCCCAAAAAACCGCGACAACGAGTATCGGGAGCGAGCGAAAACGAGGGATTTTTTCGGTGACCCTTTTTTTTTCTTTTTTGCTCGTCGGGTTGGAGGGCCGATGTCGATGTATCGAAAACATCGATGTTTAGCCATCGATTTCCCAACCCCTGGATTCCAAACGCTTGATCCATATTAAACTACTTGAAATGTCTAGCATACCTTGAACGCAGCTAATTAAATTTCTGTATTGGAATCAATAACTGGCTATTAAACTTAAATTATGATCTATTATTTCAAGAATGTATTAAATTTAGTTAGCTTCTAAAACTGACAGAATATGCTACTGCTAAAAATAGGTTACAAGAAAATTTATTAGTAATTATGTATTTGCTTTTTTTTAAGTTTATAAATCTAAAATTTGTAATAATTGATGTTTACCTGACATCCCAAAACGTATTGATTGGTGATTCGGGATTCCAAACTTCGATTTTCTCCGGCTGATGCAAAACCAGTAATGCTTCCATCGCTTCCTGAGCCACTTCAGGCATGTTGGTCTGATGGACTAGGCTAACCAATCCGTTAATTAACTCAAGGGTTGAACTCTGGATTTCATGCCCAGCTTTGCTTGTATTCTATTATTATTATTTAATCAAACATATAAAATAATTAAAATGTATGCTTTTAAACATAAGGATATAAATATAATAACTTATAGGAATAAAGTTATAAATTTAAATACTATCTATATTTGTTGAGATTGTACACTAGTCGAACGAGTACCATGCAACTTTACTAAGAAAGGAAAGTTAGAATTTCATATATTCCAAGTCAAATTCTGTTGACTTTTATCCATCTTTATTCTACTTTTTCAACGTAGTTGAAGCTACAAATAAAAAGTTACTCAATATACTGTAAAATAATCTTACGTTGAGCATGAGCATAGGGTCCGCATGAATAAGACGAACCATCCAAAGCAGTAGAGTCCTAAAACTTGGCAATTCATCGTATCTATCCTTTGACTTATTGGCCGAATCTTTATTTTTTAACGTCAAGGACTGAAATAAAAGTCATGGTAAAAATTTTAACAAAATTAACACAAAATAAATAAATTCAACAAAGATAAATTATAAGGAAATTGAAGCAAGTAATTGTATTATAATAAGGCTATATACTTAAAATAAATTAATTTAAAAAAAAATAATAATTTGGATCCTACATTAAATACAGAATATTAGTTACCTGAATCATTTTTAATGGGGTTTGTACAACAACCCCGGTAGTAACTTTGTTCAAGGTGTCAGTAAATAAAGCCCTCAATTCAGTAGATCTCGAATAAACCACGCAAATTTGAGGCCACCAACTAAGTCTGGGTTGTGTAATAATCCTTAAAAAAAAGTTATATATTGAAATATATCTCGAGAAGACAAGTTTAATGTAATTTATAAGAAAGTTAGATCGATTTTTTGACAGCCTTAATGGATATTCATATTTTTGAAGAAAGTAATATTTTCGAAGCGTGCAATCAAAACAAAAAAGAGTGAAATATTGTAAACTATCTATTTCTTACCTGAACAGAGAGCTTACGAGAACGAATTGATATGCGCATGAGATGTTCATAGTCAAGCAAATTCTAAGTGGTTCGTGATTGTTTGGTCTTAATCGAAATGAAGTGACAAAGTAGTCGATCATGAGATCCACATCGTGTGCAAGATTTCTGTCAGACCTTGGGAACGGTTTGGCAACGTTAAACATCAAGTTCTGTAACACAAATTAAAAAAAAAAAAAAATATATATATATATATATATATATATTAGTTTCAATTAGGCATTACTTTAGGCCGTTTTACTACTCCCCGTGGTAGAGAGTTCTAGCCATTTCACAGATCATATCTCTGTACAATTTACCGCCGAAGCAAGTATGGTGTGATCATTAGTGATAAACATAAATCATAGCATCATGGCGTGGGATTGAACCCACGACCTCGTGCCGGCCTTGATTAATTGATGGCCGAGTAGACTAGGCTAGTAATTTATTGCACACGGCCACACTGGCTCCCAAATATAACCCTATATATAATAAATAAAACATATAATTTTTTTATAAAACATAAAAGTTTTATTAAAGTAAATAAAAAACAGGTACTTTTATTTTTTAATATCAATAATATATTAAATAATAAAATAAATACACATACCTTAAGATCGTTTAAAAGGATGTTGACATACATTTCGACGACAGGAATTGAATCTTCAGGCACTATGTATGTTGTTGCCTTACAAAATTTTACACTCGCGACGATGGCTGCGTCTAGGAGCTGCTTGTTTAGTCCGTGCGGACTGATTACCTTTCTGATGTTTTCCAAAAAGCCTTTCTTTTTTAGGATCTTAAGATTATTGAACATAGGATGATCACAGTCCAATGCGGCTTGTAATGCTTTCTAAAAGTGTAATGAAATAATATATTAAGTCTTCTTTTCTTTCATTATTAGAAAAAAGTTATACATTTATTTGAGTAAGCTAGTAATTGTTTCACAAGTAAATGGTATTGAAGGAATTTTAATAATATTTAAGTTTGAAAGTTCAATTAATTTTAATGCTGTATAATAATTGTATTACATTTAATTTTTAAAATTAAAATACGTATATTGGTTTATACACCACGCTCCACTACACTGGAAGATATTTTATCATATTTAATTATTTTGATTTGACAATTAAACTATATTAAATATTATCTATAAATTTTTATAGACCTAAAACCAGTGTTAAGACTTATAAAGGTAATTTAATCTGTCATTGAATGTTCCATTATTTTACAGTCAACTGGTTTAGCTCGATGTTTATAAGTTATGTTGTATGTTATAAGTTTATAAGTCTTTTCGATGTTACCTGTTATTATTATAGTTAGATTATGTAATATAATTATTTTGCTATATAACATTTAACATATACATATAACATTTTTATATAATTATTAATGTTATATAACATTGTCATGTAACATTACATACCGGTGTGAGAATCATTAGAAGGCATTGAAGAGCCCAAGAAACTGGACGGCATTTCTTATGATCGGCATGAGCTTCCAGAACATCAAATAAGGCCTCAGCTGACTTCGACAGATTTTCGTCGCCAACTCTCTGAAAAATTAATGACAATTTCGTTTTTGTGCTACATTTTAGAGATAATGTTTTGATAAATATAACTATAACTATATATAACAGCATACGTAAATTCCAGCAAATTCCCTCGGATATTGATCCATCCAATTCCAAATAGCACGCTCTAGAGATGTCAATAATACTGAATGCACTGATTTTTTCAGCAAGCGAAACTTCTGGACAGTTTCTGAAAAATAATAAGACACATTTCATTTTGAAAACTTTCAGGTAGTCACATCGAATACGATATTTCATGGATATGACATTGACTTCCGTATTACATAATGAAGAGTAAATTATTCTTGTGTCTGAATTTGGTTAACCCTATTTCCCACATTTAATAACACAATCTCATATTTGTGTCTACTGACTTTACTATACAATTGACTTACTTATTGTCTGCAGTTGTCAGAATAATTAAGTCTATCAAAATGAAATTATTATATATATATATATATATATATATATATATATATATATATATATATATATATATATATATATATATATATATATATATATATATATATATATATATATATATATATATAATTAGAAGTAGAAACTAATGGTGATTAGGAAGATGTCATTCCCAGCTGTCAATTTTATTAAGTTGCAGTAATTATTTTCCTCTTGTTGTATTAAATTTATTGCTCACTCCAACTTATTCGGCTGTATTAAACCTCTTATCTTTTACTTAACTATTTGCTACTTTGTCACAACATAGACAGTAAATATTTGTTCATGCAATAGTTAGTTCTCTTAGAAGAGTTTCATGAAAGATCCCTAAACAAACGAATAACTTAAAATTTAGTTGTGAGGAGAAACAAACCGAAGGGACTTTAATATTTACCGACTTGGTTCGATGGACCCAACATTATAGTTTTTGTATAAGTCAATAGCTTCCGGAAATACACAGAAATGTATGATGATTTTAGAGAGTATGGTATGACCTCTGACTTAAAATATAATCATATGTATGAATATAAACGAATGTATGTATAATCATAGGATCATAGGTATGAGTCTAAGAAGATAACCAGCCAGTAAGCAAGTGTATCACCTTTCTAAATCGAAATGTGTTGATTTAGACTCGCGGTTTTTATCATGTATTTTGTTCCGACTCACGTAATCCGAGTAAATACGTAAATATATATACAAGCATCCGACGGGGAAATAATTAGCATAGCAATTTAACATTATTTATCGAATCTACTCAAGTTCACCACAACGCAATCCTTCATGAAATTTTAAAATTATCTGTGATTATTTTGCATTTTCATTTTACAATGGCGATGGTATTTCGTCTATAGATCTGAGCGGTATGCTCAAAATACAAGGCAGTGGGCATAACTATACATAAGATAATTAAGATTCAATACTAATAGAGTTCTGTAAACATATCAGTTCTGCTTCTCCTCATAAGACAGAGACAACTAACTAGCATGCCCTTACAAACATAATGGAAATTATAGCAGTCAAGACGCTCGAGAAAATTTTATCTTTGAATAATTTTCAAAAATACTATTATTATTATGTGAATACAAATAATTATTTCAATAAGAGTAGTATTTAGTATAAAATAAATATACTAATTTCATAAACAAGTTTTTAAAAATTTGTCGTAAATATTTGTGATCAAAATAAATGAAATAAGTGTTTTTAATAAAATGAAAAATCATAATTTACTTATTATTTGTATTTTAATTTAATTTAAATTTAAATTTAATTTAATTTAATTTAAATTTAATTTAATTTAATTTAATTTAATTTTTTGTTTACTGAAATATTGGAACTCTGTAAAAAACAAACAGAACAAATATCCAGTGAATTTATATGAGATTCTTGTTTGCCAAATTTCATCTGATTCGATAAAATTATCTTTACATTATCTTCAAGCATCCAGATCGAGTTTTATATGCTTAAACTTTCAGTTTTCGTTAAAAAAAAACACGTATGTATTATGTCTTTATACAGTCCCTAGGTAGATCCAAGAGGAGAAATGTTCATATTTTTTGGGTCTTGAAAAAAATGTAATTCTCTATATAAAAAAAAAAAAAAAATCCAGCTCGTTCTTAAACCTCTAAAATAATATGCTCTTGATTTTGTGTACAGGGTTTTCAGTTTCTTGATAACTACAAAAAAAAAATACCAAGAGTAATCTAACCTTATTATTTTATTCAAAATATTATTTTATTTAATGTAAATAAAATATAGTATGTACTTCAAATCAAATAATACGCTAACATAAAACAATACTTTCCTTTAAGGTAAGGAAAAGTAAAATTTACAAAGTTTATATTTTGCATCACTACAAATAATTACTAATTCTAATATTTACACTTTATGAGAAAACAACTATAACAATAAGTTTAACAGTGTTGAAAACAAATGGACTAAAACTTATTGTTTTAGATAATACCTTTTTTGCTTACCACTTTTCTAAATAATATTTTTTGACACCATCAAAAATACGTGCAGTTAATTTTTTTTAAAGTTTTCTAGAAACTGAGCACCTTGTAAAAAACCGAACCTCTCGTTTCGAGAGGTTAAGGAATAATCAGAAGTATATATATAATGAATCCCCCCCTCCGAAAAAAAATCTTCTTTCATGCTCTATTGTTTTAGGGCATCATGAATATTATTATATTATACATGAATAAGTGGCAGGAAGTAATGCCTCGTGCCAAATTTTTAATGAAGACATGGACTTATTACATAATATTATCTGTGATAGGGATGCAGTAGTGAAGTGAAGTAAAGTGAAATACAAAGGGAAAAGCATCATGTAAGTTTGGAATTCCCACACAAGTTAAGTCGCTTTTACTCAAGTCATCTCTCCTTAAAAGTCCCCATACGTGACCGAAAGCTTTCTTGTGAAAATTCTTTTTGTGAGAATAATGTTTGGTGTCGTGTAAATAAAAATATAGGGAAATAAGAAATCCCAAGTGCTTAAAATTTAACAAATACATGTATATCTAGCAATAAATTGCAAAATAGGAAAATACTATTTTTAGAAGTGAAAGTAAAATGGTCTAGCTCGTTATGAAACTTTTCCTTGTTACTTGCACTACACTAGATGTTGTGGTAATGGACTGGTAGCTCACATTCTCGCTAGCACAAGTATGTCAAACAAGAGTCTTGTCTAAACAAGTGTAAAATTAATATACAAAACAAATAACCAGTATAAATTGTTCTATATTTAACGTATTAATATTTTAGTTTGAAAAACAACTATAAAAAGTATGCAATTGTTATAATAGAAACAAACGTAAAATATATTTACCGTTGAATAGCTTGGCGAGTTGAGCTGCATCGACGTTAATGTATTGTATCAGTTCGATGTCTATGTAATCTTGGGTGTCTTCGCTGGTTGAACTTAGCTCCTGAAGTCTACAAGTGAGATGTCATACACGTTTAGTCATATTTAGCAAAAGTTAATGGACAAGAAACCAAGCAATATGTTGAAAATTTATATCTTTGAATAAATTTCGTCGAGTATCGTTTAGTTAAGTTGTCATTTTGCATAAAGAGCATTTGTCAATCAATGCAACATGATGTCTTTTCAATGACATTTGTGGTTCGATTTGCTCTAAAAGAAGATGTGCTGGTGAACAGAAGCTATAGTTTGGAGACTAGCTTATAAACCATGTCAGAGAAACACTTAAGAAAACCTGACCAGTTTAGAAGCCAAAATGAAATGGTGCTCTGGGTTGAAGATAGGCTTTGGGTTTTATTAGAGGTGTGCAGTCTATATACTATGTACCATGGATATACACTGCAATGGTGAGAAAAGTGCTTTCTGCATGCATTGTCATGTGAACAAGAGTCTCCTAGGCTTTGTGCGAGGTCTTTAGAACATGTTTTAATGGACAGCACGTACCAATGTTATTTTGCCTGTTACGAAACGTTATTTCCTTTATGAGAACAGGATCTGGTGTACGATAAGGTTAGAAAACTTAAATTACCTTGTGTCTTAAAATGAGGATGCAAATTAATTGTTGTTTAAAAAACTTATATAAATGAAAGGTACACTTATCGTGTATCTTTAAATATCCGTAATAAATTATAAGAAATCCCGTTTTTATATGATCTTGACTTTCTCATTTCCATAAAAAGAGAAAAGGACGGATAATCGTCTTTTGGTCATTACTTTTTCAATTTATATTTCATAGGGATTTTGAATTTTTAAATTTTGTTTCGTAGTTCTTGGATGTTAGGAGTTTGAGTGAGTTATCCTCAAAATATACTTAAATATTTGACTATACTGTTGGCTATCCTCATTATTTTAGACCGATACGATAGCATATAGTGGTTTCACTACAGTAGTAGTACTCACTTTAACAGGCAGATCTACCTGTCAATTAAAAATACACCTGTAATATTAACACATCTCTTGTTGATGGTAAAGTGAAGATATATGTATTTTGAATACAATTTAAATCAATTAAAACAATAATAAATGTATATATACTGGAATAAGATAAAGTTTTATCAAATATAACGCGTGCTTACAAAAATAATTAGGATTCGCATGCAACGAATTAGAGTTAGTATAAAGCACAGTTTAAACACTGCAGTTAATCGTACTCATTTGGCCAACGTGTTGCTTGGAAAGGCAATGGTACTTTATCGAAAGTGCCATTTAATATTTTTAAATAGTCGTTGAGCTTATTACCCAAGTGATGATCAATCCGTTGGGTTAATTTAGAATGGGGAAGAGAGGCTATTGTTGATGGAGAGTTAGCCTTTATCCATTTAGTAGGACAAGTGGTTAGAAGTATCTGTCCACTTAGGTCAGAAGTGCAATACTAGCACTCTGCAAAACAAACACAGCTTATAACTGGAACCCTTCTCGTAGTGTGCACCCATACTACTCCGCCAAACCACAAATGCACTCTACAGTTAAATTTCATTTACAAAAGAAATGTAATTTTAGCCCAATGCATTATAACTTAAATAAATGCGCTCATATGAATAAAAAACGAATCATTTACCTTGCTGAAATTCTGTTGAATACAGCATTGAAAAAATTCAGGCTTAGTGCGAATAACACTTTGGCAGCCAGTGATTTCAAATCTACCATATAAGGGTTGTCGAAAGGATCTGAAAATAGACACTACTTTAGCAGATTTGTCAAGGACAAACTTTATACCTTACACTATGTTAAAAATAGATAGTTTCATTAGTACATACAAACTAAACAAGAAACAATTTGCATTGATGTGGCATTGTGGAAATGTATATGAGCTAATGTTTTTAGGGTCCGTAGGCAAAACCAAGGATCCTTATATTTTCCTGCGTGTGTCTGTCCGTCCGTTCGGTCGCCTGCTCACACGGCTACACCTTTCGTCCCATCACTTCAAAATTTGGCATGTATAGCGACTTAAAAAAATATTATTTAAAAAATTAGGGTAAAAAAACTTAATTTTGGAAATTTCAAAAAAATATAATCTTAGTTTTTATTGACAAAATACGTTTATATATAATTATGGTCTTTTCGATGTATGTATATGGTTGTAGTCCGGTTCAGTGGCAAAAAAATACTTTATCGGTAGTTTGTTTATGTGTTTTGAGAATATCAGACCCTAGGATAGTTCAAAGTAAGCTTTTTAGCATTTTAAAAAATACCATCAATAGGGTACTACTTAAACTATTCAGTGAGGTGGCCTACGGACCCTCGCTGTGTGCTGACTAGCACACAGTTTACCTGTTTATTTAGTATTAATATGTATAAATTTAATTTTTTTTTTATTAATATTTCCTTTTTTTTAAATGTAATTATTAAAAATAATAAAATATAATAAAAAACACCAAGCATGCAATTTCTCTTTTTAATAACTGTTCACCAAAAGTTTTTTTTTTTTTTTTTTTAAACGATAATCTTATAGTGTTAGGATTTTTATTATTTGGATTAATAAAAATATTAGCAGTATATTATTTCGCTTAAGGGTTAATATTTTAATTGTAATTATGTTTAATTACCTAATGATGTAGGACGGTGTTTTCTCGGACTGATTATAAATTGAACTGAAAAAAAACAGAGAAATAGAGAAGATAGTTGCTTCAATAAACAAACTTCTTCTTTTCCCAATAACCATAATTTTGTGTTAAAACTATAATAACATGACGCTTTCTTAATATTAAAATAGTTCAATGTTAACATATATAATTAACATTAACATATATGCATAAATGCTGCATTAAGGAATATAATATGAGTTTTAAAAACACCTTTTTCAGGGAAAAGCAACACTTTATTTTAAGGAGGACGACGAGTTTAACTGTACAAATTCAATTCCACATGACACACATAGAGAAGCTAACAGCTCGGTTTGTCCAGACTAGACCCGGACTCATCTCAATGATCACATAGTGTAGTGAGGGTTCGTCCAACAATGCTTTCAGGCTTCGCCCTCATACTAAATGTATTATTAAATGAAAGAACATAAATATTGGTGGTATACGATCGGTCCACCATTTTATTAAAATTAATTTCACTGAAGTTACCTGAAAACAGTTATACATTTTAATCGACAGCGATGTCACCGATGTAACCTGAAGTTTGTTTACAGGTTTGATCATAATAGTTATTTATGCACCTAGGGAGTAAAGTAAGCCATTATTCCCTGAGCGAAAAAGTTGGTTCTTGAGGCGAAGCCGAGGGAATTAGACTCTTTAATTCCCAAGGTGCAGCCGGGGGGATAACTCTAATTAGCTCCTGAGGGGCTGCCGAGGGAGATAATTATCGCGAGGGGAATAATGGCACTTTACTCACGAGGGACATACAATATTTTATCTCCAGTAGAAAGAAAATACACATTTTCGTCCATTGCACAGTTTTTATTTATTATTTTAAGATATCGCAATAATTATTAGCACTTTTAATAGCAGATATAAGAGATTCAATTTTAAAAACAAATAAGAATTGGAATTAAACTCAAATAGAAGGTTATTTAGATGCAGGTTATAAACAAAGATTTCCATGGTCGAAAAGTTAAGTGTCGCCAACCTGATTTTAACAACTTCATTACATTAGCCATACATTTTCTACTATTTATAAAATAATTAAGTTGCAATCTTTACTTTTTTGCCCTACTTTCCTTTTTCGCCCTTACTTTTACTTTTTCTCCCAACTTTTTGAGCTCAGGGATGAAAAGACTTACTTTAGTCCCTCTAAACTAATTCAAAATCATAACTTTTTCTCTCTACTGGAGATAAATGTAGTTAACATTGATGTTAACGAAGTAATCTGAAAGTTGATTTCAGTTCTTATTATTAGATAAGATATAGATGTTATAGAAATCGTATGGATGAAGTAATCTGAAAGTTGTTGGCAAGTTTAATTAATCATAGATGTTATAGAAATCGTATGGATGAAGTAATCTGAATGTTGTTGGTAAGTTTGATTAATCATAGATGTTATATAAATCGTATGGATGAAGTAATCTGAAAGTTGTTGGTAAGTTTGATTAATCATAGATGTTATATAAATCGTATGGATGAAGTAATCTGAAAGTTGTTGGTAAGTTTGATTAATCATAGATGTTATAGAAATCGTATGGATGAAGTAATCTGAAAGTTGTTGGTAAGTTTGATTAATCATATAGATGTCATTGAAATCGGATTTGTGAATAAATCTGGAAAAATAGTACCTAAATGGTTATGGTAAGAGATAGCTCTCTCTCACTCGCTCAATCTCTCTCTTATTATAATGATGACGGTACTTATATGCAAGGGGTGGTTATGATAAGAGATAGCTCTCTCTCACTTGTTCAATCTCTCTCTTATTATAATGATGACGGTACATACATGTATGGGGTGGTTATGGTAAGAGATAGGTCTCTCTCACTTGCTCAATCTCTCTTTTATTATAATGATGACGGTACTTATATACAAGGGGTGGTTATGGTAAGAGATAGGTCTCTCTCACTTGCTTATGACGGTACTTATATGCAAGGGGTGGTTATGGTAAGAGATAGCTCTCTCTCACTTGCTCATGACGGTACGAGATAGGTCTCTCTGACTTGCTCAATCTCTCTCTTATTATAATGATGACAGCACTTATATGCAGGGGGTGGTTATGGTAAGAGATAGCTCTCTCTCACTTGCTCATGACGGTAAGAGATAGTTCTCTCTCACTTGCTCAATCTCTCTCTTATTACTTGTATTCAAATTATAATTATTATTAACTACAGGAAACAGACCGAGAAAAATACACTCCAGCGCCGGGATTTGAACCACGGGTCTCTATGTAATTATAATTTGATTTAAATTAAAATGTAATCATTCCGTAGTATGAATACTACCAAAATCGTAAAATATTAATTTCTAATTGATTGTACTAGGTACAGGTACTAATTGGGTACTTTATAATTATATGCATTATTTCTGGGTCTAGTTCTATGTCATTAATGTTGACTTCTCATATTTGTGGAAAATTGAAAGCTTAAATTCGGGACAAGGTATCATTAACGTCAGAGAAAATCATTCTCCTGCGTAGCTTAGTTGATAGAGCGCTATACTGGAAATATAGAGGCTCGTGGTTCAAATCCCAGCACTGGAGTGTATTTTTCTCTGTCTGTTTCCCGTAGTTAATAATAATTATAATTTGATTTAAATTAAAATTTAATCTTTTCGTAATATGAATACTACCAAAATCGTAAAATATGAAAATAAATATTAGACATTCCCCTGATGTTAAGTATTGAAGGTTCAATTTAAACTTCCCGCCAGCTCCCTTTTCCTTTCCCGCAACTTTCCTATACCTGGATCCTTTTCCCGCGTATTTAAATGTCATTTCCCCTCCCTCGTCCTTCCTCGCTCCTATCTCTCTACCTCTTCCTTCCTCTGACTCTCTCCTGTGCGCGTCGCACCGACGTAGTTCCTTTTTTTTTCACAAGTTACCTAAATGTGATTTTCCTCTCCGTGGCCGTGATTATCATCACTCTTCTTCTATGTAAGAACTTCAGATTTCGCCAATCGTGTAAGTGCGCCGTGCCGGTTCGATCCGATCGTATAAAGAAAGCCGTTACCGGGTTGCAAGACTCCATCTACCAGACCACGCCGCTGGCGCCGAAGAAACGATAAAGTCAGGTAACTTCCCTACCTTCTCTTCCTCTTTTTCTCTTCCTCTCTTAAACACCTGATTTACAGTAAACTTCGAAACTTTAAAATTGCGATATCTCAAAACTAGCTTTTTGGAGTAAACTGATTATGATTATACGCAATTGACACAGTACGTTTAAACTTTTTTCTATAATGCCCAAGATGAATAAATGCGGTGGGAAAATGAAATGTAACTATAAATATGTATATTAATTGTTCATTCTAAATGGTAGATGAAGGAGGAGGTGTAATAATTATATGATTATCATAAGATACTCAAAATCAGAATAATTTCTGAAATATATATATATATTAAATTGATAGTTCAAGCCCAAAGCAGCAACTGCTACCATCAAGGTAATATATATATACTCGTATATATATATATATATATATATATATATATATATATATATATATATATATATATATATATATATATATATATATATATATATATATATTTGAGTTGCCGCCGAGCGGCCGTAGTGTTAACATCGGCTCTGTTATAATTTGACAGTTTAATTTGTTCATAGAGATTAATCGTATTAATAATTTGCATAGTGATTCGTATAGTGTGTTGTGACGTTCGTAACAAGTTTTATTGATAATTCTCAAAAGGAAAGGTATTTATAGGCATTTGAAAATATTAATTATTTTTCGAATAGTTTGAGAGAATTAGATGTAGGAAAAGAAAATCAAGATAGGAAGCTTGTCTTGATAAGAGGGGAGGTAAGGGAGGGGCATCTCAATTAATCTCAATATAAACACATTTATGATTGGTTCTTTCAAGGACAAATCTAAGATATTATAAGCAGTAGGTGTTTATACATAAGTCATATATATAAACAAAGTGATATCTTAGTTACTAGAATATTTTATTAGTTTATTTTAGAAATAAAACAAAGAAATAAAACAACAACAAACCTCTAAACAAAATCCTTTACTTGTTGAAAAAGAGCTAGCTATAGATATTATGATAAATCTATATAATCTCCTTTCTCAACTAAAAGAAGACTTAACCCAAGAAATTAGAAGTTCTAGAGATGAAATAAAAAAGCAAATTAAATAGATTAAATAAATTAAACGAAAATGAAAATATGATTAAACAGCAAGAAGACAGAATAAAACCACTTGAAAGATTGAACTGTAGGCGTAATCTGATAATACACGGCATAGAAGAAAGACGGCTGTGTCGTACAACGGTCTTCAACTTACTGTGCTGAAATTTATCAATGAAGTACTGAATGTTAATATTACAGAGAGGTATAGAGCAGGTGAGAAGACTTGGAAAACCGGGAAATAGAAACAGATCAATAATAGTTAGCCTGACAACTTTAAAAACTAAGCTGGATATATTACAAAGAAAATATATAATTTAAAATAGAAACATCTTCGTTGATGAAGATTATCCATTTGATGTGAGGGAAAGAAGAAGAGAGCTAAGAAAATATATCGATGCCAGGAAAAACGGAAAAATAGCGATACTAAAGTACGACAAATTAATAATAAAAGACAAAAGTCCTCCCATGTCCGAAGGTCCATAGAAGCAGGAATAAAAGGCCACTAGAGCCGAAACCGAACAAAAACTCTGTTGATGAAGATGGAAATAAACCTAAGAGGATAAAGAGCGTAGGAAAATTAGAGCAGCAATATTTACCAGAGTATTTCGGAAGGGATAAAGGTGAAAATTCAAATAAAATAAAATCCCGGGAGGAAACAACAAAAAGTCAGACACGAAGAGAGTCCAAATCAAATAACACCGAAATAACATCGCCAGTATAGCAATTATTGAACTTGCCAACTAATGTCAATGCAAACAAGGATCATAGAAGTAATAAAGAAAAAATCACAGGGAAGTACTTGCGTCCAAGTACTTTTTAGGGTTTTGTAGAAGATTATGCATGCCCGTTATGTAATTATGATTTTATTCTTCGATCTCAAGGGTCCGGGTTCGATCCCCCGGGGGGTCACAATGTTTTTCATCGGTAATAACGACTAGAAAAATTCATTTTTTCAGAACATTTCCATCGCTTCACCATAAGGTATAATCATGAATTATTTCGAAATTTTAGGACCAGCCGAAGTATAGTGGTTTGGGGGGGGGGATTTTTTTTGGGTATAATTTGATTTTTTTACCTAATAAGGAATGCAAAATTTACAAAAGCTTATATCCGTCCTACTCTTCAGCAGCTTTCATTCGATACCCCACTCGAAAATTAAAAAAAATATATAAATTTTTGAGTTTACAATATTTTTGCGAATTGCGCATGCGCATATTTAATTTTGAACTTCTGTATATTTTTCCTGTGGTTGGGTCAAAAAGTTGCACCAGTATTTCAAATTTCAGCTCTTTAGCTTAAATGGTTCGGGCCGTATGAACCAAAGAGCGACGGACAGACGGACACATCACCCTCGGCATAAGGGTTTTAAGAAGAATCTACAAAACCCTAAAAAAAAAAAAAAAAATTATTTTATACGTACAACTGTAGAACTCTAAGAGAAGATATTACATTAAAGGAACTGTTAACACAACTAGAAAATGTAGAAAGGGACGTAATAGGATTAAGTGAAATCAGGAGAAAAGATGAACGCTTAATTAATCTCGATGATGATATGGGATTGCATCTGAATGGTGCGGGATCTTACGGAGGAACGGGATTTTTAATAAATAAAAGAAAAGGAAAAGATATTCGCTGCTATAATTCTTATTCTCATAGGATCTACAAACTTATCTGGAAGTTTAGAAAGTGTGATGGTGGAGGGAGGATGCAAGTTATTCAGGTATACGCTCCGACATCTGACGCCGATGATTCTGAAGTGGAGGATTTCTACAGCCTACTGCAAAGTGCTCTAGACTAAGATAATTGCAGATATACTGTGATAATGGGTGATTTTAACTCAAAAATAGGGAAAGAATCTGGGTTTGAAGCTATGAAACCACGGTTTAGGGTTCAGAAATGGTAGAGGCACTATTTTATTGGAGTTTGCAGAAGGTAATAGACTGTTTATAATGAATTCATTTTTTAACAAACCTGAGCATAAAAAGAGGACAAGGAGAAGTCCTGACAGCGTAACAAATAATCAAATTGATTTTATAATTTCAAATAAAAAAGATTTAGTGAAAGATGTAAAAGCCGAAGATAAGACGTCGGTAGTGATCATAGACCAATAAAAGCTAAATTAAGAATAAAAACTAGTGTGAGATAGTAGAATAATAGGAAGAAGGTGGATATTATAGACGGAGTAGACCTTGCGTATGAACAAGTGCTAATAGAGTCTAGAATTAAAGATTTAGAAATGGAGGATAATATTGAAAGACTAGAAAAGAAAATTAGACGATCCCTAAAATCTACGACTGAAGAAATTGCCGAAACACGTTAATCAGAAAATAAAAATACATTACCCATGGAAATAAGAAAACTACTAAGAAAGAGAAGGAAGTTAATAAAAAGAGAATATGGGGGAGAAAAGTTAAAAGAACTGGCTAATATTATTAGAGGAAAATTAAAAGATTTCAGTGTATAAAACGGAACCAGTTTAAAAAATTACTGGAAAAGTTAGTCCTTAGGAAAAAGGAAACTACATGCACTAAATGATGACAAGGGTAATTTATTGAATAAGAATGATGAAATTTTAGATGAAATAGTTAAATTTTATACTAATTTATATGATGATAAGGAATTGATATCAATAGAGAGCGAGAAAAATAGATGTATGAACATTGATGAAGTACCTGTTGTGACTCTAGATGTAGTGAGACGGGCTGTCAACAAAATAAAGAGGGATAAGGCTCCAGGGCTAGACCGGACAACTGGAGAAGAAATCAAACAAGGGGGAGAAACTCTTATACATGCTCTTGCTCACATATACAACCTATGTATTAAACACGGAAAAAATCCCTTGTAACTGGTCCATAGCTAAACTCATACTTTTATATAAGAAAGGAGATAGTCTAAGCCTAGAAAATTATCGACATTTAAGCCTGCTTTCGTGTCTATACAAGACACTGATGCATCTGATTTCAACGAGAGTAGGTGGCAGAATCGATGAAAATATTGGTATTACCCAGACAAGAATTAAATCAAATATGTCAACCCTAGATAACATATTAGTGGTGAAGCAATTAATAAGGCAGAGCACTGAATATAAGTTCCCGATGATTCTATTATTTATAGATTTTAAAAAATCTTTGGATATGGTGAACAGGGAAGATGTGATTAAAGGACTAAGAAATAGTGGGTTAGAGGAGGTATATGTGAGACTGTTTGGAAATATATATAAAGAAACTCGATTAGAAATAAGTTTAGATAACGAGAAAAGGCAAGTTGTTACAAGAGGGGTAAGGCAGGGTGATATACTATGTGGGAAACTATTCAACAAAATTTTAGATGACGCGTGCAACCGATTGAATTGGAATGGCTGGGAAATAAAGGTAAATGGTGAGTGGCTGAATATACTGAAGTTTGCTGATGAACTAGTTTTAATTGGTAAATCCCACGAAGAAACTACGAAAATGTTATCAGAACTAGTAGAGCAATCAAAGAACGTAGGACTTGAGATAAGTATAAAAAATACGAAGTTCATGGCTTTAACACTACAAACAGACGAAATATCAAGTGCCGAGATAATGAAATAGAATCGGTAAAAGATTACATTTACTTAGGTTCTTTAATCTGTTCAAAAGGGTATGACGATGGTGACAAAGAAGTTAGTCTTAGAGTAAGTCTCGGGTGGAGAGCTTATAATAAATATCGTCCCTTGTTCAGGTCTGGAGTAAACTTAGCAGCAAAGAGGAGACTTTGGGCAATGTGTGAAAGGCCAGTCCTTCTAAACGGCAGCGCGACGTGGACACTGAATAGCAACGTAATAAAAAAGATGAGAGTGTGTCAAAGGGCTATGGAAAGAAGCATGCTAGGCTATAAAAGAAGGCATAGAAAAACAAATACGTGGATAAGGGAATTGACGGAAATGGAAGATATAGGAAAAACTCTGATAGACAAGAAATGGAACTGGGCAGGACACATAGTGAGAACGACTGATGACAGATGGACGAAAAAGATATTAGGTTGGTATCCGATGGACAGGAAAAGAAATAAAGGCAGACCGAGAGTAAGTTGGAATGAAGAGATGAGCAAATGTTGTGGGGGAGCATGTTAGCCGAGGATTCCACTCGACACACATGAGTGGAACAGGATGCCACATATTTTTTTGGTTGTATGGCTAGTTAAGAATTAATTACTGATAAGAATAGCGAGTATGAGGCACGTGATATTTAATTTAATTTTTTATGTAAATGATTAGTTTTGTATTTATTTATAAAATCAATTCGTTTATATGGTTAACCAAAAAAAAAAAAAAAAAGAATGCTAATATGACGAAGAAAATTATTCAATTGCGAAGTTGCATTTGTATATGTACACCTATCATTAGAAAATTTTTATTTTTTTGTTATTTTAAATTAAATTATAACTATGTTGTGTATTTATCACTATGAAACTATTTATTATGTTTAAATGATCAGTCTCTAATATTGGATAAATAGAGTTATAGTATAGCTTTTGCGTAATCATTGTGTTGTAAATAAGAATATGTACAAAAAAAAAAAAAAAAATAAAATAATAATAATAAATAAAAATAAAAAATAAATTAATAAGGTAACTCCAAAGCCTAATTAAGGGGGCCACGGCGAAATGCCGATTTGAAAATGTGTAGAATAAATTGTTATGCATATACATATACTCTTATGTTGTTACATATACATATATTGTTATGCGTATTATATAAATGTTAGTATACAATTGTATATTTTCAATAAATGTCAATTATTATTATTATTAATATATATAATAATAATAATAATAATAATAATAATAATAATAATAATAATATTTATTTGCACCAAAAGACATTCTACTGAATTACAATAAATAAATAAATAAAATACATGGTGAGGGCCCTCAGTAGGTGTTGTTTTTACATACAGAGAGGACCCTGTCTATAATATTTAATATGATTAATTTATATAATAATTTTAAACATAAGGTATATCAATGCTTTTTTCCATATACATTTAATCTTATGCAATGTAAACAAAATGTGTTTAATATGTGTGTGTTTATATGAGAAATAAAATTAGTGAAAGAACAATTAGAAAAATACCATAAGAATGAATATGAAAATAATTAATTTAACCTATTGATGTTTGATGGAGTCCAAGAGGTATTTAGTGATGTTAGTTTTAACTGAATTGTATGTTTTTATTGATAACGCAAGTTGATTAAAATAAACAGGGCCCAGGTATGAATCATGTTTTTGTTTTCTTTCTGTGTTACAGTAGGGAGTCAGCACTGTGTTAAGTGTTGGAGCGCGCGTTGTGCAACTATGATTAACAGTAAGTCTTGTATCGTTCTGAAAAAAATTGAGTAAAACACCTTTTTTAAATATTAAGTCTAAAGTCAAAAAGTTGAAGTCAGAAAAAGTAAGATAAGTGGCGTAACGTCTAGGTTTTTTTAGTGATATTTTAATAATAGATTTTTGTATTACCCTTACTTGTTCTAAATATGTCTGCGTGGCACTTCCCCAGGCTAATACACAATAGTGTAGGATGGACTCTGTAAATGCGTGGTAAAGCAATTTTAGTACCATTTTATTCGCAAACTCTCGGATTCGAATGAATGTGTACAAGGTTCTTCTTATTCTGGTTGTAATCCAAGCAATGTGCTCTTTCCACATCTTTAAAATAATATTTTATTTTGTCGTCTTGGTCAATTGAATTACAATTACAGGAGCCAGTGTCTCTGTCTGTATCGGTGTGAGTATCTGTGTTGTTTGTGTCGGAGTTAGTAAAAGTACTCAGTGATATAAAGTTATACAATGAACAGTTAGTGTCGTGTATTTTTAGTGGTTCAGTGGTGCGCGGTTGTCCTCTTTTTTCGTGCGAAAAACACATGTACTTAGTTTTTTGTAAATTCAGAGTTAATAAGTTCTGATCAAACCAGGATTTAATTACAGAAAGACCTGTGGATGCTTTTAAAAAGACCTCGCTCCAGGTCTTGCCTCTAAAGTATAAGAGCGTATCGTCTACAAAGCATATTATGTCCGAGTAAGAATCAGTCAATTTGAGCAAACTGTTTATACATAAAGTGTAAGTACTTGATGTTACTCGTCTGTGTGAACCAAGGTGAAAAATTATACATGGGAACATAATATTGTCATGCAGATGATATTCTTTATTAATTTTAGCGTGACTTGCACAAAATCGCAAATTGTAAAATAAATGCAAATTGTTTTTGTTTTTTTGTTAGTTATTATTAAATCGATAACCAATAGAAAATAAGCTAATAACACTTTATAAACAATATTATTTGCCTACCTAAAAAACGACATATTTCTCTTAAAAGTATCTTCACATTGGTGTTTTCGTCAAATTTCGCCGTATCTTTTGGCTGGTGAGAAAGACATTTTTCCAAAGTATCAAGTACTATAAGCAAAGACTCATAGCAATGCCTTTCTGCGTCGGTTCCATGGTGTCTACTGGTGCTCAACACTACCATATACTGAAATTCCAAGGGCATCAATGAATAAATATCATCAACTTGGTTGTTTGCAACGCATTTGTTCACGTCACTTATATTAAATTATACTCGATATATAAAGTGAACCAATTTATTGCCATAAGATGCATAAGTAAAGAAAAACGAAGGCAAACTCGTTGGAATAACGCTACAATAAAAGAACATATTTAATATCCAAAAATAAATAAAAAATCTCAAACAATTTACTCAAGTAACGTGATAATTAAACAGATTAAGAATATTCTAAGATTTCTGCAAAGCAGTAAAATAAAACTTTGATGCAGAGTTGCATCTGTTAGATCCTATAGTATTTGTCTGATAATTCATTAATTCTAGTTTTATATAAAACTAATTATTTAAAACTTGGACCACTTGTAATCATAGTATCTATTAAACAAGTACTAATATTAATAGCATTAAAACTATTTCTACCATGCAGAGTTTAATATCTTTAAACGTAATATTTCTGATAGACTTACAGTCTCATTAGTTCGTTGGAGAATTTTCGTCAGCCCAGAAATGACCAAGGAGAATCGGAATCGACTGATTTGTACCAGACACTGCTGGATCTCCTCCTCGTTCATAACCAAACTGACACTTTGAAGCGCCATCTTGCATGGCAACTGCAATAAAAATCAATTATTAGAATACGTAAATTAATCATTTATAGTTTACATTATAGAAATAAAGTACATAACAACATGGAACAAGCTGTAAATATCAAATTTTGTTTACATAATAAATATTTATTATGTAACGAGGGAAGCAAAATTTGGTTGTTCCATTGATCAGAATTGCAAAATTTTTGGATACTTTTTCATTTTATGCATTCCGAAGACCAAATCTAACCTTATCATTTTTCATGTATGTATTGTACGTGTGTTTGTTTGTCTGTAGCTACCAATCCGACTTAATGGGCACAAAACTGGCTAAACAAAATCTATTATTTTTACGCTTGTAAAATCTCTATCGAAATCTATTATTTTGTAGGCTTGGTTTCCTCGAAAAATATTGAGTTGAGAAAAATATGTTTTTAACAACACGATGTTGTTTTTTAAACAAACTAAATATTCTTCATCTACGCCTCAAGACCTATTTTATAGAAATCCGTCAAGTACTTGCCAGCAAATTACTAAAAGGGTTTCTTCGGTCATAAGAATTCATAAGTACATTATTATTATTTACTTTTATTTTTTGTACAAAACTATGTATAAAAATTCACTCTTAAGAAACAAGGTGTGCATATATTATCCATTTCTATCTTCAGTAGTATGCACAAATTTGGTTATTTTAGGGGTAATATGGCCGCCATTTTGGAAACACGATATATTTTTTTGAACGAAATTTAATCCCTTTAAAATTATACCCAACTTCGAATTTTCAAATGACAAAAATTTTGGGGCTCCCGAGTTACGGCCCCCTAAAATGTTTAAAATTTCACTTTTTTATATCAACTCCCGGAAATATCATTGGACTACAAACATGCATATTTTTGTATTTTTACCTTATTTTTAGGACCTGTCCTAATGAGGTAGCGGGGGGGGGGACTTTTATTTGCATTTTGTTTTAATTTTTTGGGGGGTAGAATGATTGCCATTTTGGAAACACGATATATTTTTATGAATGAAATTTCAATACCTTTATAATGATAACCAACTATGAATTTTCAAATGACAAACATTTTTGGGGCTCCCGAGTTACGGCGTCCTAAATTTTTATAATTTGACTTTATTATATCAACTCCCGGAAATATCATTGGAGTACAGATATGCATATTTTGTTTATTTGCCTTATTTTTAGGACCTGTTCAAATGAGGTAGCAGGTGGGGGGGGGGGGGCATTTTTTTGCGTTTTTTAAAATTTATTGGGGGACCATTTTGGAAACACGATATATTTTTGTGAACCAACTTTCAATACCATTAAAATGATACCCAACTTCGAATTTTCAAATGACAGACATTTTGGGGCTGCCAAGTTGCGGCCCCCTAAAATGTCTAAAATTTCATTGGAAATTTTATTGGACCACAGAGAATATTTTTGTATGTTTGCCCTTTTTTAGGACCTATCCTAATGTGGTACTGCTGGGGAGTACATTTTGGGTTGTCTTAATTTTTTGGGGGGTAAAATGGCCGTCAGTTTGTAAACGCGATATATATTTGTAATCTACATTTTAATACCTTTGAAATGATACCCAACTTGAAAACTACAAAAAATATATAATATTGCGATCTATTCGCAATTGATCGCAGATCGCAGAAATTAGGAGTTGTTAAGTCCACAATAGTTTTTCTGTTTTTGGGCAAAAAAGTTTAACCTGTATACGAAATTTAAAGTATATAGCTTCAGTAGGTCGGGAGATATACTCCAAGATGCGACGGACGAACGAACTACCAAAAGCATAAGGGTTTCTAGAACGACCTCGAAACCCTAAAAATGAGCTTACAAAGTAAATACAATCAAATTACATAGTTCAGATTTAATTATTTTTAAAGCAAACCCTATTTCAAAGTACATATACAGTATACAAATGACGATATTTATATAAATATAAAATTGATTCAGCAACAATTTTATTTTTTAATTTAAATCAAAATTTAAACTTTCCGTAGTATGAATGCTACCAAAAACTTAAAACTGAATCAACAATTTTATGTTCAGTCAATTTTTGTTTATAAAGTCGGACCTGTGGCGACAGATTTACAGACATACATACATAATACATGAAAAATGTTAAGGTGGGATTTAGTTCAGAATGTATGAAAATTTATACAAATAATTATTTTAAGAAATTATAATATAAATAACACACACCATGCACACAACACTAAATTAAAGTCACAAATTTCAAAACTTCAAAAGTTATTAGGTCATATCCAATCGATTCACCGCTTAACACAACAGCACACCAATTTATCAATGCACAACATTTATGTTTATATTTATACGATATCATAGAATTACAGGCAGTGTTCGAACGCTCAAAACAAGCCAAGGAGCCTGAGTTCGTCTTACTCTTCTCTTCCATTCTAGACATAGCAATTACGTCGTAGGTTTTTTCAGAGGCTCCTTCGTTGGATATTACTCGAATGCGGAAGAGGGGGGGGGGGGGGGATACACCATATGCTGCTAATGCGACAAATCAGGACTCTCAAAGTGAAGATGCATAAACAATTTACCCTTAACGGGGCGTGCTGTCTGCTTTGGTCTGGAAGTATAATGATATATTGATATTGACGTGCTCTCAAGCATAAAAATGAAACCGTGTGACTTTACTCCTTTGACATTACTCGATCCTCGGAGCAAACGGAAAATAAAGTCAAGGCCTCCAATATTCTCAGTCGGCGACAATGTTAGAATTTCAAAGAATAAAAACATGTTTTCCAAAGTACATGAAGATAATTTCACTACCGAGATATTTCGAGTCGACGACTCCTTTTAGTACCCGTGTTAGACGATCTAACGACGCACGGTAAAGTAAACATACTCCAACCTAATCGAGAAGACTGATCGAAAGAAAAACAAAAAGGCGCTAGTCCATTAACTGGACTAGCTCAGCATATTGTACATGTAATGATTCTTCACTGTCCCCTTCAACCAGCCTCAGTGGCCATGGACGTTAAGCATCAAGCCGTGGATTCGTGTAGTACCGGTCAGGAGACTCCACAACAACATCGACGTTTCGCGAATAGTCAACAACTTCTTCAAGCGGCAGTCGACTTGCGACCCACGTGGGGGCCCAGGTGAATAACAAAGGCAAGGGTATCGAAAACATATTGGAGGTGGTCAGAAACAGTCATATATGGTTAGGAGGGAGTAGAAATACATGTCAGATGGTTAGACAAAACACGCAATACATAATCAATACTATCGATAATCAAAGCCTATGTTCAGAACTCTCAAAACATAACTACTCTAATAAGAAAACGTTGAACAATCCAGCATCTTGATTTATGTTACAATATAACTGAAGTTAGCTTTCTTCCACGACAGAAATATCTTTAGTAAAAGGGGTTTTCAAATCGGCAATTTAAAGTTGCTTACATATATGTATTTAATAACCAAGGTCTCTTTTACTCACATTATTATAACTGCTTCTTTAAAACCGTTGAACATAAAATACGCGTATTTCTTATATAATATTTTCCATAAAGATATCGATGTCTACTAATAAGGGATTTTTATTCGATTCCTTAGGGATAAAATAGAAGCAACCTCAAATAAGAAAGGGAATTCGGCCTGAATTCTCAAGCAAGCAAGTTAATATTATGAAGCAAGATTTCATTAGGACGAAGTAAGTCCCCACTAATGAGAGATATTTCCAATTATAATCCAGAGTGAGGGGAAAGGATAATATAGGAGATAAAAAATTCTTTAGTCCTGGTAAGGAAAAACTTATAAAAGGCTTTTTATCGCAGTCCATCACTATTTAGGGATGTATGCAAATTTAATCCATATAGAGTTGTTTGTGGGAAATTAAAAAGGGAGAATAAATTTACAAACAACTATTATTTGTAAATTATGCTTCTAGTACTGTTTGTGTTAATTTAATGGATAGAAGGAAAGGACGTGGGAAGAAATGAAGAAAAATTACAAACTTGTATAGTATATGTTTATTTAATATAACACTAGGGGGCTCTGCCCCCTACTCGCTTCGCTCGTCAACCCCCGAAAAGCGGCCGCTGCGCTGCCGCTGACACGTCGAGGAACTCTAAAGCGAAGCATTAAAATTGATCTCATGTTTCTTTTCAATGTTGACAAAATAGTTATTTACGCACCAAGTGAGTAAAGTAAGTGATTGCACCCTAAGCGATGAAGTTATAATGTTCACTCCCGAGGCGGAGCCGAGGGAGTTAATTATCGCGAGGGTGCAAGTGATTTTTACTCCCGAGGTACGAACAAGATTTTACCTCCAGAAGGGAGAAAAAAATATGGAATGATTTTAATTTAAAAATATTTTATTCAACAAAAAATACATCTTTTTAAATTTATTTAAAACAAAAAAATAAAAAAATAGTTAGATATAGTATTAACAATTCTCTAAATATGTTTAATCATGTTAAAATTTAATTATAGATAGTAATTGTTTGAATTTCAATGCTAAAATTAAATGGGAGAATCAGCTGGAAGCTGAGTAGTGTTGACAACTGATGTTTTTAAATATGGATTAGTTAATCTACATTTAGAAATTATGATTTCACTTTTAACTTGTTTGTTTCTTTTACTGATAAATCACTATGGCAACCGTTGTGAGGGTTACATGACATGTGTGAAGATGACATTACCGATTTAGACAAGAAACAAAAGTTAGTGAATGTAATGTGTATTAGCACCAACCTTATTTAGGTGTGCTTTATCTAGGGCAACACTGGAGGGAATCATGAGAGTTCATGATTCCCTTGTTTTTCATTACTTCCTGTTCCACCCGCCCGGGTGTAATGAGTAACTTTCCTCCCTGGTTTACAGGGAGGAAAGTTCACTTTTTCTTGGTCGAAGAACGTTTTTTTGGTCGAAGAATGTTTAGGAATTTTTTTCAGATTTTTTGCACTTTACATGAGCGAGATAGAGGGGGGGGGGACACGTTTCACTCCCACTTCAAACTTGCCTACGCTCGCCCTATCAAAGTTATAACCAAAGAATTATATATTTTTGTAATCAGCTCGACGTACCCTTTTATATGATACCCCTCACGGTGTCGAAAAAAAAAAAATTTAACCCTTAAGTTTTTTTACCCTAATTTTTTTGAAAAATATTTTTTTTAAGTCGCTATATTTTTAAAATATGTGGGTAGGTACAAGACACATACATGACAAATTTCATAGTGATCGGACGAAAGGTGTAGCCATGAGAGCATGCGACAGGACGGACGGACAGACACACGCAGGAAAATATAAGGGTCCTTGTTTTGCCTACGGACCCTAAAAATAGATACGAGTTATGAAATTATGGTATTATCAACTAGAGTATAATCGCTATAACGTTATTTTTTATATTTTTTTTCGACTTCGTGTTCATTTAACTAGTTATGCGGCTATCATTTTCAGTCTAGTTAAATTTAGATTTCCCCTCTATTTCATTCGATAAATTTATAAAAAGGTATAGAACGTTAAATGGAGAAAATTACAATTTAAATGCTTTGTAGATACTATTAGGTAGAATATTGTGAAAAGCCTCCCTTCTCATCTGTCGATTTAGTGTTCAATACGGATTTATGAATATGCCTCGTTAAGAGGAAGCAAATTATAGAATTGAATGCGACACTTTCTTAAAATCCCCACTAATATGTTCTATTAAAGTCAAAAGAATTAAATGAATATCATCATTTTAATTCCCTTTTGGCTGAATCTCCCGATTAGGGTAATTAGTTTGAAAAAAAAATAAGAATTTTGCACTATAACACAACATTATACCATCTAATCTCTATTTTAACTTTTAAATTTGATCTTTTTTTCTCACGTCTTCTACCTTTAAAAATACCATTTCTGCAAAAGCTGGTTTTATTAAATTTATTTTATTTTTTTCTTGAACTCCAAGTTAGTTATGTCGACCATCATTTTGTAGATGTTACTCAATGTAGTCAAATTCTAAAATTAAATGACAATAACATTTTAGAACAGTTGAGACCTAATTAATTGGTTGACACTAATCTGTAGTAAAACACGTTTGACAATTTTTTTTCTTTTAAATATACGAACGTTGTATAAGAAGATAATATTGTGATGAAAGATAATACTTAATGGCGAAAGAGAGAATTTAATATTAAATCTAAATTTCGAGTGGCTGCACTCTAAAGTACTATGAATCGTGTGTTGTTATCTCTTGCACAAGCAATTAAAACTATGTTTTTTTTTATTAATAATTAAGAAAAGATCATCATATATTTTGATATAAATTTAATTTGAAAAGGGCTATTATCAAAATCTGATTTGAGAAGTGTATTTACAAAAATCTCACTCAGATTTACTGACATACTATCCCCCATAGGTACACCAATAAACAAATTTAAATCGATATTCTTCACCCCTTGGAAGGACAAATATTAACTTAAAGATGAAATGCGCTTCATCTACCGCATTTCATGTGAGAATTGCGATAAAGTTTATATAGTAGAATCGAGACAAACTCTTCAAAGCAAACTCCAACAACATCAAAGCGATGCTAGAATTAAAAACAAAAAACAGCTTTACCTTGTCATGCAGAAGATTTTAAACATAATTTAAACTTTAAAAAAATCTATATTTTAATAATTATAAAAGAATACTTTTAGCAGCCACATTAATATCATTCCACCCGAATACCATGATCTATAAAACCGACACTAAAGACCTAAACAAGATTTATTCAGGAGTGTTTGATAATATACAAGTTTGATAAAGTAAAAAAAGTTACCATAGAATTAGATATAGAATATTATAGCTTTAATGTGCTTTCTGTCTGTTTGCTTTGTTTTTTCATAGTTATGCAATTGTTATATGTTTTAATTTAATATTGTTAATTATTTATATAATTATTAAATCAGAGTCAAAATGTAATATTTAATTTATTAAAGTTTCCAATTTAGTTATTATTAAATGTTATTATTAAAGTCATGTATCATATCTAGGGTCGGCGGGAAAAACCACATAAATCAAAAAATAAGGATTTTGCTTATTTGATTAATGCATTCCTAAGACCTTACGTTACCTTCTCTAAAAACCACATAAGTCAAAACTGACTTTTAACGGGTTATAGAAGATAATACCTTTTGACTTAATGGAATATTATCGTAATTTTATTCTGGTAAAACCACATAAGTCGACTTATGTTCTTTTGTCTAACATTAATTAGAATAATCTTTGTTCAGGATAAACCACGTAAGTTAACTTAAGTCATTATGTCCAAAGAAGAATGTTACATATCTTAACTTATGTTATTCTGCTGTTAGATTTAAGTTTCGTCCTATTTAATCGATTATACATTCTAATATTAACGCACAGAGGTTGTGAAGTCTTTTTGAACAGTTATCTTGAAGGCTTCGCCCTTCACTAGTGATATTTTTGTTTGTCTAGTTGGCCCGCCAAAATCTCGAGTTCTCATGGGCTCTTCTTCTATTTCCTTCCATTCTCTTTTCTATTTCCCGGCGCTGGAAACTAACTCCCGCAATAAACCCCACATTTTCACTTTTGCTTTCATTCCAACTTCTTCTGTATTTTTATAAAGTTTAAACAAGCGAAATGTTTTCAAGAGGAAAAATGACGGTGGCTTTAGCTGTGCAAAAAACGAGAGATTGCGAAGGTAAGTTCACTGTGTCACTTAAGAAATTATTGTACCTTATTGATATTAGTTGAAGTAATAAAACCGTATAAACTTTATTTGTATTGAAAAGCTAATTTATGGTTTTTAGCATTGTCAATACTGTAACAATCGTGACAACAATCTATGTAAGCACATAATAGAATCTATTTATCTCTTTAACAAACTTATTATATTTTGTATTTTATTTTCTCATATAAAGAGAAGTATTATAATTGTTTTTTGTTATTAATTTTTTGTCGGTAGTCAGTAGTCTGGGCAGAGCCTAAACTACTGGGCCTATTTTGATGAAATTTGGCATAAATGTTCGGAAAAATCATACCCCGTGGCGAAATCGAGAAATGAATTTAGCTCCAAATTTATGGGCGCCGTCCCCCAAATACTACTATTTCACGAAAACGTTTCCGACGATTTTGATTAAAATTTTTTTGAATGTATATAGTTCAATTTAATACGGATCTAACAATATAAGTAGATTTCCCGGGAAACATCTAGTTCCTGAGAAAATAGCTTTAAACGCGCACGGTGAGTGGCCGGTTTCGATTCCCCGCTGGATAAAAGTAATTTTTATGGCAAATTTTGATAAAATATTTAATAAAAAATTTTTGGAAATTTCGAAAAAAATATTATTTCATTTTTTATTGACAAAATACGTTTTTATTATAATTATGGTCTTTTTGATATATTTATATGGTTGTAGTCCAGTTCAGTAGCAAACAAATACTTTATCAGAGTGTGTTTTGAGAATGTTAGACCCTTAGAATAGTTGAAAGTAAGCTTTTTAGCATTTTAAAAAAAAACTGTGTATACACTTTACAGTTAAACACTACGTAGTGTGGCCTACGGACCCTTGCTGTGTGCTGACTAGCACACTCTTGACCTGTTTATTATTTTTAGTTATCCTGTTGAAATTCGTCGGAGAAGTCGAAGTAATAATTATTAGAGATAAATTACGTAGTCCGGTCATTATCCAAAGCAGATAAATTTTATCATTTCGATATAACAGTTGATAAACTAAATTTAACAAGCTAAAAAGACGACAGGTAGGTTATTGTCCAAATCGAAGAGAACTTAAGTTTCATAATTATATGCATCCGCATATAATTATGAAACTTAAGTTCTCTTCGTTATATATATATATATTCAGGGATATATATATATATATATATATATATATATATATATATATATATATATATATCAGGGTGTTAATAAATGTTACAATCTTCGGGAGGTGATTCTACACCCCAAAAGCAACAATAAATTTTCTCTTGACCCCTGTCCGATTCTTAAGTATAAGGGAGTTATTTTGGTTTTTCTGATTTTTCTGTAAAACACGAGTTTTCTTCATAAAAATTTGAAACAACCATTGAAAAGCTCATTAAATTTCCAATAAGAATGCAAACATTAAAAGTTTCTAAATACATTTCTAATAATTTCAATACAATCGAAATTGGAAGAAAAATTAAGTTTCTAAAATTCGGAAAATGTTATTTGTGTTTGAAGAAAAAAAAAAATCTTCAGCCTTAGCCTGGCAAATTTCACCAAAACTTCCCCTTTTAATAAGCTTTCCAACGATATACTCTACTTCGTGATTCCATTAAAAATTGGTAGAGAAATTCAAGTTAGAACGCGAAAAAACGTGCAGTAGAGGCAGAACGGGGAAGCTAGAGGAGGGTTACAAACCAGCAATCCACACGCATTTCCCGCAAAACTTTCAAACCGTTTGAACGTGAGATTCCAAATTTGACACTAAAACACGCCCAAAACACCACTGAATTGGTTCGCCAGGAAAATTGGTTTAAAGGAAGTGGTAGAAATTTAAACTTGAAACGTTGAAAAAATGGAAAAAAAAATAGTGATTTTCAAATAATAATGGAATTTGGTGTCATGTTGTTTGGGTTTATTCATTCTGGATCGGTGTTATTAATGGTGTTATAATGGTGGTGTTTAAATTTGAACCACATCCTCTAAACCAATTTCTCTTGCCAACGAAGTTGGTGGTGTTTCGGTGTCGAATTTGGAATCTCCATTAGACCATTTTTGGGACTTCCATTTCTCTAGGGGATTTCTGTAGGAGGGAATAACTATTTACGTTTACTTCAAAGTGAACTGCATGGACTCCTTGAGGACTTACCATTACAAGAAAGACAGCAATTGTTTTTTTTTTTATCATGATAGGGCACAGGCACCACTTACTTTAGTACACACTGCTAGTAGAGTGTAAGCACACTACTTTTAGTAGAGCGAATTTGAGAAAAATCATTCGCCGTTTTTTTTGTAATGGAAGGTCCTCAAGGAGTCCAATTCGACACAAAAACACGGCCGAAACACCACCGACTTCGTTGGCCAGAGAAATTGGTTTAGTGGAAGTGTTTCAAATATAAACACCATCATTATAACACCATTAATAACACCGATCCAGAATGAATAAACCCAAACAACGTGACAAAAAAAAAATTCCATTAAAAAAATGCCATTATTATTTGAATACCGCTATATTTTTTTTTCATTTTTTCGACGTTTCAAGTTTAAATTTCTACCACTTCCTCGAAACCAATTTTCCTGGCCAGCAATTCAGTGGTGTTTTGGGCGTGTTTTAGTGTTAAATTTGGAATCTCACGTTCAAACTGTTCGAAAGTTATCGGTCTCATGCATTTATAATTTCCATAGTTACATTCGGTACAAAAGTAACATTTTAAAATGTATATCTGTTTGAAGTTTCTTCCGTGAAATATTAAGTAAAAAAATAAACTTTTTATATTGTCAGTATAATATTTCGCCGGATGGGGAAGAAAACATCCCCGGTTTGAACTATGATATATTTATTTTATTTTTAGATAAAAATATCGTATCTACAACATTAGAGTCCTATTTCCAATCTAACGTTCGTAAGAGAAGACATATTGTTCCCTTAATTGTTATTAGTTATTGAACTATATATACACTTAAAGAAAATATACTGTCTCTCACAACCTTTACCAAAATAAAAAAAAATTACAGGCAAGTACTTGCATCCAAGTACTTATAATTAGGGTTTCATAGACTATTAAGAATATATGTTATTATAATTAAATAACTTTTTTTTATTTCCCCATCATGGTCTTTATGAAAATAAAAAAATATAAACAAACTTAGGTTGATAAAACATACAAGAAATAAAAGGGTCCTTTGTTCAATCCCCAAGGGGGTAACAATGTTTTTTTATCAGTAATAACAATAAGGTTTTTTTTGGAGGGGGGGGGGTGAATTTCATCACCCCATAATTGACCGATCGAAGCGAGGTCTATGTTTTTCAGTCTTCCCCAGGTACTAGACCGATTTGCATTTCGTCTGAAAATGTTTGATACGCGCTTACGGCAAAACGCTTTATTAGATTTTCTTCAAATTTGGCATAGATGTTATAAAAAACAACTTATGAGTTTTATATTTAATGAAATTCATTTTTAAATTTTTAAAAAAATAAAACCAAAAAGGTTTTTTCTAATTAATTTTTTGTTTATCTTGAAATTTGGCATGAATGTTACTTCAAGTTGGGAAAATAAATATATATAGTTGTTTTTTATAAAAAAAAAAAAAAAAAATGTTATTAATTTAAAAAAAAAAATGTTATTTAGACTTTTTTTAAAAAAAGAAGAAAAAAATGCTTTATTTTTTCTTGAAATTTGGAATAAATATTCCTTTAAGACATTAAAATCGATGAATATGGTTTATTTGTTTAAAAAATATTTAGAATTACCATAAAAATAACCTTCCCTGCAGGGAATCGAACCCGGCCTCTCACTGTCCGCGTTTAAAATTATTTTCTCAGAAGCTAAATTTTTCCCAAAAACGACTTGTACCGTTAAATTCGTATTTAAATAGACTACATATTAAAAAAAAATTAATTAAAAATCGTCGGAATAGTTTTCGAGAAATAATGTTTTTTCAGAGTTTTTGAGGGGGAGTGCGCCCAAATTTATAGCTTAAATTAATTTCTTGATTTCACCTCGGGTTCTCATTTATCCTCTAAGTAATTGAAATAGATTTTTATGGTTTAGAATTAAAATTTTACAAATTCCATAAAAATAACTTCGCCCCATCGGGGAATCGAACCCCACCTCTCACTGTCCATGTTTGAAATTATTTTCACAGAAACTAGATTTTTCTCGGGAAATCGAGTTCTACCTATAGATTCGTATTTAAATAGACCCCCTGTAACGTTTAAATTTATTTCTAATTTTCACGAGGTCTACTGTTCACAGAACTACTAGTATGTTATTTGCATGAATTATTTTACAATTTTAGGACTAGCGGTTATAGGGTTATTAGGGGGTGTTTTTTCGGGGCATATTTTAACTCTTAAAACCAATAAGGAATGCAAAATTAAAATATATATATATATATATATATATATATATATATATATATATATATATATATATATAGACCTCGTCGTCCATATCATCCGACGGCGTTGGGATGAAATAGGCAGATTCACCACCATACCTTTGGATCTGTTCATTAATATCCTCGAGTTTACGTGTGACGCTCGTTACTTCACGTTCCGGGGGCAGATTTATCGCCAAATCCACGGATGCCCTATGGGGAGTCCTCTATCAAATAGCTTAGCCAGCTTGGTAATGGAGGAAACTATAACTGCTGCTCTCACTGCCCTCAACATACAAGTTAGACTATGCAAGCTCTACGTCGATGACTTGATCCTTAGTCTACCCTTACATCGCATTGATGAAACCCTTGAAGTGTTCAACGGTTTTCATGAACGGATTAAGTTTACTGTGGAACTCCCTGTTGATAATAGTATTCCCTTTTTGGACATGCTAATAGTCAAGAATGAAGATGGTTCACTATCTACCAAGTGGTACCATAAACCCACTAGCTCGGGACGGATCTTACATTATGACTCGCAGGACCCTATGTCAATGAAACTCAATGTGGCGAGTAATTTTATTAACAGGGTCCTTAAACTGTCCAGTGAGGAATACAAGGCCGAGGGAAGGCTAAAGATCAAGACCATCCTTCGAAGGAATGGGTATCCTGCTCGTACTATTGCTTCACTGATGCGGGCGGGCAACAGCACTAACACCCAAACTCAAGAGCTACGCCCTCCTCCTACTGGGTTTTTCAAGTTGCCGTATGTGAGGGGGCTCACCGAGAACTTGGTGGGAGCGCTTAGGACATCACTACCGGATAAAGCCTTCGCCAAATATACTTCCCGAAAGGTTGGTGATCTCTTCACTCCTACCAAGGATAGGGTACCTATTATGAAGCAATCGGGGCTTATTTATCAGGTTAGTTGCCAGGATTGTGATCGGGTTTACATCGGAGAGTCCTCTAACTACTTTTCTAAACGAAGGAACGCCCACAAAAATTCCATCGACAGAAAAGAGCGCACTGTCACCGCCCTCGCGGCCCATTGCACTGACTTGAGCCATAAAGCCGACCTCACCCCTGAGAATGTTAAAACTCTCAGGATTGAGCATGACATCAAGAAACGGCGCATCCTTGAGATGCTTTACATCAAGAATAATAATATTTTTTAATTCACTCTGTATGACTTTTTATCAAACCTTAGCTTCTTTTTATGTCTTACTTCTCTCTTATGTTTCTGTTTGATCTTCAATCAAACCTAATTTCTTTTTATGTCTCATTTTGTGTTTTCCTTGTTTCTATTGTTTAGTTTATCGCCCTGAATGATGGCTCAATATACGTTGCCGAAACTGTAGGCTAAAGTGAATGCTCGAAGTTTTATTTGACCGAAACCCTGAGTTGAGAGGCGCTGACACATATATATATATATATATATATATATATATATATATATATATATATATATATATATATATATATATATATATATATATATATATATATATGTGTGTGTGTGTGTGTGTGTGTGTGTGTGTGTGTGTATTTGTAACCTACTCATCAGCAGCTTTCATTTGATACCACACTAGAAAATTTAAAAAAATAAAAATGTTTACCACATTTTTCTAAATTGCGCATGCGTCTATTAAATTTTCAACTTCTCTATATTTTTCCTATACGTGGATCAAAAAGTTGACTAAGTGTTTTAAATTTTAACTTTTTACCTTAAACGGTTCGAAAGATATGAACCAAAGAGCGATGGACTGACAGGACACATCACGCTCGGCATAAGTATTTTGAGAGGGATCTGGAAAACCCTAAAAATATTTACTTATATATAATTCATATCGAATTTAACATTGTACTATAGTTGCTCTTAATGAAAAAAAAACCACGGTGTAAAGCCTACTTAAATTCATGTCCCATCTAATATATTTTTCGAAAAAAATGAAATTTAACGATCTGTAATAAAGTTATATAAATTAAATTAAAAATAAATCGTGAAGCATATGATTTAAATTAAATTTGACGGTGGATAGTCTAAATGTAGAAGCCATACACGTGCTCATAATGTATTTATTTTATAAGTGACTTTTAATTACTTTTCAACCCATATAATGGTTGTCGTAGTTAGATTTTTATGAAGAAAAATGTTTTATTATAAAACATACTCGTATCGTATGTTGTATTACATTAAATATAACCCATAATTTTTATATTTTAGAGGAAATTTATAAAACAGATATTAATATAATATCTTTTTACTTTCTCATATACTACGCAGGTATACGTATACATTCTTCACTTTCTCATATACTACGCAGGTATACGTATACATTCTTCACTTTCTCATATACTACGAAGGTATACGTATACATTCTTCACTTTCTCATATACTACGCAGGTATACGTATACATTCTTCACTTTCTCACTCTCTAGTTTAGGTTTCAAGTCATTATAAGAGCATTCCGTCGTAGTATCTTCAGTCTTTAAATTAATTTATTCAAATTTTTCTATGCACTAAAAGGTCGGTACTCAGAAGAAACGAGTCACCCGGAATTAATTAAGACTAAAAGCACTCAAACTAAGCGGTAGCTTTTTTTATATATATTTTCTATATCTTTTGAAAATTGCATTGTAATAATGTTATTTAGTGGCTTAAGCATTTTTTTACCTAATGGCAATTCATTTCCTTTAGTCGAGTCAATGAAAGATTTTTTGGACAAATTTAGGTAAGACAGCTGTCTGGCTAGCTTTTACAAAGGAGAAAAAGTTAATAGAAAGTGTACACTAAAAACGCAAAATAAATCAAGGTCGCAACTCGTGCCTTTCCGAATGCTTACATATTGATAGTTTTAAGACATGAACGTATTTTATTCATTGTAACATGAATAACATTTATGTAAAAAAAAAAATTAAATTAAATTAAAAACAATTTCTTACCTAAAGGTAATAATATAACCCGTACAATATTAATAAAAAAATATATGTACGCACAAAGTACGTACACACGCAATAAAAAGGACATGTAAACAAGATAAATGAAAAAAGATATAATTAAAACCGCGAATCCCGCTAACTATATAACGTAGAAACAAACAACTAGCAAAAAATGAATGCCTAAACGAGTTCAAAGTGATAAAGGGGAAAATGGGAAAATGTAGAGCGATGCTACATAAAGGGAAAATTACGTCTAGAAGCCAGGTCTTCAGCGTAACATCTGAATCCAGACTGCGTTTACGGTACGAATAGTGAGTGCGGGTTTACATAAACATTATACATGGCAATAGTTTTACACACACTTCAGAGATAGAGTGGTAGTCACCTTTTAAGCAAAGGTTAAGGTTCATGGAGGGTTTGGCGTCAACATGATATGCTTAGTCTTCTAGCAGTGACCGTGTCTCTGTCTAAAACTACACGTTTCAACCGACTAATATGTACTCATCTCAAACTTGTACTTGCCCTTGGGAGCGAATTAAATCTTTAGTTTAATCAACTACCTTCAACCCACTTACCTTCATATTGAGAATGCTGACTCGGTTATAAATATTGGAAGCAAGATCTACCAAGGTGGAGTTGATAGACTTGACATTGCTACGAGGATCCGAAATGCAAGAGCTCCATTTGCATTTAATAAATAGTCATTGGCATTCATCCTACTTTGAATTCAACACAAAGCTACAGAACTTCAATACCAATGTGAAACCTGTGGTATAATATGGATGCGAGACATAGATATTGTTAGCTAAGGGCGCTATATAATTGCAGGTTTATAACAACAAGTAACTTTGCAGAATCCTTAAAATGCGGATGTGGATTTCAAATGGAGACCTTCTTCGTCGATGCCACCAGAAACCTATCGAAACGGAGATTAGAGATGGAACTTGGAGATGGATTGGCCACACCTTGCATAAGGAAGCTGATGAGATTTGCAGGCAAGCCTTAGAATTCTCAAAGATGCCGGAGAAGAGGTAAACCTAGAGTTCTGGAGACAAAAGGCTGAGCAGTTATCACAATGAATAGAACATTACTCATCGTAATTACATTACTCATAGCATAATTGACGCAATTAGTTCAGTGGTTATGACCCATAAGGGTAAAACAATCACAGCTTTCATGAGTTTTAGAGTAAAAGCTATTCTAAATTTAGAGCTGAAAATAATTTACTGATTTTATAGATAACATTTATTGCTACACCATCGAAAACACCCCGATTTCTTTGAAAACCCTTTAGAACTAAATAAATGGCAGCTTGAAATAAGTTTCTAATACGAATTATGTCCCTTTAAACATTTAAAAGTAACATGCAAGGTGTTTTTATTTTCAAAATGACTTGTTTTCATCACAAAACTTTTCTTGTCTTAAACTTCTTCATTAATATGTCCATTGCCCAAATTTAGTTGTTAATGATTATTCAAGTATTGTGATTAATTAAATGGAACTTAAAGTTTCTAAAAATCAATCTTGCTTTATTAGATTTTAGTAATAAAGTATTAACAATAGGACTTATTGATTTTCATCGTTCTCCCTAGCTTTGTATATAATTTACAAAGAGTTATTAGGAATAAGCTTCTCCAGGGAAGATTTTATTTTCTTGCTATTACAACATAATTTAATTAAAATACGTATAAACAATTTATGAATTTTACTTGAATATAATTTTATATATACCTCATTAAGGGGATAAAACAGCGATTATCAATTAAATGTTTATTTTTAGTATTAACTTCATCAATTCTTATGTATAAAAGACGCTCTAAAATATGAGATATCATAATACCATTTTGAACTTTAAGATAATACATGAAAAAGATACGAGCTAGGTATTAAGTTCATTAGCACCGTTTGAAATATAATGGCTGCGACGTTTTCATTTTGTTTGTGTAATAACCTAATTATATAACCTCGTCGTATTTTCCATCTCGTTTAATACATTTTTCTACCTCTATTCCAACAGAGGAATATTAAAACAAATGAATAGACATTTTAATTAAAAAGATTATGCCTGAAGAGTATTAGGAATTATGATATAAAGACAGTAGGTTTGTTCCAACAGCCAATTTGAGAACGGTTAAAGACCCACTTCAGGATTTTTAATGAAATAAAACCCTTTTGGAACAATTTAAGAACACTTTCAGAACTGCAACTTTTAAGTTACCTCTCTATCCCTTGCTCCCTTTAACATCTTCACCGTTTGTATTGTGTATTTCCACTCATAATTGGATTACTTACGTAATTAAAATATTCTATTTCATTACTCAACAAAATCTATAAGAATGCACACCACGACATATTGTTCTCAAAGTTACAAATCGTTACTCTTTCTTTTCTGAATAGTTATATTTCGCCCTCACATTAGGATTCGTCAGGTTCGTAACAATCCTGTATTTCATTTGCCAACAAACGATTTGTTTGTATAAATTTAGTCATTTTATTTAAACAGTAACTGTAAAATTATATAAAAGAATAAATATATAATAACTAAATACATGATATTGATTGCTTGGGAGAGGCTCTTCCAAGTTCCAAGTCCACAGCCGCCATATATATATATATATATATATATATATATATATATATATATATATATATATATATATATATATATATATATATATATATATATATATATATATATATATATATATATATATATATATATATATATATATATATATATATATATATATATATATATATATATATATATATATATATATATATATATATATATATATATATATATATATATATATATATATATGTGTGTGTGTGTGTGTGTGTGAGTGTGTGTGTGTTTTAGAAGAAGTTTACTCTTAATGTTACAAAAAGTTTTATTGATTCATGTAACTAAAATACAGGATTGTTACGAGTTTGAAGAAGCCCACACCAAACGTGAGGACGAAATATAGCTATTAAGAAGAAAAAATGTGAATTTTATTTTAGCTTATTAAAAAAATAAACCCTATTAAAAAAAAAGTTCAACCACACAATGAGGAAATATTTAAAAATAAAGGGTTCAAAACTATAAAAAAGAAAATTAATAAGTTAACAATTTATTTATTTATTTTTTGTTGATCCGTACATAATTTTACCTAAAATTATCTCCTGCTAGGAACATTTTTTTTTATCCCAAAATACCATGATGATAAAAAAATAGTATGTTGAGTAAATTAGAAGTAGAGTTAAAGATGCAAAAATAGAAATATATTCTAAAAATATAAACAATTAGGTAATAACTATTGTTATAGTTATAACATACGCCTTCGTCCGTAAATGGTTTCTGCGCATATCGTAATATTTGTACTTAACGAGTCCTTTAATCCGGAAACTGCTTTCACGGTTCTAGGACTTCTGAGAGTGGTTCCACTTTTTGTTGGAACACGGGACTATAAGTTTCAAAACTGTCCGAGAAGCGTGTTCGAACGGTCTTTTCATAGCACGCATGATTCGCACAGTTCTAGAACTGCAGGAGGCTCTGTTGGAACAAACCTCTTGTTTCATCTTTCAATTTAGGTCTTGTATATGATTCGTGAATATGACTCGTAAGGAGAAAACAAAATATTAGTGTATTTGTATTCGTACTTATCCCTAAAAATATGAGTGAGTCAGTATCAAAGTTTATTTAGTTTAATAAATAAATACATAGATACAAATGTATTTGTAATTTTGGCAATATGTATTTATATGAATTTCACAACTAGGCTAGTCAAAAATAAGTAAATCTCTTTAGCACGATATTTTGTGAATATAAATTAAGTTTTAGATTTTTTTGCTCTCCTACACAGTTATTAATTTAGTTCACCTTCTCTTTTCTTCCTCACTTATAAGGTTTATATAAAAATGATATGAAGAAAGTATTATTTGAACGTTGCGAAAATCTCATTATAATTTAAATTTAGTGTGAACTATTTGCTGGTATTACCTTATTGTTTATTTTTGCGGAGAAAAATCTAAAATATAATGTTTATAAAATAAACAAAACTTCATTTGTTTGAACTAAAATGTTATATAAGCGGGTTTCCAATTCAACTCCACATTTTAAAATAATATTTTAGTTTACACTCGGAAGCATTTAAAAGTTTCCAATAAATTTAACACCAAGATACTAGTATGGGTTTTTTTTTGTGCGGGGTTTCGAAAAAAAGTGTTTCATTATAAAAATTCCTGCTTGTTCTTAAACCTCTATAAATGCTAATATTTTCTTGATTTTTTTGTACAGGGTGTAATATTTTTTGAAAATTTTAAAATGTGACCAAGAGTAAAATACCCTTATTTTTTATGGTATCAAAAAATGTTATTTATAAAAGTGGTTCAGAATTGCAAAAACGTATAAATATTATTTTATTTTATGAATCATTAAATTTTAGTTAATTTTCTGAAATATTAAATTTTAGTTTGTTTTTTAAAAATAAACAGTAAGCTAACTACAACAAATAGTTCTCTTTGGATTTTTATAATGAACAAGTGTGATAAGAAACAAGTGGATAATAGCTTAGAAGAGTTAAAGGAAAGAATTTAACAGGCCACTGCCAATATTGAACCCTTGAGCAAGTTCACAAGGCTTGTAAAGAATTCATAAATAGAATCGAAATTTGCGCAGGAGTAGGTGGCAAGACATTTAAATGATCATTTTTTAATTTTATTTTTAACTCTGTTGATTATTTTGTGATACTTAAATAAATGTTAAGATCTCAACAAGTAATTAATAATTCTATTAATTACTTGTTGTGATGATTTTTTTATTTATTACATTTGCATATTATTTGATTTGTAAGTAATTTATTTTGTTTTATTAAAATAAAATAATATTTAATATTTATCCGTTTTTTTGCAATTCTGAACCACTTTTATAAATGAAATTTTTTGATACCATCAAAAACAAGGGCAGTTACTCTTGGTCATATTTCACAATTTTCAAAAAACAAAACACCTAGTACAAAAAATCAAGAAAATTTTAGCATTTTTAGAGGTTTAAGAACAAGCAGGAGTTTTTATAAAAAATCACTTATTTTCGAAAACCCAAAAATAAGAAAATTTTTCCTCTCGGATACTCTATCTTGGGACCCACTGCATGTACTTCAAAAAACTAATGTTTACTTCAGACAGGCTTCGACTATGTTTCTTTTTATTCAATAATTATTCGTCAAAGAAATGGTATTTGATGTAAGAACTATGTGGGTGCAACTGTTAATGAAATAGAGAGTAATGACAACGAGGATCAGACAAAAGTAAAAATCACATTTTGGATTTATCGACTTATCGTAGAAAACATTATTTCCAATAATAAATTTAAAAAATTAAGGTATTATACAAGAAATTCATTTTTGTATAATACCATAAAGAAGGAAAAATGCTAGCCTTATTTTTTCTAAGTTTTTAAGTTCAGTGCTATTTACAAATAACAACGAGGTCAATATGATTTATTTCATGAACAATAACAAAAATGAATAATTAATAAGGGTGTAAATTTTGATTTACTAATGTAATTCAATCAACAGTATTTTACTCAACTCATAAACTGAATTTTTTGTAGTTTTTTTTATAGGTTGAAAAAATGTTTTAAATTTATATTATGTAAGGAAAATGTAATATTATATACAGATTTAAATTTGATCAGATATGTACAGCGCTGAAAAGGGGTCTATAGGGAAAATATGAAATATTATTTATATATCGATTACCTTTTGAATCCACTTTATTAAAGGAGAAGCCAAATTGAAGTATATATGAAACATATATGTGAAAAGGATTCTTAACAATTTCCTGAGAAGTGTTTATTGGTTCGAGTCGACTGAATAGAAACGCAATTCATATGTTTTTAAATAACATGTTGTTGTTGCATATTAATTCTCGTTTTAAGGCTTCACTCAACAAAAAATATTTTCAAAATACAAATTCTATACGGAAAACATAAAAAAACATTTTAACAAATATAATGATAATGCCAAAATATTATTATACTAAATCATATTCCTTACCAAAGGTATTTTTGGTAACGAGGGTCCTTATCAAACATTTTTTTTTTTTTTTTTTTTTAAATAAAAAATAAATAAATAAAAAAAATAAATGAAAATTTATGTACGAATTTTCTTTTTGGTGAAATAAATATTATTTTTATTATTATATCTTGTTACATACGGTTTTTATTAGTCCCAATTATAGCGTTACATCAGCTTATTTTGAAAAAGAGCTTCGAAAAAACAATATAAATTTACATGGTTTATCGGTTAGAGAAAATGAAACTACAGAAGATATGGAAATAAATATTATTAACCATTTGAAATATAATTTAATTATTCAAATTGATGCAAGAGATATTAAAGACTTACAAGTATTTATTTTTGCCGGAACCCGGCAAAATTCGACCTATATGTGTCTCTTTTAATAAGTTTAACAAAAAACTGGAAATAATTAAGAGGAAAAAACTTCTGAAAGGAACTCAATAATACCTGTCTGAAGACTACCCTCCTAACGTTAGAAAAGTAAGAAAATAACTGTGGAAAGACGTAGAAGAAGCAAGGGCAGCTGGTAAATGTGCTTTCATCAAATATGATCAGTGAATCAGAGACTTTTTGGATAAGGGAGAAAATCCTTTCCCAAGATACAAAAGATAAAACTCGTATTATCACTGGACAGTAAAAAAAGCCTTGAAAATGCAGGAAAATTTCAAAGAAGAATAAGTAACATACATCCTCAACAAACCCAGTTAACAAAATATATCAACCCAACGCAGAAGATAGGACGCAAGAAAGTTCATCGATTTCAAACCAAGAAGAAAGGAAGAGAATACAAGCAAATTAACCATCGACAATATAAGCATAACTGAAACTATTCTCAAAGAGCAACTAACGAAAGATGAATATATTAAGAGATTAGTAATATATTCTTATAACTGTAGAACGCTTAGAGGTGATAACTGAGTTATTAGAGGAAATAGAGAATGTAGAATGGGATATATTTGGACTGGGTGAAGTAAGAAGAGACGGAGGACTTATAAATTTAGATGGCGATAGAGAATTTTATTGTAATGGAATAGGTAGTCAGGGTGGAACAGGATTCATAATAAATAAAAGAAAAGAAAAAGATATCCGTAGTTATAAGGCCTTCTTACATCGCGTGTCTATGATGATCTGGAAATTAGATAAGAGCAAAAAATGTGGCAGAATCAAGTTTATCCAAGTGTACGCCCCGACATCGGACTCTGATATTGATAAATTAGAGGAATTATACAATTGCTTGCAGATGGCTCTAGAAGAAGACAAAACAAGATACACTATCATTCTAGGCGATTTTAATGCAAAAATTGGTGAAGGAGGAAATTATGATGCTGTAGGAGTTCATGGGTATGGCGAGAAAAATGATAGGGGGAAAAGAATGATCTAGAATTTTGCGAGGAATACGAAATGCACATTATGAATACATTTTTTAAAAAGCCAGTCCTGATAAAAGAACTAAAAACGAGCTGGACTATTTTGTAGTGAATAAAAAAGACCTATTTACGGATGTCGAGGCAATAGACTTTGTGAGCATCGGAAGCGACCATAGGCCTATTCGAGGAATTATTAAAATAAAAATTAGAAAATAATATAAAAAACAATTGCAAGGAGTTAAAAATAATATTAGTTTAGAAATTTTAAAGGCAAATGGATTTGAAAATCTTAAATGAACGACTAAATTATCATATAGACGACATGAATAAGTTTGGAAATGAATTAACTAACTCCATAAATTACACAACTGCATCGATTATAAGTATAAATGAGGTAGGAAAACATAAAAAGAAACTTCCCAAAGAAATATCGGCTCTAATGAAAAAAAGAAGGAAAATAAAAAGAGAAGGGAAGGGAAAAATAGAATATACTGAGATCTCGAAGCTGATAATGAATGAAGATGAAGGAAGAATTAGAATAAAGATAAAGGAATGAAGCACAGAGAAGAAAATAAATGAAATGAAACTAACCTTAGAAAACAATGGAAACTTGAAAGCATACTGGAAATCTCAATCATGTGGTAAATAGAAAATCCTAGCGATGAGAAATGAAGAAGGAGAAGCTAAGCATGAGAAAAAAGAAATAATTTGGATTATTGCAAGGTATTATGAAAATTTATACGGCTAAACAGGCGAACATGCGACAGAATTTTTTTTTTTTTTTTTTTAAATAACATCGTGAATTACGTAGAATACGTAATTCATACTCATTCATACTTAATGAGGAAATTTTATATGCAATCAAAAAGTCCAAAAACGGGAAAGCTGCAGGATGTGATAGAAACAAAAATGAATAACTGAAGGCAGGTGGGATGTCATTAGTTAAAGCTCTAAAGATACTGTATGATAAGTGTTTAGAACAAAGAAAAGTTCCTAAGGCCTGGCTTAAAGCAACACTCCTACTTCTCTTTAAAAAAGGAGACATACTTAATATTGAAAATTATCGTCCACTAAGCCTACTTTCAAGTCTGTATAAAATATTTATATCAATCATCAAATTGAGAAAAATCTTGAACAGCCATCAAGATGTCAATCAAACAGGATTTAGAAAATGTTTTTCGACCAACGATAACATTTCACGAATATAACTTCCCTTTAGTTGTCCTTTTTGGAGATTTCAAAAAAGCATTTGACTCTATTTATACCGATGTGATAAAGAAACTACTTATTAATTGTCATGTAAATAGAGAGTATCAGGAATTGTTTAAATTGATAGATATTTTACTGAACTATGAATCAATCAATATTTTAACAAGGATTATTAAATGCTTTTAATCACACAAGAACAATAATTAAAGTATTAAATATTATAAATATAAACTTGTCATCTGTGTTGTCACGTGTCAGTTCCAACACTCCCCCTCAAGAACATCACAGTTGGTCCGTAGGCTTTTTATTAGTTTGATGGTCATTTACAAGTATGTATTTGCCCATCTAAGTGTTTTGATGGTGATCTATTTAAGATATAGCTTGCCGTATTTATGCTTTCAGCCCAAAACATAGTTGGTAAATTGGCTTCTAGTAATAAACATCTAGCTCGTTCCACCAATGTCCTATTCTTCCTCTCCGCTAGGCCATTCTGCTGCGGCGTGTATGGTGCTGTCAGCCTTCTTTGTATTCCACACTCTTTTAGATATTTGTCAAACTCCTTTGAACAATATTCTGCTCCATTGTCACTTTGAAGATATTTGATATTTTTTCCTGTTGAGTTTTCAACTTCATTTTTGTATTCCTTGAATTTTTCAAGTACTTCATTTTTGTGCTTCATAAAGTACACTTTGGTGTATCTCGATGCATCATCTATAAATGTGACAAAGTATCGTGCGCCTCCCGGTGATTGTACTCGGAATGGTCCACATACATCGGAGTGTATAACTTTTAGTATTTCAATTTCTTCCTTTTCACCTTTTTCTTTTGGGAACGGTAACCTAGATAATTTTCCCTGGATACAAGTTTCGCAATTACCTAATTTAGCTTTATGATCGAACTGAAGTCCTAAAATCATATTGTTTTTTAATGCTAGTTTCATATCTGATTCATTTAAATGTGCTAACTTTTTGTGCCATAAACCAATGTCATCATGTTTTTGTGTGTTATATATGATGTGTTTGTGTTAGGTTTTATATTATTTTCGTTTTGTTTTATTCTGTTTTTATTTACATCAATGTAGTACAATCCATTTTGTCTTTTGTGTGCAGTTAAGATTTTGTTTCTGTATTTGTCAGTTACAGTTGCGTCTTTCTGTCTAAATATTACTGTATACCCTTTGTCAGTTATTTTACTTACTGATATCAAGTTAGTACTTAAAGTCGGTACGTAAAGTGTCTCTGTCATCCTTATTGATGATGTTGAGTCTTCATTCACGTATATTTTGACTTCTCCTGAACCTTTGATTTCAGTTTTGCATTCATCTGACGCTAGATTTAATGTTCCTTTAGATTTTTCTTCCAAATTATAAAATTTATTTTTATCTCCACACATGTGTGACGTGCATCCACTATCAAGACACCATGATTGTCTTTCAATTTTAGATTTGTTTGTAGCGTTCGAATAGCATTGTTCAATTTTGAATGTTTTTTCTTTAATATTTTTCCATTCAGTTCTACAGTTTTTAGCATTGTGACCGTAACGTGCGCACCGTTCGCACCTCTCACTTCGATCTGTTTCTTTTTGAGTATTTTTATTAACGTAATTATCTTTGCGTTTATTTGTAGAGTTATTTTGTCGTTTGAATTTATTATAATTTGTATTTCTTCCGATAAATGCGTCTTGTAAAGATGTTGTCGGATCATTTTTATTCCTTGCTTCGTGTTCTTCTATGATTTTTATTTTCAGATTTTCTGGAGATGGTAATGTGTCTCTTGATTCAATTGCTACACGGAAATTTTCGTATGATGACGGCAACGAATACAGCATCATGATGCTTAGCAGATCGTTGTTTATTTTTATGTCCATTTCTGACAGTTTGTCTACTGTATCAGAAAAGTCATTCAAATGATCTCTAAGATTTTGACCTTCGACCAGTTTCTTAATTATCAAATGTTTTAAGAGAGCCGCTTTCCTAGCTGGTCCTTTGCTTTGAAAATTGTTCTGAAGAGTTTCCCATATATCTTTGGAACTTTTGCAGTTTTTAACTTGCTTGAGTTCAGCAGGCGATATTATGAGAATAAGTTCCGATTTTGCATTTAGATCGTTTTCTTCCCACTTGGGTTGATCCTTTTCTTCAGTAGGTCTGACTTCATCCCCTGACACATACTTCCACAGTCCATTTCGCGTTAATATTGCTCTGGCTTGGATTTTCCATGTATCATAATTTTCTCTTTTCAGAGGTTCGATTTTGTAAGAATTCATTTTTTTTTTTTTTTTTTTTTTACTTCATGATTTTTTCATGTTTTCTTTTTTCTTCTTCATAGATTTCTAGCTTTTTACTCAGTGCTACAGCCCATAACCTGATAGATATTTTACTGAACTATGAATCAATCAATATTTTAACAAGGATTATTAAATGCTTTTAATCACACAAGAACAATAATTAAAGTATTAAATATTATAAATATAAACTTGTCATCTGTGTTGTCACGTGTCAGTTCCAACATAAATTTATATATGATAATGCTGAACTGGAAATTAGTTTAGACCATGAGGGATTAATAATAAAACAGGATAGGGGCATAAGACAAGGCGATGTACCCTCGGCAAAAATCTTTATAGCGGCTTTAGATGAGGCATGCACAAAGCTCAGTTGGATGCGTAGAGGTGTCCGTGTTAATGGTGAGAGGATTAATATACTAAAATTTGCTGATGAGATTGTATTGTTTGCGGAAAGTGTGGCAGAAATATAAGAACTGATGGAGGAATTGAAAGTAGTTACGTCAGATATCGGACTTCAAATAAATGCTGAGAAGACAAAATTGATGATACTTAATGAGGAATTAATATCAAATAATAAAGAACTAGAGATAGAGTGTGTCAACGAATATATTTACTTAGCCTGTTTAATATCCAATAAGAAGAACTCTGAAGAAGGTGAAATTAGTAGAAGGATATCCCAGCTGGAGAAGCTACAACAGATACCGAAGATTATTTAGATCGAACATTAACATGGAACTAAAAACTATACTTTGGAAAATGTTTGTTCTACCGGTAATAAGTTACAGTTGCGAAACTTGGACAGTTACCAATGAAATAATCGGGAAATTGAGAGTGATGCAACGTAAAATGGAGAGAAGCATGTTAAACATCACAATAAAGCATAAGCGTTCCAACAACTGAATAAGAGCACAAACAGGGATCGAGGACATAAGAAGAATAGTAAGTTTAAGGAAATGGAAATGGGTTGGACAATATTGTAAGGAGTAATGATAACAGATGGACCAAAAGAATAATGCAGTGGTACCCAAGAGACAGAAAGAGAGGAAGAGGAAGACCCACTACTTGGTGGGATGAAGAAATGTGGAGGGGAGACTTGGCAGAGGGTTGCGTTTGACAGAGCGGAGTGCAAGTGAATGGCTCAAGTGCATTGTGATGTTTGGCTGTGGAAAACCTAAGAAAAAAAAATATTTTAATTGTATTCAGAGTTTTTTTGTTTATAAGTTATATTAGTCTTTGCAAGTAAATACATTTTAGTGAGTAGCATGTTGGTTACATATTCCATTTATTTGTTTTGTTATTTCTATTCAATTTTTATATTTGTTGTATAATTCCTTACTATAATATTTTTGTGTCTATTTATTAATTATTTATTGATTGCTAATAATGTCTAAGCATGTATATAAGAAAAGTGTAATATTGATAATAATTTAAATTGCTTGCCTAATAATAATAAACACCTAGTAAAAAATAAAAATAAATAATAATAATAAAATAAGTGTAAAAATACAACAATTATAATTATAAATATCACTAAAAGTTACAAGTTTCCGCAGCGAAACTACTTCGTGGGGCCTCAAGTTATTTTATTATTATTTTTTTTTTTTTTTTCAAAGTGCGTTACACTCCCCCTCCCTCCTCACTTGGATGTGCCCATGACTATAACTTTAGTTCCTATTGACCAGTTTCAACGGGAAACGCACTATTAATTCCCAAATTTTCTCCCGCATTATTTCAGTTCTATTTCAAACACTTTTAAAAATATATTTCTTTTTTATTCCTTTATATTAGAAATATTAAATTTATTAAAAAATGTAATAAACAAAAAATAAAACTAAATCGATATAGTTTACTAAAAGGATTTAGTTTTATAAAGATTAAACTACTGGCAACATTTTGATATGATCATCTGATCATAATGATTCTTGAGATTTTTGCTTACATACAAACAAACATTTCCTCTTTTTATAAAAGTATCTTTTAGATTGTAGAATATAAAAAATTTAAAATGGGTAATTTAGAGTATTTAATTTATAATGTGGGTATAATATGAAAATTTACAATGTTACATTGATAAGATGTTTTTTTATTTTTTTTTTTACTTTACATGGTCATACAATACTTATTTTATTAATTAAAACTAAACTTACACTAAGTTACTTTTTATTTGTTGAAACTGACCAGCTTCTGAATATTATCTTCTGGGGTTTCTAATATTTATGCATCTAATTTTATAATAATGCCTACATAATTTTTAAATATATATATAAATAATTTTAATTCTAGCTTATTATTATTATAAAATTCTACCTATACTTAAATTTCATCTTATATTATTCGTTAGAATATGTTGGTCAGAAGTTATACTTATTTCTTTTACTATTTACGTTATATTTTCAAACGTTAGTTTATAAGTCTGATGTTGTTGTAGTAGTTTTTCGCCAGGTACCAGTCGCTTGGTTAGATTAGTCTTCTGTGTTATGATCACCTAATTACATGTTCGAAACTCACCAGAATTACATTGATTTATTTATTTTTTCTTGGATAGCTCAAATTAACTGAATAGTGATTTTACCTGAACATGTATGTCTATAAACATATTCGCCGGCTGAGAACATTAGTGACGTAACTCACAAAATTCTGATTTAGAGTTAATTGCTTATTCATGATTGACCTTCAAATCATCATGTATTAACGACAGAAGTGTAACTTTTCCGCTGGAGAGCAGTGAACGTCACTATTGTCTTGAAGGGATTGGCTTCCTTTTATCGAGCATTGCTGACGTAAGTTAGATTTCGGCAGATCGTGTAGGTGCTTTGTGTCAATAGTGTCCAATTATTACTTCCGTCGGTAATGAACAAGTCAACATACTAATTTCATGATTCATTGAGAACATAATTGCGACTTATGTCACTATTGCGTGAATATTCAGTTTAATGTTTTAAATGTTAAATTAAGTTACAGTTTAAAATGTTTTGTTACGAATTTTAATTTTTTTATAATATTCCTCACGTTCCAGAGACAGAGAATATTTTTGGTTCCGTGTCTGTCAGTCAGTTTTTCCGATCCAACATGACTTAAAAACTACTCGTCATATTTAAATGAAATTTGGATAGTGGGCCATAACTAGCCCATTGTTGGTCCCATATACGTTTCAACCTTCTGCGACCATTTGTTTCTCTACCAAATGCACACAAACATATGATTTTTATAAAAATTTTATGGTTTTTTAAAAGTAGCCCGCAGATAATCCTAGAATTATTTAAACTTTCTGCATTCTTTCAATTTGGATAAATTGATACATTAATTCATGTAAAAAATCAAAACAATTTTGACAGATTTAATAAAAAGGGGGTGGGGGGATTAAATAAATGTGCCAATAGTAGGTTATAAAAGCAAAAAATCATTTAAGTATTGGAAATAGGACGCAAGGAAGCTGTGCCACACTAATTGGCAGATAATAAATAATGGTGTATTACGTCATTATTGCCCTAAAATATATAAATGTTGACCTAACATTATGTTGACCTAACCTAATATTATTTTAAATTTTAAGCCAAAATGAAAAATAATATATATTTATATAAATTTATAGCACTTTGTATTTGAATAAAAAGAAATCAGTTAAAAAATTGATTAGATTACGAGAAAATCAATATTGAAGTTTTGTATAAAACTAAAAGACGGTTTTCTGAAAACGGAAATGTTTGAGTTATGTCACTATTGTTCTCAGCAGGCGATATATATGCTACTAATATTAGGCTCCAGGTCACACAATTTTGGGGATGACAGTATTGCAGGATCCCTAAACCTGTTGCCCCAACAACAATTTAATCATTTTTAATTCACCACACACTACGTCTAGAATTTTATTGGAACTGAACAGAGTGACAGAGTGACACGGAATAAAACTTAAAAGTTTATTATTTTTCTCAAACTTGAAGAGAAGCGAGAGTACAACTCGCTCACGAAGTGTTCCACACAACTAGACAGAAGTCAATGTTATTCGTCAAAGTCTTATTGTACCTTAAATCTTTAATTAAATTACATGTCATACTAAATATTCTAACAGCGTTATTTAATTCTTACGAAGTTCACATATAAGGGGGAGAGGAAATGTTTGCATTTTCACGCAAACATTTCCTCGGCCTACAAAAACAGACGTTTCTGAATCACTTACGACAACGTAATGTACTTAAGAATTTTTTAACACTCACCTCTCTCCCCTCCTCACCCTTCCAAAATGGATATTATATTTTTGTAATTTGATATATGGTCTAGGTGTTGGCACACAAGTTTTATAACTATGCCAATTTTAAGGGGATAGCACATTTAGGTTCGCGAGATAATTGGCTTTGGCAAAATAAACAGACAACGAAGTCTTACCGTACGTCCTCTTATTGTTGGGGATCTTTGCAAGTGTACGGTTTTTTTAAAAAGTATGATAATATATAACAAGGTCTGAGACATATACACTCACTTCCTCCCCTCCAAATTTGAGTACGCCATAACTCAAAAAGTAACCTAAACATCTGGCTCATCATGAGCCCATTTTATAGAAAAATGTACGTATAATGCTTGGTTGTAGCACAGGCTTTTTAGTAGTACCCGCACATAGCCCCAGATTAATTTCAACAGTTTATTTTTTTTAAATTTTACTAAATTGATACTTGAGTTTATGTAAAACATCAAGTTAATATTTAACATCGTCTGCCAATTAGTGCAGAAAACATTTTTACAACCTATTTTTGTAATATTCTTTTAATATTCTCCCCGCCGTGTTTTAAATCTTTTAAAATAATCTGGCAATTAGTGGGATTACATAGCTTGCTCACGTCCCATTTCGTATACGTTAATGATTTTATGCTTTACAACCTATTATTTTTCAAATTTATTTATTTTTCCTCTCGTTGTCTAAACATGTCAAAATCGTTTTAATTTTGTGCATGAACTAAATATCAATTTAGGAAAATTTAACGAGCACAGACGAGTAGTTTTTAGGATATATGTTGGTTCCCAAAATTTAGTGACAGACAGCCACGGGACCGAAAATGTTCCCTGGTGTCTAAAATGTATTTCTGTCTTGGAATTTTTGAAATAGGAGAAAAATTTCGTTGTTCAGAGCCATCACTTAGCTTCCGTTACCTTTGGTAAGCTCGGGAGCTAAACGGAGGAGAAATTAAATAAGTTTGACAAGAATAAGTTATAAGATTATAAAATAAATAATGAATATGAAATGGGACTGAGGAATCTATGTTCGACACTCATTTGCAGACTATTTTACATGACTTGAAGTATCGTTTGCATAATGAGCATAGACGATTGAAATGAAGGTGGACTATCTTTGGGCTGTTCGTCATACCGTCCAAATTCTTTTAAATATTCTGCCAATTTGTTTGGCACATAGCTTTCTCGAGTCCAATAGCGAATGAATTAATGGTTTTATGCTTTCACTACTAGTCCAGGAGATAACGTGCAAAAAATAGTGTGTGACTAACATCAACCTAGGATTTTGTAGGTATACAAGTTAATCTTTTAGTGCCTATTAAGAATATATGGTCGGCTAAGTTCATCTGCGGGACATAGCTTGGCAATAGGCATTTGAAAAAAACAAAAAGGTCGAGAGCGCCCATGTCCCGTTAATTATGGTGGACAGTGTGATGTTTATGATGCTGCTTACAAGATTAGTTAGTAGACTGAATATCAAGTTGATGTTACTGCGTACCTTGATATTTGACCACTTTGGTTTGGAGTAATATTTAATTAATTAACATCAACTTGAATTTCGGTCTACAAACTAATTTTGTACTCAGAATCATGATAATTACATTTTCCACAATTATTAACGGGACATGGCTGCTCTCATAGTGTGGGGTCTCAACCAAATTGTATTGGTTAAATCCCTGTTGCCAAGCTATATTCCGCAGACTTACTTAGCGGACCACATATTCTTAAAGTGCACTAAAAAATGGTAAAAAAAATTGTAGCTTGATGTTAGTCAGACACTTTTTTGCACGCTATCTCCTGGACTATTTCTATTTTTATCGAATTTATTTTGTTTCCTAATTTGTCTAGTTTTGTCGATTTATTAAATTTTCCCCCTTATTAAATCTGTCCATATTGTTTTGATGTATTTCATAAACTAGAATATCAATTTATCAAAATTTAAAGAGCGCAGAGGGATGAAATTAATTTGGGGCTACTTTCAAAAGACCATCATAATTTCATAAAAATCAGATGAGCAGTTTGAAAGATATAGGTGAAGTTAGTGAATGTTTTTGCTCAAGTGAAAGAGGAACAAATGGGCGCAGAAGGTTGAAACTTATATAGGTCGATTATGACCTACCATCTAAATTTTCAGATGCATAGTTTTTAAGATATGTCGGTTCGCAAAAATTAAGAGACAGACAGACAACATGGAATCAGTTCCCTGATGACTGTTAAGGAATTTTTGAAATCAGACACAAAAAATTTTAGTTCTTCAGAACGATCACGTATAGCTACCGTTACCGTCGGTAAGGTCGGGAGCAAAACCAGATGATATTACTTTTAAAGATATAGGTAAATAATAGATGTAATTGAAGATATAGATGTAAACTGAATTAGTACTATGTAATAAATGTATGTTTGTGCGCATGTGAAAAAGGAACAAATAGGCGCAGAAGGTTGAAACTTATATAAACTTATACCTTCTATCCAAATTTATTAGAACCAATATGTTGGTTCACAAAAATTGATCGACAGACGGCAGATTGACTGATTGACACAGGGTCCAAACACAATTTTCTGTCTTGGAATTTTTATAATCGTACACATTAAAAGTTTGTTTTTCAGAACAATCCCATAGCTTCCGTTACCATAATATTAAAATTAATTAAATTATACAATATTGGTTTGTAAAATGGGACCCACCATAGCCACCATAAATTATTTTACTATGCGAGAATATCTAGATTATTTCCTTCCCACTTATTTCTATAACCTCTCCTCTTTTATAAGATAATTTGAAAATATCCCAAATTTATCCCCCTCCTAAATGAAAATATTACAACTGTACATAACAACAATTACTGTACTCTTAAAGAGCTTTTCAACGATATGTATCATGAAGGGTATTCATTACTTGTACCCCGTACCACTGTGTACCAAAATTTAAATTTCGAAAATTCATGTTGACATTTTCCCCTTGCTTAGAAGGAAAAGTGTGCAAATATTCACCGAGATCGGACAAAAACTGTAGATTTGTATAAAGAACATACACACATGCGTTGCCTTTTATATATATACGAGTAGATATAGATATATATTCCTTTTCCATTTTACCCCCCTCCTTAATAAATATGACAAAAATATACATAACAACAATTACTTTTCTTTTGAAGAGCTTTTCAACGATATGCATCATGAAGGGTATCCATATTACTTTGACATC